>JAVJIX010000105.1:2955000-3461992 GCA_036785185.1 Paratrypauchen microcephalus | reverse complement strand
TCTGAGCTCTCTAAGTGTACTGTTCTAGAATATGCCACATTGACCTGTTACGTAATTGCAGTTGAACAAGTAGCCTTTAGAAATAAAGCACACTGCACTCACATCTTCAGGGCATAAGCATGTGTACAGATGCACACTCCTCTGTCCTTAACATTAATCTTTGCATTGTCCTTGGATCAAACCCCAGGAATATGTATGTGTGCCGTTACTAGATCTTGTGGACCAAGAAGGGCAATGCCTATAGGTAGTGGTGATACCTGTGTGCAATGGATTTGAAGTGTAAATCTTCTAGTGACTCTGTGTGTATGGCCTGTAGAAAGTGCAGATTACAGAAATAGCCATGTTGACAGTGGGACCCGGGCCTCTCTCTCTCAAACCACAGGGAGGGACGCCATACTGACTCCTCTGAAGGTTCCCTTTATCCTTTCCTTTTCTCATGCAGCCCTCTCCCCCTTCCCTGAGTCTATAACCTTTGTGCTGGACTTTTCTTTACTACATTTCTCCATCTCTCAACATTTTTGTGCTCTTTTTCTAAGGCAGCCCCTAAATCATTCTCTTTCCCATCGCTCCCACCATCACTCTCACTCCATCCTAATTCGTATTCCTCTTCTAACATTTCTTTTCCGTTCTGGCCCCTTCGCCCTGTATGCCTGTTTTTTTCTTTATTAATCTCCCTCATTCAATCACCAGGCCTTTGCCAAGACTGTGCGTGAGACTGCGTAATTTCGGAGGAGCGGGGGGGCGCGAGTGACAATTTTTTCCCGAGGAGCGGGGTGTACCTGCATTATCCAATCAATTTTCTGGGCACGATTTTCTGCGCTTGAATTGTGTAACTAAATTGCAGCGTGAGAAATACCATGTGTGGCGTCGAATTGCGTGTGTGTCACACTCTCAAAGCGTGAAACTTGGGACCCCTACGCACCCGAGCAACATCAGGCCTGCAACAAAATTGAACTGGTTACAACAAGTCAGAGGTTACAAATTTGACTGAAATATAAGGGGTAGGGTTGCCAACTACCTGAAAAATAAATAAGACCTCATTGGCAGGACCGGCCGGCCCGATTGCCTTCACCCTTCGTGGTGTAGTGAATATTTTTAGCCCTTTTTTGTATGTGTGAAGCTATTTGACTCAAACCGGATTTGAATTAGATGCATATTTGAGTGATATGAACACAGGGAAAATAAATAGGCCTAATTATCAGCAATTTATTTTTAGTGCTAAATAACACAATTAACAGAATAAAATAAATATGTCCTGCTTAACTTAAAACTGTATAAATTAATATAAACAGGGATGAAAGTGACCAGTAATGGAAAAAGCTGAAAGTCACCGAAAAGCTAGAGGGGTCCGGGGGTATGCCCCCCCTGGAAAATTTTTGAACCCTAGATGCTCTGAGATGCAATCCGGGGTCATTCCAGCCAATAAAAACTAAGATGTCAACCACCCATTTTGGGGAGAAAAATTCCCTTTCTCCCTCTTGATGATCCCACTTTGCACCTTCTCACAAAATGTGACTTGCACTGGATGGAACTCGGGATGTGTAGTCTGGACAGTAGCTGCTGACAGCCAGACTCAAGCTCACTTCTAAATGATCATCAGTCATGGTGGAACAGTACTTGGGCTTAATGATCTTCATGTGGGAAAAGACTCACATAAATAAGTTTTCATACATCTATCTCCATTTTATCTGATAAATGTTAATTTTAAAATAAGCCAAGCAAACTGTACTGCACTTAAACACTCTGTGCCCCGTTTTTGGACCCTCACCCACAGTTTGAGGACCCCTTCTTTGATTTTTTTTTTTTTAAACATGTTTTTCTAACTGGAGTCACATTCTCTTACTGGTTTTGTAGTGGTATTTACCAGCCTCTGCACTAGGGCTGCAACGATTACTCGAGTAACTCGAGTACAAAAAATAATCGAGGCAAATTATTTGCCTCGAGGCTTCGTTTAATTTTCATCACGTGGCGTTATATTTCAATTCATGCATCATCGCGGCATTGTCAGACTACTGCGCTATTCGGATAGACTGCATCACTGTTTCCATTTACATAAAAAACTGTTTAAACATTTATAAATCACGTTACGTTAACTTTTGGTCTCTAGATACGAAAGAAAATTCAAGTTACGAAATGCGAAATCTCAAAAATTCAAATAATTTTGTGTGCGTGCTCAGCCACACACATACGCTTTTCTCAGACTGGATTTAAACTTTTCTCACATTTGTCTCTGTTTAAACACTCAAACTTTCATAGATTTTCAACAAAATGTATTAATAGTGAAGCGTGGGGGGAAGGGGGAGGGTGGAGAAGTGTGCGCGGGGACACATGTGTGATAGCGCAGCATGACCCGGCGCGGGGCTGCGAGGACGAGACCCGTGCTCAAACCGTGCCTCCTCTAAAACAGGATTAAACCAGGTCTGAACCAGGTCTAAACCAGGTCAAAACCAGGTCTAAACCAGGATTAAACCACCGCGGCTTTTACCTACGTTCATTCATGCGCTCGGACTGCGTGGGTATCAAAACTGTCCGTTTTGTACTTAGAATTGTGTAATGCTAATCGCAAGTTAGCGACTTAGCATGCTAACGCTAGCTTAGTTGTAGTTTTTATATAAGATAAGATAAGATAAGATAAGATAAGCCTTTATTGATCTCACACAGGAGTAATTTACTCGCCACAGTAGCTCCAGGACATTTGGACAAGAGGGAAAAAGTACATGCAAGCAGGGAGGGGATAAAGTAAGTAATAAATAATACAAATCGTAATACGTAATAATAATAATAATGGAAAATAGTAATAATGATAATAGTAACAACAAGCATCAACATGAAAAAGGAGGATATTGCACATCTGGCCTATATGTTACAATTATACAGTCTGATGGCGGTAGGGATGAAGGATCTGCGGTAGCGCTCCTTCTTGCACTGGGGGTGTCTTAGTCGGCTGCTAAAGGAGCTGCTCAGCTCCTCAATAGTCCGGTGCAGAGGGTGAGAGGTGTCGTCCTTAATGGACATGAATTTGGCCAGTACCCTCCTCTCAGCCACCTCCTCTACAAAGTCCAGAGGACAGCCCAGGACTAGTGATGTGCAGATGAAGCTTTATGAAGCGTTGAAGCCTTTCATCAAATTGGTTTACCCCAGCGCAAAGCCCCTCGAAGCCTCGTTTGCTCTAGTAGGACATCTACTGGATGGAAAAATATATGTTGGCATGAATGTAAAGTGTGTGGAGAGCTGATGAATAAAATCATGTTTAAAAAAGATGTAGATTTGTGTTTGTCTTTGATCATTGGTTTTTATTTAAAAACAATAGTTTCTCAACTATGGCAGGTTTTAGGCGATTTCTTTTTTTTTGACAAGATCTCTCCTGCTTTTGAAAATACCCGTTCACAGGGCACAGATGAAGCAGGTGTGCACAGGTAACACTTGGCTAATTTGTACAGATGCGGATATACATATTTTTGTCTGTCCCAGTATTGAAGAGGGTCCTCCAGCCTTCCAATATTTGGCTCCATCAAATATCGTTGCACTTCAACATAAGCATCAGCAGTCACATTTTGGGTTTGGGTTTGCCTTACACAGTCATCCAATCGACGCCACAGGTTGTTACCTAAGAAAGAAGAAACATTAGACAGAATATCAACTCAAGTGGCAAAACAGTGCTACCTTGGGAAGCAGCATCAACAGTTTGTGACGTTGATGGCTGTGATGGTGGTGAGGATGATGAGGAGGAGGGGGAGGTGGTAGTCGTGGCCCTCATTATTGATGCGCATTCAGCTTTTAACAGCAGGTAACAGCAAGATAGGCCTCTGTATTAACAGAGGTCCACATGTCGGAGGTCAGACTCACAGCCGCTGCTTTCTCAATGCTGGCCTTGGCTTTCTCCTTCATGTCCTGGTACCTGGCTTCCACCATGGCCTTTAGAGCCTGAAGAAAAAACATGAAGTTTAAAGTGAGTAGCTGATGCAGTGTGTCGTGTGGCTGTGACTGATAGTTAGAGCCTCACTCCTACAGTCTATGATGTTAATGGTTGAATTCAGTAAAAACACCATATTTAATCTTTTTATAACCTTCTTAGTGGGGAGAACATAGGTAGGATTTAAAGATTTAACAAATCTTTTGAATCCTTTGTCCTCCACAATACTGAAAGGCTGGGTGTCGTCAATCACCATCCTAACCAGGTCTTCATTTATTTGAGATTCTTCTCCTGAGGAAAAATAAAACAAAGTACAAACATAAATATCACTCTCAGGTTATTGCACTTGTATAATATTTAGTGTCACACTGATTGCTTTTGTCATTGCATTTTTGATAACTCACCTGGTGTTAGGCCACATTCACTCTTATCTTTATTCTCATGCAGAGCTCTGTAATGCCTAAGCATGGATAAGGTGTTGTTGTTATAGCCCAGTTCCCTGGCACATAACAAACACTTCATCATTGATGTACAAGCTCTTCAGCTTGTACATCAATGATCTACCTTCTATTTGTAACGAGGTAAAAATCGTGATGTACGCTGATGACACAGTATTTTTTGCACACGGTTCTGACGCAAATTCTGTCGCAGCTAAGCTATCTGTGGCAATGGTAAAAGCAACAGAGTGGTTTAACAAATCTTTCCTTACCCTGAATACAGAGAAAACTATTACAATGTACTTCTCAAACAAACAAAGTCAAAGTGTATATCCTAACATCTATGTGAACAGTTGTATGATTAAAAATGTAGAGGAAGTTAAATATCTGGGAGTCATATTAGACCCTACCCTTAATTTTAAAAAACATATTAAAAAGGTCTGTAATGTCTTGAAATTCAACATCGCTAACTTCCAACACATTAGAAGTTCATTATCATTAGAAGCCTCAAAATCTTATTTTAATGCTATGATTTTATCTCACATTCTGTATTGTATTTCTTCATGGTCTCAAGCCAAAACAACAGTATTAAATCCTCTTAGATCATTGCATAATCAGGCACTGAAAATACTTGATAAAAAGCCTAGACGCTACCATCACTGCTACATATTGGACAAATTTAAAATATTAAGCTTTGACAACTTGATCAGGTACTCTAATATTCGCCTGGTACATAAAATCTTGCATGACGCTGCCCCACCCCCACTAAAGACCTATGTACAGCCTCGCTCTCAAATAACAAGCAGAGTGTTAAGGTCCGTGTCTAGGGGTGACTGCAATGTTCTTAAAAGAAAGTCCGCTTTCTCTCAATCTGCCTTCTCCTATAAAGCCATCAAGGAATGGAACGGGCTTCCAGAAAATTTGAAGAACATGGCAGATTATCTCAGCTTTTCACGGGCTGTTAAAAACTGGCTTCTTGACCATCAGTCCTGCTCACACTAAAAATACCAGACGGGTATTTGGCCATCAGATGTTACCCTCGTGGGTACCATCTGATGGCCACTAGAATACCAAGATCATTAGTGTCATATTACTGTTTTGTTTACATTTATAATACCAATAAGGTACGGAGCTATCGGATGCTACCCTTGTGGGTAGCATCTGATAGCGACAACACTGTATTTATTCTGATATTTATTGCATTTTATATGTCTTGCACTTTAATATCTTGTAGTTTGCACTAGGTATCGAAATCTACTCTGAAATTTATTGCACTTTAAATGTCTCGCATTTTAATAACTTGTAGTTTGTACTAGGTATCGAAAATTGCACTATGTATTGAAAATTTTGCACGCCTGTATATTGTTTTTTGTATTGCACCTTTTATATGTAATTGTTTTTAATGTTTTTAATGTTTGTTAAGGACTACAGATGGAAATTAGCATTCTGCTAAATCTGGTGCAGCCATCTTTTTAATGTACCTGCACATTGTCCTTCAAATAAACAAGTAAATAAAATACAAAAGTACAGACAGATGAAGAGAAATTGCATTGCAAAATCAATATTTATTGTAAATGTAAAACAAATATTCTATAGAAACATTATTGTACATACTTTGTTGGGAGCAATGAGATCAAAGTGTTCCCACACAGGGGACACCCTTCTCTTTCTAGCTGGCTCCATTCTTTCCTGGCTGTCTCTCCTCACTTTTCTATCTCCAACCTGTCTCCAAACTATCTCCAACCTGTCTCCAACCTGTCTCCAAACTGTCTCCAACCTGTCTCCAAACTATCTCCAAAATGTCTCCAAACTATCTCCAAACTGTCTCCAAACTGTCTCCAACCTGTCTCCAAACTATCTCCAAACTATCTCCAAACTGTCTCCAAACTATCTCCAAACTGTCTCCAAACTATCTCCAAACTGTCTCCAAACTATCTCCAAACTATCTCCAAACTATCTCCAAACTGTCTCCAAACTGTCTCCAAACTGTCTCCAAACTGTCTCCAAACTCTCACTAACTGCAACTCTCCATCAAACACCCACATATTGAATAGCGTGCCAAGGGTTTAAATAGCTGTCAAAACTCGCTGAAAAAATTTGAATTCCTTCCTAAATCAGTCACGTGGTAGAGCCGGCGCGCGAAGCTTCGGCTGTACCACGTGACTGATTCCGCCGGAGCGCGAGCCTTCGGCTGTCATCGTTTTTGGCTCCTCCCCTGAACGAAGCAAGCCTCGAATCGCGCATCGCGGAAACACCACCTCCCCTATTCGGCACACGCTTCACAGACCGCTTCCGCACAGGTTCTTTCCGCACCCTGGGTGTGTATTGCGGGAGCAGGTAGACCAGATGGTGATCCGAGCGGGGGGAGGGGGGCGGAGGTGTAAGCGTCTTTGATGTTGGCGTAAAACAAGTCCAGAGTCTTATTGTCTCTCGTGGGGAAAGTGACGTATTGATTGAAAGTGGGGAGAGTAGTGGAGAGAGATGTATGGTTAAAGTCCCCAGTGATCAGAAATGAGGCACGCGGATGATGTATCATCATGTCATTAACCAGACCCTCCAGGAATTCGCGATGTTGCGATTTGCAACTTCAACGCAACTTCAGCCAATCCCCGCGAATTCAGGGCGGTGTTGCAATTTTGACCAATCACCGCAACTTTTCCGCAATTTTTACTAATTTTGACCAATCATCGGCGACGTATTGAACGCCGAACAACTTCCTTCAGTGTAGGAGACATAACTGAGATGAGGTGCACGGTGCGTTTGTGTGTGTGTGTGCGGCAGAGGCGGTGGGTCACGTGACTGTGGGTGTGTGCACGTACGGAAGTGTGTGCGTGTAAAAGCGCGCGCTCACCTGTCACACAGAGGAGAGAGTCAGGGTTGGGGTGAAGCCGTATTTTTTGTTGACCGCAAACCATTCATTCATCTTTCACGTTATTCTGTTCATCCTGCTGGTTTTCATGAGTTCCGTTTCATCCTGCTGCGCTGTCATAGCTGTGTGCGCTCTTTTTGTAATAAATGCACAAAACGCATATCTGGATCTCAGCGTATCTGTCACCACAGCCTCCTCTTTGCGCGTCACAAATCTGCGAGCCATAGGACCCAACCTCATATTCTCGGCGGCTAAAAGGTTTGAGTTTGGAAGCCGCAACATTCTGCTTTACTTCCGTGTGGCTAAACGAAACTGCGGCCGTGTCCCAGTTCCCAGAGCGCACAGCTCGGAGCGCGGCCCGAAGGGGGCTCAGACTGCAGTCAAGGAGGTGCACACTTGCTCAGCCCTGAGTGTAGTCCACGGACCGCTTAACGACTGTGGTCTTCGGACCGCGTGTTAACTGCACATGGGACAAAAAAGAAGTGGGACAGCAGTCGTCGCGCCGGTGTTCTGTCGAAATGTGTGACGCACATGCCCTTCGGGCCACGCTCCGAGCCGCGCGCTCTGGGAATTGGGACACGGCTTCTAATGGCAAAGAAACATGTCTGCGGCGCCATTTGCCCACAAAAATAACAGCAAAAGACCGAAACAGTTCCCCTCCTAGTAGTAATTTATTTTCGATGTTGGTAAGGTTGTTTTAGGACCATATCTGTGATCTCTGTGTCTTTGTATTATTCTTTGTCAGTAATAACTCAGTATTCAAAATATTACTCAATTTTAATTACAAAAAGCGAAAATCGCAACTATTTATCGCAACTTTCACTTCCTCCCGCAACAAAATCGCAACAAAAACCTTAAAAGCACCGCAACTTTCATCGCAACTTTTTGGAAAAGCTCACGCAAATTCAGGCATTTTAGCCCGCAACAATCACAAAAAATGCCCGCGAAATCCTGGGGGGTCTGATTAACGGCGCTGTGGAGCTGTTCGCATGCTGCCGCACCATCCGCCGATGGAGGAATGTACACACAGAACACAATAATGTGTGCAATTTCTCTGGGCAGATAGTACGGCCGCATACCCACAGCGAGCAGTTCAATGTCCCGGGAGCACATCTGGTGTTTTACGTGTACATTCCCGGGGTGGCACCAGCGTTCGTTAATGTAGAAGATAAGTCCTCCTCCTCGTGTTTTCCCGGTCCCCGGTCCGGTCCGGTCCGCCCTCCTCAAAGTAAATCCGTCCAGTGAGATTACATTGTCCGGTATATTCCCATTTAGCCATGTCTCAGAAAAGCACATCAAACTGCAGTCCCGGAATTGTCTCTGATGTCGGGCAAGCGCGACAAGCTCCTCCACCTTGTTGTTTAGCGAACGCAGATTCCCCGTAATCACCGTGGGTAGTCCGTTCGGTGAATACGGCCTCCGGTTCCTGCGTCCGCCCCTGCAGCCTCTCCTTTTTCTCCGTATCTCTGCTGGGACCTCCGGTTTCCTCGCGTGGAGTAGAGAAGGGCCCCGTAGCTCCAGGAGCTTGTCACGCGTGTATTTAATCCTGTGCATGGCTGAAGGTGAATCCCGGCGTACCTCCTGGCGCAGATTAATTAAATGTCCAAAAACACTACAGCTAACAGTATAGCTGTAGTGAGAGTAGGCTTCCCAGGTGCGCGACTGCGCCCTGTTTCACCTACTCTAAAGAAAAAGCAATAAAAACGACTATATACAAGTAAAAAGAGGAAAAAAGGAAAAGTAGGGACGGAGCTACTCCCGCAGGCAGCTGGCCTCATCAGCGCCATCTTTACTCATATGCAAAGTATAGACTCATATGCAAAGTATAGACCTTTTATTGAATAGATAATATGCTAAAGAGACACTTTTTAATGCACAGCGGACCAAGGCCACTCTTTAGACGCTGCTGTGAATATCAGTGGTCTTATTTCAACGTGGCGTGCTGCTCCAGAAGCCTAAGTTCGGCCTGAACCAGATGTACCTGCCATTTGAACTAGCTCATGGACTCGAACGTGCCCAGCCTTGTCACTTCCCCACTGATTGGAGCCCTGGTCCTGTGAGTAACCGTGAAACCTTGTTTTATTTTGGCTTGCATAACAAGGGAAGCTGCCTTTTTTTTTTTTTAAGTTTTAAAGCCCCAGTGTGTAGGATTCGTGGCGCATAGGTGGATGGTGCTATTGCACTTTCTGTTTTAGCTACGGCAGACCTCGAGGGACCCGTGCGCCTCGCGGTCCCGTTTTTTTTTCTCTCATGAAAACACACATGACACTCTACACATCAAATGAAACCTTACAGTCTCCTCTTTTTGACTATGCAATTCATTTCCCTGCAAAACAAACACTCCCCGAGCACATGGGGCTTTTATACGGAAAAGCACAAAACGAGGTTAGCTTACCTTAGAATGCTTTGCACAGGTCAAACTCTGTATTTCACCATAAACTTGCTCTCAATTTGTCCGTAAGGATCCAGCAAATAAAATCCAGTAAAACAATTTAGTCCAAAACACGTGTTAGATCCATTACGAGTCTGATCCGGCAGCATGCTTGTTTTGTTTACCCAAAACCACTAGCCTTGCCGAAGGCGAAGGCGGAGCCCAAATGTCCTTCTGCGGCTCTCGTATTCAAAATGGCTGCCTCTGCATGGGGAAGATCCCCCTTTTATGTGACTATATCTAAGTCCAAAAGAATACTTTGATTTCATGATGGAAGTGAAAAGGCTTGAAAAACAATGTATTTTTGAATGGGTATCTTCAATTTCAGTAATTAACGGGTAAAAATCTTACACACTGTTCCTTTAAGGCCCCTACGCACCCGAGCAACACCAGGCCTGCAACAAAATTGAACTGGTTACAACCAAGTCAGAGGTTACAAATTTGACGGAAATACAGACCTCTCAAGTTTTGAAGTTTGGTAGGAGTGAGATTTACTCTGGGGGGAGCGGGGTGGTGCGTGTGACTGCGTTTTTTCCGAAGGGGGGGGGGGGGGGGGGGGGGTGCCCCCGCGCGGTGCCTGCATTAACTAACCGATTTTCTGGGCACAGAAGTGATGTGAACTGTGGCTACAGTTTTGCATTGCTTAAAGGTCCCATGGCATGAAATTTTCACTTTCTGAGGTTTTTGAACGTTAATGTGAGCTCCCCTACCCTGTTTAGCCCCCCCAAGGCTAAAAGTTGCGAAATGTCTAAACTGAGCATTTGCAGTCCTTTTCTGCGTTAGAAAAAAACACCGCTCAAACGGGCGATTCTCAACAAGGCACCTTATTGATGTCAGATTGAAAAATGCAGCTCCACCCCCATCTGTGTCTACTCAGCGTCTCTGTAAATCACGCCCAGAGAGTTTGGACCGCGAATGCGCTAGGCAATGCAAAATGTGTTTTTTTATTTGCCTGGAGGCACGTCCGAGTGTTTCTAGGCTCGGAAGTCCTTTATCTGAGCCTCTGGACCTTTGCACAGCAGTGGTTTAATTTTATTTTCTGTGGAAATGTGTTTATTTTTCAATGGAACGCTTCTCATCTCTTCTCCGCGCAAAAACGCGGAAATGGATCAGCTGAGAGCGGAGAGTTTGGCCACGCCCCCACCCTCTACTATAGGCCATCTCTGTCCTCCTCATTTGCATTCAAGCAACAACGCCCATAATGGCTTGTTCAGAGAGAGAAAAATTACTCTTATCTTATCTCTGTTTCTCATGCACTGAGTCTTGATTTTGAAGAAGGATTCATTTACAGTATTAGGGAACCATTAAGGAGCCATATAAAAGCATTAAGAAGTACCATGTCATGGGACCTTTAACAAAATTTCAGCGTGAGAAATACCTTGTGTGGCGTGTGAACATGTCGAATTGCATGTGTCACACTCAAAGCATGAGGCTTGAGCGTGAGACTGCTGAAATATAAGGGGTTAAGTGTTTTCATTGTGTCAATTGTACTATCATTCAAAGTGTACTGAACACACTGTTGTTATTTTATTTATTTTAAACATTCCCTTTAAGTCACTAAATTCCTATGTTCACATTTTACACATGAGTGTTTGCCTTTTATTATTATTATTATTATTATTATTATTATTATTATTATTATTATTATTATTATTATTATTATTATTATTATTATTATTATTATTGGTTTATATTAGCAGAGGTTACCTTGGTTTACATACAGATAAACATAAATTTGTTTATTCTTAGTGGGTTTGAAATTAAATAACTAATTTATTCCTACTAAGTGGAGGCACCGTCAAACAAAACCTTATTTGATGCTCAAGAATTACAGTTATAACTCTATCTCCTGTTTACCTAGCCTTTTTATTTTAAAGTAAAAGTACCCAGGACCCCACTCATAGTACTACCAATATAGCACCAATACTGTAGCTACATGGGATGGGTGTTACATTCAGACTAATTGTCATCAGGTCAAACTGAAGTGGTACATGTTGTAGTGTGTGGGGTACAGGGCAGTGACTAGTTTCCGACTCTAAAGTGTGGGGAGTTTGCACTAAGTTGTGTCTAGAGAGAGGCAGGTAATTGGATTATCAATTTTACAAAACAGGTCTCTGAATTTTCCCCCTTGCATGGCTGGTCTGTGTTGACCTTCCATATTTAGGAGGAGAATGATTGACACTTTCTTGTTTCTGTTGCTCTAAAAGAACAGCTCAAACCAGTCACATGAGACTCACACCCCACACACTGCCTGATTTTTATTTCCAATAAATACTGGGGTAATTGTTTAACTTGTGTGGAAGGGGAGCATCTTAACAGCAGATGTTAAGATGCTTCTAAACAAAGTAATTTTCTTGTAGATTTAACTCTTATTTGCATCTCCTTACTAACAGGCCCTCGGAAACACTAATGACAAGTTAGGCTCCAGGCTTTGGACTCATTTTTTAAATTTAAGTTTAGTATTTAATCATATTAGAGTATAGTGTTAAATACAAATGAATATTAGATATAAAGCCATGTTTTTTTTTAAATAATTACAGAAGTTGTGGTGTATGATGGCCAAAAAGCCTGTAGCCTTTAGCTCTTCACGGTTCTGTCATGTTTATTCTTGGTCCATGCTGCTGCTGATTGGCTCCCCTGGCTTTTGCTCGTAGGTGGGATCCGTGGTGGCGGTGGGTTTGTTCTGCTCCATGGAGACAGTGAATTGGTGGCTCTTCAGAAACATCTTCCTGGCCTGGTTTGTCACGGTGCCCGTTGCTGGCCTGTTCAGTGCTGCCATCATGGCCTTGTTCGTGTATGGCATCCTGCCCTTTGTCTGAGAGATGCTACGGAGGGCCAATAGTGAAGAGGGTGCAAGAAGAGAAAGAAGAGAAAATTCACAGCGAGAGCAAAGATGAACAGAAATGAGAGAACAAGGTGACTGCGCGTAAGACAAATGACCAGACAGGAGAGGCTTGGTTATATTGTGGATTTGACAAGGGGTTGGTCACATGTATTTTTGGCTCTGTCCAGAACTCCAGATTTGTGTTGAGTTTCTGATCGATTTTATTTTCTTTGAACGTGCCAACATGTATTTTATCTATTATTATATTTTATTTTATATGCTGTATATAAATATTTGGAGGAAGAAATTGTACATATTGTTTTGAAAATTGCTGCTTGCTTTAAGAAGAAGAAGCAACTTTATTGATCTCACACTGGAGAAACTCTTCTCTGCATTTAACCCATCCTGTTATTATTAGGAGCAGTGGGCAGCATCTCCCGGGGACCATCTCCATGTTCTTCTTGCTTCGGCTTGGTCAGGACCTAAGCTGGAGGATTTTACCTATCGTGCATGTTTTGGGTTGATGGGGGGGGGGACCGGAGTGCCCGGAGGAAACCCACCCAGACACGGGGAGAACTCCACACAGAAAGGCTCAGACGACCCGGGGATCAAACCCAGACCATGCATGCAAACTCCACACAGAACACACACAGAAAGGCCTGGGCGACCCGGGGATTGAACCCGGAACCTTCTTGCTGTGAGGCATGAGCGCTAGCCGCTCAGCCACCGTGCCTTAAAACAAATTGATGTGCATGTGGAAAACCAACCCATCTGTCAACATCCATTACTGGTATAAAATCAATAATCAAATTGAGGTCGTTTTCACACCAGGAAAGTCCGATAGTTCACTTGCTTTGGTCCGGACCAATTTTTTATTTTTTATTTTTTTTAATTATTATTTTGGTGCGGTTCGCTTTCACAATGGAGTTTTTTTGTAAGTGAACCAACATCTATAAACAAAACCACGTGCGCTGAGGTCGCTCAGCCATTGGACAGAAATGAGCCGTGTCAAAACGCTGTGTCCAAACACGGAAGGAGGAGACTAATGGTGTTACGTGCTGTTTTCAATCTAGCCTTAGCGATATAGATTGCTCAGTTTTTACAGTTCGCACAAATGTTTGAGCAGCATCGTGAGGATTACACTATTGTACAATCAATTTCCAAACGACGAAGACACAGGGCAAGACGGCTACGGAGGACAGCACTCGTACGCGCATCAATTTCTGACTCTTGCTCTTCACGCAAAACGTAAGTAAGCCTCATAAGTTTTGTTTCGTAAGCCTCGGTTTCCCATAATGCTCGACATACAACGGGAGCTCGTTATGTACAAAAAAGAACCAAACAAGGCAGGTTTGAAAACGACCTGAGTTTATTTTTTACTAACATCACTAGAAGTAACACTTGGGTCATACAGTTAGTTTTTACAACTTGTGTGAATATCTAAGGTCGTTTTCACACCTGCCTTGTTTGGTTCGTTTAAAACGAACCAGTTTGTTTGCTCCTTTGATTTGGACCTTTTGGGCTGGTGTGAATAAAAATAAAAAATCTCGATCCGGAGCAAACAAGCGAACCGAGACCACCTAAAAAGCTGGGTCTCGGCACGGTATCGTTCAAACCCTGGTGCAATTCGTTTGAGGTGAGAATGCAGACCGGACTCGAGTCGACACAAGTTGGCTTTTTGTACTTAAAGTTTTTTTTTTTTAATGTTAATCTGTATAGGTTTCCTTCTAAAAGTTACGTGTGTTGACACGTTGGTTTGCGCTAGGACTGTCTCACAATTGCGTCATCGACACGAAAGCAAAAAATGGATCCACAAATGCAGACTCCACAAAGAAAGTCAACTACATTTGTTTTCAAATCTCAAAAATATATTTATAAATCTCGAAAATATATTTACAAATCTCGAAAATATATTTACAAATGCCTGTGTATTTATATACATTCTATCATTTATTTGTATGTCGCGTTTTTGTATTTGTATTTTGTGTTTGAATATTTATAAATGTATTTATATTTATATATATCTTTTTTTATTTATACAAATCTTTATGAGACAAAATTATCTCCATACACAACAGCTAAAGAATCTCACAAATATCAACAGGAAGAAACAAATATTTGATTATCTGTATTACATATTATATAACTGTTTTAGTTTGAGTAATTGTTCAGTGAAACATTCAGCATTTCAACTTTAAATGAAAAGTGTTACAACAAATGTTTTCAAATGTTTATTACAAATATGGTACAAATAAATGTTTCATAGTGGTATATTATTCATTTTAGACTGGGACATAACAAGCGAACACAAGAAAATGAACTTATAAAACAAAATGTTTGAATCCCTCCCACTTTCACACAGCAGTACTTGTAACAGTGTATTAAACCATATGTACCATGACATGGTCAATAAAATAATTTATATAAATATCAGTAGTTTGTCAAATCAAAAGGCTTGAACTTGTAAGGCATATTTACAAATTGTTACAAGCCATAATATATTCCATTTAGCAGCTACACAAGGTAAAACATGTACAGAACAGTGTAAGTGTACCACAAGAGTTCAGTTTTACTTTTTCTAATAGTGAGGCATTTTAGAGCCTCTATACAGTTAATGGAGTTGAATCACTGAACTGATAAGCAAATACCTGAGCTTACAACATGTTGTATACAGATGTATCATGTACCACACAACTACAATATAAAATGACAATGATACAGTAATGTCACAGCAGTGTCAATTACAGTTTTTAGTATGTTTTTATCAGCAGTTAAAGGTGTGGTGCACTTGCCTGGTTTACACCTGACCATATCACAAGTCGGAACGAAGGAAAGCGGCCTGGGATTTCCCAGGTTAGTGGTGCACTGGTGCAGGGCCTAAAATCATGAACGGTACTACATACAGCACAAGGGGGAAAGACTTTTCTTGAACATAAAACCTATTTCTAGCATAGACTGTATAAAGAAAATGTTATATATACACAAGTCTATGATTTCTACCATAATATACTCAGACAGGCACATGTGAAATGATTGTACTGGGTTATGTTGTTGCACAGTACATGCAGAGGTTCAAATCCAACATATCAGTCTGCAAGGCCAGCCTCTCAGCTCTATAGTTCGTCAAAAAACAACACATTTGGGCTCACCATTATACATTCCACTTAAAGAAATTCAAATTTCACCTTTGGTTGCTAGTTAAAGTAATGCGTTTAGTTAATCTATATTGACTGTAACCCATTGCAATAAAGCATTATATAAAAAAAAAATATTTCAAACTTTGGCTGAAAAAAACAACATAAAACTAATCAACTAGTCGGTGCAATCCCTCATTTGTCCAGGAGTGGTCCAAGGTAGAAAAAGTTTCAAAAGAAGTCACCTTCAAATCAGTGTTCAGATTGAAACTTTAATTCTCAACTAATTTAAGACAAATTCACTTAAAGAGTTAAAGCTACCATCTGCACAGATAGTTGTTGTTTTTTTCACTAGAAGATGGCAGATGTGAAACATGTTCCCCTTCCTCCTCCCCTCACCTGGCCTTTGTTCAGACTCACCTGTGCTCTCTGGTCTTCTTCTGTCAGGCCAAAACTGCTGCATCAGACAGAAGTAACATAGGTACCCTCTAGTGGTGATATGTGAGAACACAACAGGATGGGGAATTGGCCAATCTAATTACAGAGGGTAGCTTTAAGTGTAAAATGTATTTACACAATAGGCAATTTATACCTGCATTTTCTTATAGACTGTGAAAAAGGCCAAATAATTCTTCATAGCTCATACCCAGTATTGGTTTTTACGAAGAGTTGGGGTAGCAACAGTTATGATTTGAGAGGATGCTGCAGGCGAATCATTACTCCATGTGCTAAACATGGAAGAATCAATAGTGTTATAGGCCGAGCTCTGATGGTGTGACAGGAAGCGATCTAATACAGGGCTAGAGGGACAACTGCCCGGGTTAAGTGGAGTTACTGTTACCGTGGGAACTGTGGGACTACTATACAACTGACTACTAGACACATTTTGAGGTTTGGGCTCTGTTGGCATGGCCCTTTTTGGCTTTCTCTGCCTGTGATTCCTGAGGAACACCACAAGTACTACAAATATGATGACAAGCAACAGCAAAGCCAGTAATGGTAAAATGACAAGGAGAGGATTTGGAGATTTTTGAGGATAAGTCTCTACGCGAACCGGTGTGTTCCTAAACGGGATATCCTCTTCAGTTACATGTTTCGGTTTGCCAAGAGTGGTGCTAAAAATGCTAGTTCTGTTTGATTTCCCCCAGCGGTTACGTCCTTTCTGGTATTTCTGCTGGTTTTTGCTTGGCTGCTGCGTAGAGGGAAATGGAGTGGATGTGATGAGAAGAGTAGTCCCATTTTGCAGTGGCCGAATAGCTGTCTGAGGAGGAGGCATTGTGGTAACAGTGGGGCTTTTTGTGGTAGGTAAAAGTGCTGGATCATATGGCACAATGCTAAAGTGGAACTCCCCTTTCGCTGGAGGAACGCTATCTGCTTTCAGGACAAATATGAGAGAGTCATTCAGTTCCTCCACCCCAGTCATGTTCGCACTCAGCTCCAAAGCAATTTTCCCTCGCATTAACTCCTCATATGTAAAAGACTGCGCAGGTGAACTTTTCTTGGACTCTATCCGAACTATCTTCCCTTTACTTGGATGGGACACTATTTCGAATACAGGCATACTCTCACTCATATAAGCCAGTTGAGAGGCATTGAGCAAACTAGGGTTAAGCTTAACAGCCACTCCATTGGGAATTACTACACCCTGGCCAATGTGGATCAATGGTTTAACAGAGATATTGAGCACTTGTTCAGTTAAATTAGCTTCTGAAGTGAAAACGATAAATTTAAAGCTATCTTCTCCAGATGTTTGTGAGATCATGTGGTATGACACCTTCCCCAATAAATCCTCTTGCTCAAATTGTGCGATCTCCTGGTTATCTTTTAAAAGTTTTCCATATCGTGGTGGCTCTGTAATCTGATACCTAATTGTAGTGTTTTTTCCATTTGTTTTTGCGTAAAGATTGCTTTGCGAGAGCAGGGCTGATGTTTTGTCTTGCGTCAGCGTAATCTCAGTGTTGTTAACCAGCGAGATATTAATTTCAGTCACATCGACATTAAAGAGTTTGTAGATTGGCTTGTGGTAACCGTCGGTGACACTGAAATAGAACACACCAGAGGCAGCGCTCCCATCATGGACAAAAAATACGCTACCATTATTAATCTGGGCTTGTGTGAAATAATTTACTGACTCCTTCAAGCTTACATCAAGAGCTAGATACCCATTATTAGGTTTGCTGATCACGGTAAATTTAATGTCATCTGGGGGGTTGTCCAAATCTTCAACTTTGAGGTTTTCAGGCCTCAACAATACGGTATCTCCCTGAACCACTTTCAAACTAGGAGATTTTGTTTTGAGCACAGGTGGTTGGTCATTCACAGAGGATATTGTTATATTAAATGTTTCTTCAGTAACATCACTATTACTAGGTCGCTGTGCTGTTTGTCCTTTAGCGTTGAGCCAAGCGCTGAAAATGAATCGGTCATGAACAGTCTCAGAGTTGTCATGTTTGTAGGTGATTCCGTACTTGTTGATGATAAATTGGGAGAAGTTGGGTTTTTCTTTGGTGAGGTTGCGTTCGCCAACTACAATAACGCCGTGCTGTGGCAGAGATGTGACCTGGTACCAGACTTCAAAAGCACTCCGGTCTGGGGCAGGCAGCTTTGTCAGCAGGTTTGAAGCATCCAGGTTGGACTTAGTGATCACAACACTCTCCCCTTCTGTTACATTAGCACCTGTGCAGAGTGAAACATGTAATCAGGATTTGTATAAATCAGTTAAAGATTACACATAGTGTGTGACACGCTAACAATGCAAAAGATGAATAAGAAATAAATAAAGATTCAGAATTACATTGCTGTGTTTCCTACTGATTTATACAACTAGGATGGCAGAGGCAATCCTCACGGGGAACCGAGTCATTGTTTTGCAACTAAGTCTCAAGTCTTTGACCCAAATTCAAGTCCAGTCCCAAGTCCTTTGTTTTGAGCTTCAAGTCACTTCAAGTCTTTAAACCGAAGTACGAAATACAGCTTGTATTTTTGCATATTCTGTATTTAAACTAAATTGTACTTTTGTTGTGGTATATTTATACATGCAACATTTTGGAGAGAAATGCTACTTTTTCCTTTTTAAATGTCTTGACAAGAACTTAGTGCGAATCATTAGGATCATAACAAAGAATTAAGATTAATGGTAAGAAAAGTGCTTAATAATTATTCTGTCATGTGGTCTGCAGTGAAATGGAAGGATCATGCTTATACATTAACAAAAAGAGAAGTGAACATTATTTATATTTATTAGGTAAATTGTTTCTTTGAAATATATTTGTAAAAGTATTAGTTTTATATATACCGTAATGTAATTACAATATGTTGTTTGTATTATGCACTGCCTGCCAACGTAGTAGAAGTTAGCAATATAACTAGCTATAGCAATTAAGCGTTCAAACATACCAGTGTTTGCTAGTAGCACAGTGTTGTGTCCAGGTCCAGTGTTTTCATAGGAGATGTCAAACTTAAAGGTCTGGCTCTCCAAAGAAGTAGGAGGTGATGAGACAGAGAAGATCATGGAGTCCATAGCCTCCCATCCCACTGAGTCAATAGGAGTTTGGGCATACAGCACTTCTTCTCTGTCCACCTGTGTAGCAGCAAACACAATTTCACTGATTAAACCCTGTACAACAGAAGTAAGTATGCATTCTGCCTTGGAGCTTAAGAGAAAAATCCATCAGCAGATATTGATTACATGCAAGACTCCACATTTTCTGTTTAGCAAAGAAAGCAAAGTCAGCTCTCCGGATATAATGACCTATCTATCATTTAAAACAATAGAAAATCCACTTTTACTTGAATGAGACATACTGTTAAATATTCAGTATTATGGTATGGTATGGAGTCTGCTGACCTAAACAAAGACATAATTGTATATTTACCATGTCTTGTGTGAAGGTGGAAATGTCAACCACAGAGTTATCAGGCTGCTTCAGTACGAGGCGACCCAGTTTTGGATGTCTGGTCACACTGAAGGTGATGGTGCGGTTAGAAGTGTCACTGATGTCATTGGTCACTGCTTGTAAATTCTCATTAGTAATTGGTACTGATAAACCTAAAAAAAAAAAAAAAGTAAAAAGCCCTACATTGCACAAAATTAACTCTTGCAAGCTTTAAGTCATGTTAGAATGTTATTTCAAAAACATACGTGGACTTGTCCTTTGTCGCATTCACACGTTTCAGCAATCATTTATTATTAGTCTGTCTATAACTCCAAATTTAAAGATCCCATGACATGGTACTTCTTGATGCTTTTATATGGCTACTTAATGGTTCCCTAATACTGTAAATGAATCCTTTTTCAAAATCAACACTCAGTGCATGAGAAACAGAGATAAGATGAGAAAGAGTCATAAATATCTCTCTCAAACTCTTTATTCTGGGCGTTGTTGCTTGAATGCAAATGAGGAGAAAAGAGATGGCCAATAGTAGAGGGTGGGGCGTGGCCAAACTCTCCGCTCAGAGCTCAGAGCCCACAGCTGATCCATTTCCTTGTTTTTGCACGGGGGAGAGATTTGAAGCGTTCCATTGAAAAATAAACACATTTCCACATAAAATAAAATTAAACCACTGCGGTTCAAAGGTCCAGAGGCTCAGATAAAGGACTTCCGAGCCTAGAAACACTCGGACGTGCTTCCAGGCAAATAAAAAAACGCATTACGCATTGCCTAGCGCATTCGCAGTCCAAACTCTCTGGGTGTGATTTACAGAGACGCTGAGTACAGACAGACGGGGGTGGAACTGCATTTGCATTTCTTTTTTCAATCTGACGTCAATAAGGTGCCTTGTTCAAACTCGCCCGTTTGAGCTCCGATTTTTTGTAACGCAGAAAAGGATCGCAAATGCTCAGTTTAGACATTTCAAAAACCTCAGAAAGTGAAAATGTCATGCCATGGGACCTTTAAAAATGCTCTGTTCCATCTTGGAATACCTTGGAACAGTAGTTTTCAAATTATCAGCTACCTTTTACCTTAGATTTGGTTTGAAAGAACCTAAATATGCAGGGTTTGTGTGTTAAACGTGTGAATGAAACAAAACACAACTTCAGGTATATATTTGACGAGGAAACCACATTATGACATAGATCATAAAATAGTGTAAGCGTAGCCCTTTACATTACATATTGCACCTTTAACTTTTCTGGAGGAGGGTTTGTCCATATTACCATGAAAATACAAACAATGTAATTTATAGTCTTTAACGTTAGTAGTAAGAAGAATAAGTTGAATTAAAAATATTGTTTTTAATTTTTTTTTTTTAATAAAACAGGGCAGTCTCAAAACATTCCTGAAATTTTAAATTAGGTCCACAACTAACAGAAGATTCTTGTGTCATGGCCTAAATAAGCTATTCAGAGGACTTGGCCAGTATTAAGAATCAGAAGCTGTAGCCCTGACTAGTAAATGCTTCTTGTGTTCAAACATAAATTACATAGAAGACTATGAGAATACCAAAGAAGACAGTTGATAAATTAATGGACTGATAGAGAGGCACTAAAGCCACAGAAAGATTCATTCATCATTTTGTGTGTGCACACCCACCATCGCAGTCTCATGGGAAACTCTCCTTATAGAAAAAAGGAGAACGCACAGGCTTATTGAACTCCTCATATCCATTATGTAATGCCTGACTTCTTGTAACAAAACACGCAAAACATTTTAAGATGTAAAATGATGGATTGAAAATAATTTTATGAAGAGCTTATAACCACTTTTAGTATCTGTATGAACACATTAAAGGACTCATATGTCGTTATTGTCTGATGTATGTTATAATGTTGTTTCCTCACAAACATGCCTGGAGATTTGTTTTTGTTTCATTCACACATGTTTAACACACAAAGCCTATATATTTAGGCTTCTTAGTTCTTCTGTCAAACTGAATACACTCTGCTCCACTTTGTGATGTCACGTGGTAATATTGGAAGTGCTCCACTGTGTATTTTACTCTCCATACACATTTAAGCCTTGGAATTTCTCATTTCTACTAGACAAAAGCTAAAACGTTAACTTGAAAATTTTAACTTCATGACATCACAAGGTGCAACAGAGCATTTTGAGCCATGAAGATGCAGACAGACTAATAATAAAGGGTTACTGAAACATTATGTGAACAAAACAGAACTCCAGGAATGTATTTGAGGAGGTAACAACATTATAACATGGCTAAGCTTAGCAACTTAGCTTAATATGAGACCTTAATATGAGACCTGGCGGCACGGTAGCAGAGTGGTTAGCGCTCTTGCTTCACAGCAAGAAGGTTCCGGGTTCGATCCCCGGGTCGCCCAGACCTTTCCGTGTGTGTTCTGTGTGGAGTTTGCATGCATGGTCTGGGTTCGATCCCCGGGTCGCCCGAGCCTTTCTGTGTGGAGTTTGCATGTTCTCCCCGTGTCTGGGTGGGTTTCCTCCGGGCACTCCGGTTTCCCCCACCAACCCAAAACATGCACCATAGGTACTCCAGCAGTACAGTACCAAACCGAAGCAAGAAGATCATGGAGATGGTCCCCGGGCGCCCTAATGTGTGTGCTGCCCACTGCTCCTAATATATGTATATATATATATAGGATGGGTTAAAATGCAGAGAAGAATTTCTCCAGTGTGAGATCAATAAAGTTCACTTCTTCTTCTTTAAAGCTGGCCTATCCCAGAATAATACAGAGTAAAAATAACCTCAGATTTTCTTAGGTCTGACCAAATTCATTATTTCACATCCCCCGAGAAAGTGGTCCAGGATTGGCCTCACTCTACATCAAACCCTTCATTGTCAGTGCCCTCCTTCCCAGCATGCCCCTTGTGCTGGCAGGCCTGGCACAGAAACAAACATGGCTGCTCACAGTGTTTCAAGTGCCTGTGGCTGGAGGAGCAGCAGAGCATGACAGCTGGCACTTTGCTCTCTCACACTATCCCTTTCTTCTGATGTAAACCAGAACACAAGAGTCATGTGCAGTCATGTGAATTACCATAACAACTTAATAGATATAAGGCAGTGTCCACCAGCACTTTGACCAGAACTGAAGAAGCAGCTTGGATGAGCTGCGAAACATATTCGACCAAAGAAACTTTTGTCCAACTGGCAAATTGAATTTCACCTTTTGCCATAACAACCTAATGTTAAACAGCAAATCTAGTCTGTGAAAAGCATTACCTGGAAACATTTTGAGAGACCGGTTCTTCTCCAAAATAATAACCAAAGCTCTGGCTGTGATGCTGAAGATTTGTCGTGGAGTAAAATTTACACCATCATTGACTTGGAAATTGAATCCTCCAGACATTGCTCCTACACAAACAAACAAGGTGTAATAGTAAGGATCACACTCCCATACATAATTAGAAGCAACATCTTTGCCATGAAATTCAGTGCTATCATAATGTTTACTTGTAATGACAAAAAAGATCAATAAGTAGACCAAGCACTCTCACAGGAAGAAGGAAAATCCTTCAGCTGAGGTATTCCTGACCAAGCCTAGCTTGAGATCTGAAAATTAAACACCTACTGCCCCGAACAAGGCATTGAAGGCTGGGTCAAATACAGAGGACAAATTTGCCTATGGGGACAATAAAGTATACCATTAACCTTGACCTTAGCTGAGAGCTAAACTAGAGCATTGTTAAAGGCAAGGCCCCTGAATCTT
Organism: Paratrypauchen microcephalus; assembly: GCA_036785185.1. Classification (NCBI taxonomy): domain Eukaryota; kingdom Metazoa; phylum Chordata; class Actinopteri; order Gobiiformes; family Gobiidae; genus Paratrypauchen; species Paratrypauchen microcephalus. The sequence goes on along the minus strand of JAVJIX010000105.1, from coordinate 3,438,760 downwards.
CCATGTATAGTACGATGTTTTAATGTGCATTCATGTGCCATCAACATGCACAACACACAAGCTAAACAAGTACAACTGCTGTCACCTTTGTGGACAAAGAGCAGCTGGCCCTCGTCTATATGGGCCTGTGTGAAGTTGAGCACAGGCCTCATGGGGGCGCTCTTCAGGGCCAGGTGACCGTTACTGGGAGGAGTGACCATGTAGTGCAGTTCATCTGAAGGTGAGTCCAGGTCTTCAGCCCTGAGGTCCTCTGATCGTATCTCGGTCACTGACGACACCCAAACCTGCTCCCAAACAAAACACAGCTACTTCAATATGTCCTACAGTCACATTAGAAGTGCGGATTTGCATACTTGACACACATTTGACATTATCATATGACTTATTATTTCAAACCCGGACATGAGGTGACGTACACTGGTGAAACACAGTCTAGAGATCTGTATTAAAGGGACAGTGTGTAAGATTTTTACCCGTTAATTACTTAAATTGAAGATACCCATTCAAAAATACATTGTTTTCCAAGCCCTTTCACTTCCATCATGAAATCAAAGTATTCTTTTGGACTTAGATATAGTCACATAAAAGGGGGATCTTCCCCATGTAGAGGCAGCCATTTTGAATACGAGAGCCGCAGAAGGACATTTGGGCTCCGCCTTCGCCTTCGGCAAGGCTCGTGGTAGCACCGGAGGCAAAGCAGGCGCAGCAGCGCGCGCTCCGCAAGAGAGAAGGACAGAGGGAGAGATGTGCGGGTGGGGTGGGGGGAGGCTCGTGGTTTTGGGTAAACAACAAGCATGCTGCTGTATCACACGTCGTAATGGATCTAACACGTGTTTTGGACTAAATTGTTTTACTGGATTTTATTTGCTGGATCCTTACGGACATATTGATACCAAGCTTGTGGTGAAATACAGAGTTTGACCTGTGCAGAGCCTTCAAAGGTAAGCTAAGTAACAAACCTCGTTTTGTGCTTTTCCGTATAAAAGCCCCATGTGCTCGGGGAGTGATTGTTGTGCCGGGAAATGAATTGCATAGTCAAAAAGAGGAGACTGTAAGGTTTCATTTGATGTGTAGATTATCATAGTACACGATCGGGAATGTGTGCTTTCATGCGAAAAGAAAAAAAAAACTGAACGGGAGACCGCATTTTATTAATACCGTTGTTGTCGGCCGGGTGCGCGCGCGGGAGCGCGGTTACGCGGTTACGCGAGCTGTCCGCGTTACGGCGCGTCCGGGTGACCCTCGAGGTTTGCCGTAGCTAAAACAGGAAGTGCAATAGCGACTATCCACCTATGCGCCACGAATCCTACACACTGGGGCTTTAATAATGCAAATCTGTATTAAAGGTCCCATGACATGGTACTTCTTGATGCTTTTATATGGTGCCTTAATGGTTCCCTAATACTGTAAATGAATCCTTCTTCAAAATCAAGACTCAGTGCATGAGAAAGACACATGTACAGAGTCAGAATATCTCTCTCTGAACAACTCATTCTGGGCCTTGTTGCTTGAATGCAAATGAGAAGGACAGAGATAGGTTAGAGGAGCGGGTGGGGGGGCAAATGCGCTGTGCGCTGTGTGCTGGCCCCACTTCCGTGTTTTAAAAGCGGAGGAGGAAAGGAGAGCCTTTTCAATGAAAAAAGCACATTTTCACAGAAAATAAAATTAAACCACTGCTGTTTCAGATGTCCAGAGGCTCAGATAAAGGACTTCCGAGCCTAGAAACACTCGCACGTGCCTCCAGGCAAATAAAAAAACGCAATTCGCATTGCGTAGCTCATTCGCGGTCCAAACTCTCTGGGCCTGATTAACAGAGACGGTGGGTAGACATCCAGACGGGGGGTGGAGCTGCATTTTTCGATGTGACGTCACATAGTTGCTTGTTCAGAATCGCCCGTTTGAGCTGTGTTTTTTTCTAACGCAGAAAAGGAACACCAATGCTCAGTTTAGACATTTCGCAACTTTTAGCCATGGGGGGGGGGGCCCTAAACAGGGTAGGGGAGCTCACATTAACGTTCAAAAACCTCAGAAAGTGAAAATTTCATGCCATGGGACCTTTCATAATGCAAACACCTCAAGCTAGATACTTTACAGTGGTACCTCACCTTACGAAATTAATTCGTTCCAGAAGTGGTTTCGTAATGTGAAAAATTCGTAAGTTGAGTAGCTATTTCAATGGAAAAAGCCTGATCCGTTCCAAGGTTTTTTTTTTATAGTGTAACTTTTTTTTTTATAGTGTAACGTTGTGTTCTGCGTCCTCGCGGGCTAAGAGACTAGACCAGGACTAAAAGAACGTGGAATAAACCAGGTCTGGCCAGAACTAAACCTGGATTGGACCTGTTATTATTATAACATGGCAGTGCCGTTGGAGGAGCGCGGTGCTCGGTGCTCGTGTCTCTGCGCACCTTTAAGAGGCCGAGAAAGACGCTCTTTCAGCGGGAATAAGAGCGGAGCGGGGCGAGCTCTGCTTCTATCTGCTTCTATCTGACCTCCAGAGCCGGGGGGCTGACTAGGGTGACCACCGGCATGAAACAGGAAAGGAGGACACTTGTGTCCAAAAAGGAGGACAAAGGCCCTAAAGTGAGAACACCTTGTTTTTTTTTTTGTTTTGTTTTCCCTCGGGGAAAACAAAGAATGTGCGCTGAGAATGTGCACATTCTGCATTTCGGATGTCGCGCACAGGAATTCCAAGCATTACTAGTCGCAATAGAATAATATTTTGTCTTTAGGGAACAAGGAGCAGAGCACCCGGCTCATTGAGCTGAGGCGGGACTTGTTCCATCTCGCAGATGGCCATGCGGTCCACGGACTGCACTCAGGGCTGAGCGAGTATGCACCGCCTCGACTGCAGGCTGAGACCACACTCCGAACCGTGCACTTTCTGAATTGGGAAACGGCGAACATCGCAGAGTAGCAAGTGTAAATAATGGGTGGGGATTTATGACGATTTATGCAACGAAAGGAGGACAAAACGTAAAAAAGGAGGACACGTGACAGACGGCCGGACAGACAGCTCTAAAACCGGACTGTCCGGACGAAATCCGGACGAATGGTCACCCTAGGGCTGACGCTGTGAGCTAACAGGCCGCTCTATCAGCGGGCAAGACCGCGGGGTCTCGCTCGGTGGGCTCTGGTTCTCTCTGACTTCCAGAGCGCGGCTCACACTGTGAGCTGTGAGCCGCGCGGGCGGGCCGAGCCCGAGGAGGAGGCACGCGGCGCCGCAGCTCCATCCCGCAGCCCCGGTGTAGCGCGGCCTTGCGCCGTATGGACGTTTTGATCCTTCGATGTCGGCTCTTCCTATCATTGTGAAGCAGAATTCACCAATTCACTAAGGGAACATGTGCGGGGTTTAGACCGTCGTGAGACAGGTGAGTTTTACCATACTGTGTTGTTGTGTCTCCGCTCCCATCGCACGTTCGGCGGCGCTATATTGAGCCGTGTCCCCCCAACACATTCCATTGAAAATCTATGAAAGTTCGAGTGTTTAAACGAGAGAGAAATGCGAGAAGAAAGTGTAGAATGTGTGGTGAGGCATTTACAGCCCTAAAACATGTAGAACAATTGCCAAATACAAAGTTGTCCTACCTCGTGGACCTCTCCCACCGCGGGCCACCTCTGGAACCTAACCCCGTGTGTGTTGATAAAGTGTATTTACGTTTCGGGGCGTGCATCTGAGCGCGCATTAATTGAATTTTTGAGATTTGTTGTTTTTAAAGTGCTTTATAAATAAAGTTGGATTGGATTGGAGATTTCGCGTTTCGTAACTTGAAATTTCATTCGTATCTAGAGACCAAAATTTGACGTGAAGGCGTTTCGTAACTTGAAATTTTCGTTTGTTGGGTCATTCGTAAGGTGAGGTACCACTGTATTTGCAAAAGAACATGAAACAGAAATTATATTTTTGACACACAAATAAGTTTACTTGGAAGAGTTCCATGATTCATATGGTTTTCTCCTTCCTATGTACTGTATTGTCTGAAATTCTGGCAGATTTTTTTTTTTAACATTAAGGTCCCTACCCCTGCCTTCGCCTATCCCTTAAAATTATGGGTAAGGCATAGGCCTGACAGCTAGAGTACAAATAGGAACATTTCAGTTGCATTTTGTTGAGTTAAAATACTAGTTCTGCACACACCTCGATGATGAGACAGCATTTTAGGTTGGTTCCTTGAGAGGAAGAGCTTTAAATGTATTAGAATGTTTGAGACCATAATATGAATATTATTATTATATAAATATTTATGAGAAACTGAAGCATTCAATCAGCACACACTTGATGTGAATCCCACAGCGGAACACTGAACGTAAAAATGTACAGGAAGTGAATCACCCCCGTAAAGCCCCTCTAAACCACAGCAGATTAGTGCACAGATTCTCAGAAGTATTCTCACTGCTGCTGCTGCTGCTGCTGCTGCTGCTGATTATGGCTATTGTCCCATGTTTTCGTTTCATTTTATTTGAGCAAATTGTTACACAGTATTGAACCTGCTGAACCTTGAAGTACTAACATGGTGATAGTCATTGTTCAAATGTTTCATACAAAAATGTTGTTGTATTGCTGTTGCGTGAACAAAAGATCAAGAGCGATATCAATTGTTAATAGAGTAATGTGAGCTGTACACTGAACAATCATTGTAAACATTTGCAGGACAAGAAACGGATATAGAGAGCCATCTTGTGGCTATTGGAAAAACTACACGGTGGTCATGTAAACGTTACTAGAAGGATATAAAGTATACACATAGCAAGTACAGTATTTAATTTCATTGTGTAACATAAACTTCTATGTGCAATAAATGTTACTAATTTTATAGGTATACTGTTATTATGTTTTAATATTTGTTTGTTTCTATTTGTATTTTTTTAATAAACAGAAAAGCTGACTGGATTTGAAACATAAGATTTTGATTAAACAACATTCACAGCCCTTACGTTACTCTGATAATCTGACATATTGCACATTTACTACAAAAGTGCAGTTCATTTGAAATGCTCCATTTTAGCAATCAGGCAGAAGAGAAGGATTAAATATTGAGTATTCAGCCTTAGGTGGGTCTTGGGGTTTCTCTTAAAACTTTCTCAACTAAACCTGAGGCCAGCAGTTCTTAACAAATGGACACTTATGGTAGCAGGTTACATTTGGTTTACAGGGAAAGCATTTAAAATACATGGCAGTGAAAGTACTTTTTCACTGACTGGTTGTAAATAATGCAAACGTTCTCTTGTACTCTAAAGAGCAGTCGGATGCATAGAGCAATTTAACCAGGGCAGTCACAAAGTTATTTACAGCTCCTACTAACATGTCATTCTGCACTGCAATAGGCAGTTTCACATAGTCAGATTGGCTGTCACAATCTAAACCAATATGAACATATTTATTGTGTACTTGAACTTATCTGAACTTATATTAGAATTTGTTTCTATACAAACATACTTACATCTGGGAAGTATCTGAGACTTATAATGTAAGTCCCAGATACTTGTTTGGTATGCCAAGTTCTGCAGGGTGCCAGCCCCATGGTCCCTCCTCTACATAGCAAACATATTTTCCCCTTCGGACTAGCCATCCAGTCAGCCATGACAAATAGCACCACTGCCCACATGAAAACTGTCTGACAGTAAGCGATGGTGCCAGAGCTGCAAGTAAAAAAAGTTCAGAGATTAAATATAGAGTAGGCAGAGACTCACCCTGAGGACCCTGTTGGCTGTAATAACAGGAGGCTCGTCGTTGACAGCTGTAACCTGAATGTGCACTGCCTGGACTGCACTCTGCTTCCTCAGACCTGTGTCATTGGCCACCACTGAGAAGTTGTCAGCTAAAGTCTCACTGCTGTCGTGCACATAGTAAATATACTCATGTTCAACCTAGAGATAAACAGAATGAAACATCATTGTCAAAAGTCAATCATCAGTGGTACTCAAACTTTAAAACACCTAACGAAAAACTAGCCCTGCAAGTGCCACCAGGTCTAAACCAGGGATTCATATTGGATCAACAAAATGACACTACTAAACAATATAATCTATCTGCTTACTGTTTACCAGGATAAAAACATGAAAATAGTGTACAAGAGTAAAAATAACCCACCTGCCTCCTAGTGAAAGAGGTTAGAGCCACCCCCGGGTGTCGGGAGTGTTCAATGTGACCATGGTACGGCGGCTGAGTCAAAGTGTAGAGGAAGTTGATTCCAGAAAAATGGCGGTTGGTGACCTTTAGAATCTCTTGTGTGAGTGCCTTAGAGGCGCCCTCTTCCAGGGAGAAGTCAGAGACCTGCAGAGGGATGAGGCATGGGATGATGTCGACAGAGATCCTGATGCCCTGCACGTCTGTGACCCCATTGGTGACGTCAAGGACGAAAGTGTCACTGAACATGTCAGGGTCCACCTGCATGTACTGGATGTGTCCATTGTAAATGTCTGCTTGGCTGAACGTCCTGACAGGAGACTGCCTGGTTCCGATATAGCGCTCTTCCGGTTCAACAAAACACCGCAGAAATCCATGTGCTGGTCCTTCTCTCACAGTGAATACAATCTCAGATGGCAGGTTGTCTTCATGAGTCACCTGAAGCAATGAGAAGAAATGTGAAAAATCATCTGTGTGCCACTAGAGATGTGTTTTGTTTGGTGAAAGGGCACTGTACCATAAAGATGTAAAACCAACAAACAAATCACCATGACTGTTTAGCTCATATTTCATTATGTTTCAGGAATGGTTATAGACTGTGAGTTATTTACCAACACAAGATTAACATAAAGACGAAACATAATTTAATATATTAACTAGACAGTGTGAGGGATTATATTTTGTAGTGAATAATCCGGACTCACTTACCTCTAGTTTAGTTTCATCAATCTTCACTGGCTTCCCCTCTTCCACCAGCACTGTGTTATGAGTCTGTATGATGGGAGGCCTCTGATGACTTTCCAGGTAGACTTTTACATTGACCTTTGCTGACAGCTGGAGTACTTTGGCTTTGACTGTTAAGATGAAGTGGTCTGGTACATGTGTGATGTCACTGTGGTGATATGAAAGGCAACCAGCTTTTAAATCAGCTTGTGTGAATGAACTGACTTTTTCTCCATTGCAGTAAATAGCACCACTTTTGGGCACCTCCGTCACTATAAATAGAACATCCTGGTCCTCCCTGATGTCCAGATTGTACACAACGCTAAAATTACTTGTGGAGATAGAGACAGATTTTCCCTTTTGGACCAGTAAACCGCTATTATTTACAACTTCCAAGAATGGATCATGTGCACTGATGTCCAACAAGCTGGAGACAAAATGTTTTCCATCTGAGACAAAAAGCACAAATCTACCAGTGCTAACACCTTTATGAATGAATAGCACACGATTCTCCTCCAAGTCCCTCTGATGAAACTGGAACAGCCTGTGTGTTGTGTCATTCACCAATACAAGATCTCCCATTGGGATGCCTCGCCGGGTGTATAACAACTGTCCGTCATCAAAATCTGAGTCTGCGTCATGGTAACGCAAATCCTCTGCAGTCAGTAACCTCTGTCCGTCTCTGACAACATGGAACACCTTATCAATCACACGTACAGGTTTCTGATCATTGACCAGCTGGATTGAAATGTTAAAGGTTTCTTCTTTGGAGCCAACCTCATCCTCTGAAACAGATGATTTAAATCCCTGAGTGGTGGATGCAATGAAAGAGAATGCATCTTCAGTTGTTTCACTGTCGTCATGAATGTACATAAGTCGCTTGTCCAAGATATCCTGGTTACTGAAAGTTAAAATATTGGTATAGCTTGCATTCGAATTGGACTGACTAATGCGTGCTAGCTTCCCATGTTTGGGGCCATTAATAACAGTGTAATACATATCAGTAGTGCTCAAAGTCTCTGCAAACAGCTCATCTTTAGTGATTAATTTACTTTCTCCTTCCAAAAGTGAAAGTCCATCATTTTTCATAAACACACTGTTAACATCTGCTTTGATTGTGAACTGGAAATCATAGTTTTGAGACTGGGAATGTTTGGAAAAAAGCAGAAATTTGAACCTGTCACTAGTATCTTCGTAAGGCCTGTCCACTAACTCATAATGCACTTTATGTTCAGTTACATTTCTCTGACTAAAACTTGTATTTTTGCCCAAAACCGTGGAGTCCAATAGCAGCCTCCCTTTCTTTGGTGTGGTGAGAACTCTATAATAAAGTTCCTCTTCTGACAGATCCACTCCTTCAGCAGTAGCAAATAGATTCTCTGAGCCAAGTGTCACTTTGCGCACTTTATCCAGATCAATAATGACATTTCTGACCAGAGTGTACTTCACCCACTTGACTGTGATAGGGAAAAGTAATTCAGTATTTGCCCTCGCCGCCACGTTAATTTTGCACTTGAAATAATCAGTTACGTTCGAAGTCTGTAATTCTTGATAAGTGTTGACATATCTTAGCCGCTCTTTTTCGAGTAGCCTCTGGGAGAATGAATCAGTGGCTCTCCATTCACCACTGGAGTGAAGCCTCTGCAGCTCTCCGTATTGTGGAGGTTCAATGATGTCATAACGGATGTCAACAATCTGCTTCACGGCATTCGTCTGCACGGCTAAATGAGACAAGCTAATTATAGCCCAGTCTCCCTGTGTGATCTCCAGACCCGTGTTGTTTCCAATTTTATACTCCAGCGCAATGGCCAACACTCTCAGGACCACGGTGTTACTGGCCTTCTCCCCATCGCTCACTCTGAACACTATTCGGGAGTTTCTGACCCCTGTGTGGACATAGTGCACCCTCAACTCCTCCAAGTGTGTGTATGTGAAGGAGGTCACAGCTGCACCAGGGTTACTTTCAAGTTCCAGATATCCTGCATCTGCATTCAGGTTTCCCAGAACAGAGAAGACCAGATCTGTGTTGGGACTGTCAATATCTGTGGCCTTCAGAATATCTGTGGTGAGATGTTTCTTTGAGTTTTCCAGCAGAACAAAGAGATTTCCCTCAGGGAGGCTTAACTCTGGGGCATCATTGGTGGGTGTTACAGTTATGTTGTAGCGGTACAGTTTATTGTTCTTCAGGTAATCAGGAACAGGTTTTCTGCTACTCGAATAAATGGAAAACATGAAGAAATCATCTAGCTCTTCAGACCCTCCATGAATGTACATGACCCTCTCGTGCCAGAGATCCAACATGCTGAAGGTGTGTTCCTCTTGGTCTGGGTCTACATCCATTCGAACTTGACCACGCAGTGGCTGTTCTTGAATTCTGAACATAATTTGTGACTGTCGAATACCCAGAGCCTTGAAGTCCAGCAGAATCTTAATGTGTTTAGCCTCCAAAGATGCTCGACCGCCTTCAGGAACAACAAGGTTTCGAAGATGAACAAAATTAGCTCCATACCTTTTGTCAAGGCCTTTGGCCAGTGTGGACATGTGCAGGGAGGGGGTGGGGGTCACAAAGCGCCTGGAGCTGGGGGCACTGGTGGGGCTCAGAGTGGTGGCTGGCTCTGGTTCTTTTTCTGGCTCACACCCAACAGAGATGTCCTTTGTGACTACAGCAGTGGAGAGACCCATTTTTACGCCATTAACAACAACATTTCTCAGGCATCCCTTAAAAGAACCTCCTTTGGCTCGCTTTCCAGACACAGAGACCAGAGCAGCTTTCCGAGCTTCTAACCTGGAGCTGTCGTCAGTCCCACCAACAAATAAGTAGCCTTTAAGATGTAGCTCTTCAGAGTGAGAGACTATGCTGACTTTTACTTCTTTGTCATCCACATAGAGCTGAAGACTTTGTAAATTTAAATGTAACTTGACAGTATGCCATTTTTTGTCATTGATAAATGTCATTGAACGAAGCTCAGTTTTGCTTCCTCCTTTTCCGATCAGAGCAACCAGCAAACCATCCCGAATCTCAACAGCTACAAAATCGCCCTCCCTGCCAGAATTATACAGTAGAATTCCTTCTTTAGCAGAAGTGCGCAAAACACACTCAAATACAACTTCTTTTGGGGATCCCAAAGGGGGAAAAGAAATATAGGCCCGGGAGCTGAAAAAGCTGACAGGATCCTCGTCTGTAGCAAAGAACTGAGGACTGCAGCCGAGTGAGACTTCATAGACTGTCTTTAGTCCCGCATAAGGCCTCAGGGAGGACAACAGGTCATGCTCATTGAACTGCACTTCCTCCATGCAGCCTCTGAATCCTATCATGTCTCTGTGGAGATAGGGCCTGTTGAGTCCTCCCGAGCCCCCCACATAGAAGCCATCGTCCACACTGAGCCGAGCAGAGGGGCCGGTCATCGTCAGGCTGCTCTGGGAGTTCCTGTCCAGCGCCAGGGTCATATTGTGTCCCACATGAGAGACCTCAACCGAGTGCCAGGCCAAGTCATTGAGCTGTGAGCCCTTTTCTGACTGCAGCAGGTTCTCCCCAGATCCAACATCTAGTTTCAGCTGAAAGACAAAACACAAATCTATAAATACTTTACATTTAAAATTTAAAATGTACTGAAGATAAAGACGTACAGGGAATAATAAAGACTGGATTATTTCTATATAGAATCAATGGGAATGCACACACTACACACATAATAAAGTCGCCTGTTGTTGTAACTGGAAGCTTTGTCTGTCATTTTGAGCAGGAACTCTCTTATTATGTTCTTGCTGTCAGCGATGTCCTCTGAGCATCATATCACTACCTCCAGCTAATTCTGCACTTGGATGACATGCTCGTCAAGGCTTGCTGCAGAGTCCCAGCTATTCAAGCCTGGCCACACTCATGTCTGACTAAAATGGAACAGGGCCTCACACCCCAGGACAACAAGTTTGAGTGATTACAAAAACTATTTGGTGACCTAAGCTTTCAAAAAGCAGTCCTTCCACTGTGCACAGTGAAGTACAACAACGCACCCCAGTCACTGAATGATTCACTTTCAAATATAACACGAATGGATGGTTAGTCACAAGGATTTATCAAGTGTAATGCACAAAACTTAGAAGTCACCTTGTCACTGTGTGTCTTGGGAAGTGTAATGGGTTACTTTTTTAAAATGTCCACGCTCTCTGCTGATTTAGCATCACAGCGGGGCTTAGATGGCTGTTTGAGAGTTTGCATTTGGACTAAAAATAGCACATCAAACACATCACTATATTTTGTCACTTGTGTTCAACTTCAAACCATTTCTGACTTAAGTAAATCAATGTGGAGACTAAATATAGCAATGGCTATTTTAAGTTAATAAACTAAAATGCACTTATAAAATGTAATGTAATGTCTGACATATATCCTTTTATTGAATTATGTACCTGAATAATTTAGTAATATCACCATTTTTGGCTCATAACATACCTAGTCCGTAATTACAAAGTCCAAAGTCTTGTATAATAAGAGGCATTACAGTGGTTTTGCTTAAGGCATTTGCCCACAAGTCAGAAAGTCAGCGGTTTAATCTTTGCCCCTGCCAAAAGATAAAAATATGAATAATAATAGCATGTTTTATTTTTCTGTTACTTCTATTTGCAGTGAAACCTTAAATCTAGCTGAAGGTTAAATATCCTGAAAACACCAGTGTGATTGCCATGATTTCCCCCTTGTTCCAACTGTGACAGGAAGTGACCGCAATAGAGTTAACACTCCTCTGCTGTCCGCTTCTGTTTCTGAGCAGAGAGACTGATGCTGTCAACTGAGATGAAGTTATAGCTCTAGGTGACCAGCTCGTGTCTTGACATTTTGTACACACACACACACGTACACACTCATGTACGCACTCATATATGCATGGAGCAATATGCTGATATACTGCTGCAGCTATGGTTGTACCAACCTGGAGGCGCCCGGCGTGGAGCTCCAGCAGAAAGTAGTGTCTCTGGCCAGCAGCGACAAACAGCAGACCACTGGTACGGGAGGTCCGGAAGCGCAGCCGCAGTATGTTACGGTCCGACGACTCTTTTGCTTTGAGCTGGACATAGCCATCGCCATAAAAGGAAGCTGTAGAAAGAGAAAGATGTGATTAAATTAAAATTTAACTTCATAACATTTTTATTAAGCCACAGAAATGATAACGTCAAATAAAAACACACAAATCAGGTCCTGCACTGTGGTCTTAATTTAGCAACACATGACATTTAGATGTAAAAGGCAAGCTAATTATCATTGTGGGTGTTCTTTACAAGTGAAGCAGAGACATGCACGCTCTCAGGGATTTACGACATGCACTGGATAACAATCACACGTTTGGTATATAGAGTCACATTTCTGCACTTGCTTTGCTGGAAGCTCTGCTCGTGTTTACACTCTGTGTGTTATTCACTAATGAAAATGTACAGGACAAGATAAAACATGACTTTCAACCTACATTCAAACCTGTACTTAGCATTCTGCACCAAAGAACAATTACAAGTTATTAATTCTGCCACTGATGCCATAATGAAAATGGAACAAGTACCGGTATATAGCACTATGAAACACAACAGTGTGACTTTTCTGACTTTTTTTTTTTTTTAAGGTGCATGCACTGTGTAGCTTTTTAATGTGGGAGAGTTTCCGTAGTATGTTATCACTTATCAAACATTTATACCTAACATGAATTATGAATTTCTATTGGTCAAAAAACATACATTCTCACACTGAACAAGATTGCTTCTCCACATATCTAACCTTTAATTTCATCTAGTGGAGTCTTGAGCTGGTTTCTGTCACTTAGTGAACCTTTAAATACAGAGTGGATGCACAGGGGGCTATGTGAGGGCTAGACACATGTACAGACCTGCCTGGCCTGACTGGAACCTTCAACCTGAACATGAAAGATCTTCTCACATTGAAACGTGACAGAGAAGACCCAAGGCCCAGCTGTTTCTATAAGACAATTCTCATCACCCTGTAATCTGGTCCGTAGCCTCTGAACTCCAGTCATGTGCAGGCTGTACCAGTTTAATGTAGCAGTTTTACATTAGTATTAGTATTAGCATGTTCTACTTAGCAGTGTGGTAATCTAAACTTCATTTTATATGTGTGGTTTGTAGCCCAGAAACAAAATAAAGCAAAACAACAACAAAAAAAGCAGTGTTAGTTAATGTGGTGTTTTAGTCTAAAAGGGGTTAATGGACTAATGGGCTTCTCACGCTCTGGTGCACATTAACAGATTTAAACCCCAATAGCCCATTTAAGTAATTCTGCCTTTAATTAAATTGGACAGATTTTTTTTTAAATGCTCAAACCTCAAACCTGCATGTAACATACAATGTCATTGTGTCCTTATTTTATATCTTATAGGCAGTCAAATATTTTACATGACATTACATTGTCTATGCAGAGTAAAAAAATAAAAACATCCTGCAAACAGGTCAAGAGGAAAGCAAAGACATTTCTACCCTTGTTTATCCACAACACTGGGCATGCTCAAACGCATTAACATGCTGTTGTGGCAATCACACCATAAGATATCAGATTGCTATTACCAGAAATTAGTGTTTCTTAAGTGAGATACAATGGAGAGCCAATAGGATCTGCTGTAGACTCAGTGAAATGTAGAGATGATAAGATGATGACAGAGAAGAGATGGGAATCAGAAAACAGGCCAGTGCAGTGGTGAGCTGTGCTTCATGAGGCTGTTCTGTAATCTATGTCCGAGGGCCACTTTTGGTCATGACAGGGACAATGTTTGCTTAACTACAAAGATGCCCTTTTGCCCCTCATCTTTTACAGTTAATTTGAGGAGCAGGACCAGAGCTTGCCACTGCTTGTATGAGTTTATACAACTACTATGAGACTGGATTTGACTGGAGTGCCTCTGTGGCTGTCACACCACTCAATTGATAAGGTGTCTCAGAGATGAATATTAATAAGCTGCAGTCAGAGGAACTACAGAGGAAGTTAACGAGTCGCAGGAACTCAGCCAAGTATAAGTAAATGTCTATAATGTAGTTGTTTTCAATGAAGAGGATAGGAAGAGTGAGTCATACTGAAATATTCCTGATAATTCCCAGAGGCCAGGGCTGTATATATAGGCTGAAATATAATGACACATGCCCAGGATCAACTCATGCAGCAGGCAAACGAACGCCTTCATGGATGTGAACAGCAGATGATGTACATAACTCACTAAAACATACTTTGCCTAAGGTCTTACAACGGCTGTCCACTTTCTTCAACATTTAAGTGAACTATTGTCATAGCCAGATAATTCTTCCAGTGCAGTGGACACCACAGCCCTATCTGCTGAAACCTCCGATAAGGTATGTGCCCAACCACTGTCCCCTCTTCATGCATCTTCATTTGAGGACAGAGAATACAGTGACTTCATGGTTTTAAACTCTTACACGAGTGGAGTAGATTAGTAAAGCCTTAGTTACAAGAGGTTAAGCTAAAATAATTTGCACACGTACAAGTCCACCACTCATGGGTCAACACTGAAAACAGAAAAGGCACATGGACAGTACAAGACAAATATGGGTTTGTTTGATAACATTTGGCAAGTTGCCCAAGATAAAACCTACCCTTGAGGATTAGGGAGAGGATACCAATAACACTAGTCTACAAGCAAAATGCTTCCGGAACAAAAGTAGTGAATTTTTTCTTGGTTTAGGTCGTTAATAAAGAAAAACTAAGTCAGAAGTGCTGATTGGCTATAGTTTCCAAGATATAGTATGGGTCAAAATAGGAAATTTATGCAAAATAAGGCAAAAACTGTAGTTTATCAGAAGGTACAGTGTGTCTACAAGCGACCAGTTCTATCTGAAAGCCTGTCTGCACATTCCAATACATTCATTTGAATATGTCTAGAGTTTTAACATCAAATATTTTTTTGATTTCACATAAGAGAGATGCCTTGAAATTGGGTTGCAAAGTTGGAGATCAGGACAAAAGTTGGGCTCCACATTATTGTTGTAACACATGTGATACTTTAGCTTGTTTTTCATAAGATATTCAATCACCTGATGTCTTAACATATTTCTTGTTTATTTCTTGACGGATAAAGAAGTGCAAGTGCAAATATTTTCAAAATATAAATATTATTTTTAAGCAAACATGCCTAAATCTATTGTATAAACAGATGCGATTTTGATGTAAAACAATATCATTAAATATCTTGAATACATTAGCCAAGCAGCACAGTTATCAATTGATTTTCAGTTAATCTTATCAATATAAATGAGATTTAGCCACTTTTATCTCGGAAGCAGATCGAGTCCAAAAATTGTAGACCAGTGAATCCTCACAACAAACCAGACACGACTTAAACTAACAAAAGTTATCTCTAAAACGCATTTGGAACAAAGGCGCAGTTATACGCACCATTTTAATTGCAGCAAAGAAAGACTGAAGCAGAATTACCTCCAGACGCCAGCGCGATGAGAAGCGACCACCAAAGAAGACCACAAAGACACAACTTTTCCCTCAGAGCCTCCATCGTCCGTCTTTTTAAAGGGAACGGGTCACGTAGCACACTCTCCCGTGTTACATATTTACAGACTTGACTGCACTGTCCCAAGTCTTCGGCACGTTTTCCCACATTATAGTCAGAGTATGCGTGACCCAACGAGTCTCCACGCCGGAATGTGTGCAGGAGACTCGGACGAAAGAGCTCCAGAGCAGCGGCGTAAACTCCGCCTCGAGAGTCCGCGCTCTGTGCGCGCTCAGCTCTGCGCCATCTACGGGAAACTCAGGAGAAATTCTGAATTCTGAGTCAATATTATACTGTACTTTTAACTCCTTTATAATCTTAGCCAACATATCCTCCTGGGACCCGAAGAAAAAAAACTATATTTTATTTCATTCTTTCATTAATTCATTAATTCATTCATCCATTCATTCATTTATTTATTAATAATAATAATGATAATAATAAAAATACGTATTATTATTATTGTTAATAATAATAATAATAATAATAATAATAATACTTATTATTATTATTATTATTATTATTATTATTAATAATAATAATAATAATAATAATAATAACAATAATAATAATAATAATAATAATATTCTTATTATCTTGTCTGTATGCACTTTTTTGTTCTAATTTTCTTTTGCACTAAGCTGCCTGGAGCTAATGTGGCAAGTGAATTTAAAGTCTTATCTTATCTTATTATTATTAGGCCTATTATTATTATTATTATTAGGTGCTGGGCACCCTACAGGAATTGCTTTCTGTTGCCTAGGCAAGTTGCCTAGTAACCCTTTGATCTTTCCTTTGATGTTCAGGTCTCAAGATTATTATTATTCATCTTCTTCTCATATAGGAAGTCTATGGCAGCCCCTAGAACCGTCTGGTAAAAAGTTGTGAAATTTAGCATGCACATTCCAGCCAGTCTCCTCATTACCCACAGCAATTTATAGGTCCCCAGCCCCAACTGTCTAGTGGCACCAGCAGGTCAAAGTTGCAGAAATTTGTCAATTGCCTAGCAACGCACCTAGCAACCTTTGATCTGTCTTTGATGTGTCTGTTCAGACAGGGTTAGACCCTGACCCTGTCAGACCCTGTCAGACTGTTAGATCCTGTCAGACCTTGTTAGACCCTGTTAAACGGTGCTTGGCCCCCGCATTGCTGCTTGCAGCTATATTTATTATTATTATTATTATTATTAGTAGTAGTAGTAGTAGTAGTAGTAGTAGTAGTAGTAAGATAAGATAAGATAAGATATGCCTTTATTAGTCCCTCAGTGGGGAAATTCCAGTGTTGCAACGCAGTAGTATTTTTTTCTTCAGATTTTCTATTTTGGAGTAACATATTAACATTGAAATTTTGTTAATTTGATTTTTATTCATAATGTTGTAACATGTCCTCTGTAATGGACTGTAATAGTGTTAAATCCACTTGAAGTTAACAATCTAACAAAAACTTTTTTTTAAATTTTATAACCAACATCTCTGACAAGCTTCTACAGTCGCCTCAAAAACTTTTTAGACTCCCTTTTATTATTTTTGTAATCATAGTGCAGCCACAAACTAGAGTCTATCTCAAAACACTTAAAATACAGACTGGTTAACTCAATGTCCACTATAAAGGACACAAATGAATGGGCCGTGTCTCAGGAGGATTTAATTCCTCAATAGAAAACCTATTTCCACTTTCCAACAATAAGCCATTATAAACAACACAAACCACAGAGCTGTATCACTTAAGATTTTTTTTGCCTTTTCTTTTTTCATCCTGTTTCTTTGCATTCTATAATCTAATGTGTAGTAATGTGAGATTTATGCTGTCTTAGTTTTCTTAACAACAAAATAACATAAATACAACTTTTTGGAATATATATAATTATTAAACAGAGTACTGAATCACATTATTGCAGCTTTTTCAAAGTCAAAATACAGGCAGTTTATAGCCTATGCTTCCACGTGTGTAGGTAATAACTGTATACACATTTAAAAACAAAAAAGTTTTATTTGATTTGTTACTGAAACATGCCTGACTCAATACAGTTAAAAAGGTAATTGACTAAAGGGTTTGGCTACTTTAAATAGCCTAGAGGTATAAAATTAATGCACACTCATAGGTTCTCCAGATGATTCTGTAAAAAAACAATGTAGCCCTTTGAGCTGCAGTGCTGAGGTACTGTGTAATTAATAAGGAATCTGGCATACTAAGGGCCTTTAATGAGTTTGGTGTACTCCTGCTTGATACAGGTGTAGATGCTGTTGTAGAAAGGCCGGTCTGGATCCATGATATCGGTCACCATTTCAGTGTGGTCGACTCTCGGCAGGAGGAAGAGCACCGCAGACAGCGACAGTGAACACAGCAGATCAGAAAACTTTGTAGAAGATTCAACTGGAACAATTATATCATCGGTTCCATGAAGCAAAACAAATGGAGGCACTCTGAAATTAAAAGGATATTAAGCTAATTTACAGTGGGTACATTTACACGCAAAATAAGTAACTATATAATAATAAGTATAATAAGTAACTGTATATAGCTGGGATTGTACATCTTATTTGATATTGTATTTTATATTTTATTATTACTTTTCTATTTAAATCTGATTTGTACATATACACTTATCACTATTTTTATTTGTATAATTATGTCTCATCTGACACTGGTCTATTGCTCTTTGGTTGCTATTTCCTATTTGCTTTTTTTTTTTTTTTTTTTACCAAAAATTATATATATATATATATATATATATATATATATATATATATATATATATATATATATATATATATATATATATATATATATATATATATATATAATAAAGATATATAAAATATATTATATTTGATGAGTGACAAAGAGGAAGACCAAAGAGGAGATTTATGGATGCAGTGAGGGAGGACATGGAGGTAGTTGGAGCCAGAGTAGAAGATACAGAAAACAGGGCGAGATGGAAAAAGTTGATTCGCTGTGGCAACCCCTGAAAAAGGGACAAGCCGAAAGGAGAAGAAGAAGAAGAAGAAGAAGAAGATATTTGATGAGTGAGCTACTGCACTCAAATCAATTTCCCTTCTGGATCAATAAAGTTTATCTAAGTCTAAGTCTAACTATAATATTAACTATAACTCAATAATTACATCAGATTTTTGGTGTGTGTTTACATGCACAAAATCTGATAATAAATAAACCTTGTGACATGTGTCAGTTAGTCAATAGATTTTTAGAGTAACTGTTGTATTTACTCTGACTTTTACAATTATTTTTATAACTCAATCTTTAACATTTTCTTTTTGACTTTGCCACTTTAGTTTACCTTTTTTTTTAAAACATGATTTTACATTGTCAAAACTTGCACAGGTGTGAACAGTCAGAAAGAAACTAAATTACACACATGAGATGTAACTGTTTATACGACATTTCAATAATCAAATAATGATTGGATTGAGTGCATGTATTGCAAACATAGCCATTGTGACATTTAATTTAAGAACATTGACACACCTTTTAAGTTTGTCTTCTCCAAATGTTGTGAGTATATGAGTCGGAGAGTAGTATGGAAAGTTATGTACTCCATTCATGGCTTTGTGCATAGTAGAGACGTACTCAATCCCTCTCATCTGTTCATGCTCATAGTGATCCAAGATGTTGTAAACTCCACTGAGACCTGCACATTTTAATACAATGAGTTTATTACAGTATTATGTAGTAGAGGTTTTAGTCAAAAGATGTCTGCATTAGCGTTGCCAAAACAAAAGAAAAATTATAACATTTATACGAATACTAGTATTGTGTTAGATCCTCAGTATCACAATTAAGTACAACTTTACAGTAGGTGTAGCATACCTATAACTCCTTTTAGTGATGGAGTAATATCTTGCTGTTTGCTTGTCTCAATGAAAAGTTCCTCTCTTGAGTCAATTAGAAACAGTGTGGTCAGTGTGCAGAGATGAGCACCAGCAGAATGTCCAATTAAAATCATGTTGCTCTGCAAAGACAATCAAATGTAAAAAAAAATCACATGTACCTATCAAACTGAACTTAAAAAAAGCATTTAAACTATTTTTACATGATCAAATTTGAATTTCTCTGCATTCTCCTTAGCCCAAATTAGGCAGTCTGCAATATCTTGGACCATTCCCAATACATTGCTCTGTGAAGTAAATAATAAACATCATCAAAATAAGTAATTAGTAGACTATTATGCCCAACTGAAAGACAGACACTAAAAGCTCTTTCTGTACCTTCGGATAAGTGCTGTAGTCAGGGCAAATTACAGTGGCATTTAATTCTTCAGCCATGTGTCTGGCAAGCAAACAATAAATAGCCCTTTCTCCAGAGCCCCAAGCCCCTCCATAGATGAAAACTATTACAGGTACTTTGGCATTTTCCATTTTTGGGGAGTAGTATAAGTCCAGCTTGTTACCTCTACGCCCAAAAGAGATGCCCTGTCCAAGAAAAATCAGTAGAAAGCATATCAGTATAAAAAAATTTCACACATGTCTGATATTTCGTGTAATATCATATAACCTTTTCATAATGTTTACAATTTTCAACATCTTTATACCACGATTTCCACCTAAAGTAAAGTCTTCCATACTGCAGATATTTCAGAGTTTCCAGCACTGCTCTAGCTAAGCAGTAAATGCGCCTGTAGGAGGTAGACACAAAGTTGTCAATAAACTGCCTATAACATATCATACTTAAATATTATTGTTAGATATTAGGCCTGCTGTGCTACCTTGGTTTAAGGGCCTCTATGTACTTCTTGTATCCAGGCTTGTTGGGCCAGCCGTACAACCACTGGGCAGCAAGAGAAATGGAGTACGGCAATCCAACAAGTAAAACACCAGCTGCTAAAGGTACGCTCATGTGAGACCTAAGCTGCAACCTGCAAATACAAAATATATTAACACCGTATTACATGAATGGATAATAAATGTAGACTTTAAATAAAACACTTACATATTGTGATTCATTAGGCTCTCACCACCTGCTGAAATAAAGACAAATAGCATATACATAACATTATATTACTAAAAAGTCAGGTTTCTGAAAAAATAAAATGCATTGTATTTTGATTTGTGCCATGGCGCCCTCAAGTCAACAAAAGCACAGTAAAAGTGATCAAAACTGGTCTACAGCCTCCATAAATTGTATGTTTTAACTAATTTATATGTCATTTTAATTGTGTTGTAACTGTCTTTTTTGCTTACTGCTTTAACTAATTTGTATGTCATTTTAATTGTGTTGTAATTGTCTTTTTTGCTGCCTCTTGTCCAGGGCTCCCTTGAAAAAGAGGTTTTTAATCTCAATGGGATTTCCCTGGTTAAATAAAGTTATGATAAAAATAAAAATAAAATGCAAAAAGCGCACACATTTGACTTTTACCATACGGTCAGCCTTAATACCGCATCATTCAGTAATTTACAGCTATCTGCGTAAACCATGCTTTGCCAAAGCGGTTATCATCACATCTGCAGAACGGTCAAAAATACAATAGTCTTACCAATTTCGAGAAATGCACATGTCTAGCAGGAAAATAGCCTAAATCAAAACAGATTATCAAATGACCGAACCATGTACAGTATGTATGTCATCCATAAGCTAACTCCTATGTACATTAAGGAACAGAAACACATCACATCAATTTACACAGGGCTACTGCTAATAATTACTCGCCATGAAGTGATCATGCGCCCTCCGAGTATGTTAGCTGTTCGTGTTATTATTGATTAGGTTATTACAGTCTTCTTACACATGAAACATCCAAAACCGTCGGATGCCCTTCATCAAAAGCCGGTGTCACCTGACCGCACGAAGGTGTTTGGAAAAACAGTTAGTGACCGCTACTTCCGCTTTCGCCCGGAAGTGTAGAGCTGCAAACGGCAGGAAGGTACTCACGTGTAGCTTCTTAGTTATTAACATTTACAGACATTAACTGTAACAACGTTTGGCTTTTGCCTAGAAAATATCTTCTAACTAATAAGACTCGTGAGGTCTGTCTGAAAATCCTAAATAGATGTCACCCTGTTAATGCTGTCATTTAACAAAATTCGCTTAAACTTAGATAATCTCTGTTCATTTAGTCACAGCGTTGAAGAAACAATCACCCATGTGTTTTGGGAATGTTCATACGCGCAAATCTTTTGGAATGACATATTTCTTCTTTGTGAATAGAAAGCTTGATACAAACCTACAGTTGAATGTAAAACATGTACTTTTTGGTGTCTTTGAGAAAGGTGTTCTGCAAAAAAAAAAAAAAAAAAAAAAAACTTGCTTTGTTGAACTTGCTCCTCATCTTAATAAAATTTCATATCCAATGCTGTAAATTTTCTAGCCAGAAACCCAAAGTTATTGTATTTCAGTCCCTCTTGTCCTCCTATATAAACTCTCTAAAGTATTGCACAAATCCAAAAGCCATGAAAACAAAAGCAATTTGTATGGAATTTGAAATATAAATGGTTCCTTGTTAATGTATGTATGTATGTATTATTATTATTATTATTATTATTATTATTATTATTATTATTATTATTATTATTATTATTATTATTATTATTATTACTTATTATTATTACTTATTTTTATTATTACTTACTTTATTCCATTCTTGCATGCATGCACTTTTCTTTCTTGTTTTCAAACTGTCCTGGAGCTACTGTGGCAAGTAAATTTCTCCTGTGTGAGATCAATAAAGTCTTATCTTATCTTATCTTATCTTAAATTGTAAATGTATTGATAATTTCTATATATTTGTATAGCCTAATGCAGAAAGTGCACATGCTGAACCCTATGAATATGAACTCTTAAGCCTCGAACATTGTTATTGTTCAAACCATTGTATTACATTGTATTTTTCAAATAAAAAAAAAAAAGAAAAAAAAAGCTTCTTAGTTATTTACATTATTTTCAATAGGCTAAATGAACCCCCATGGTAAGTTGGGTTAATAGGCTCCATGACATCTGAAAAAATGGAGGTTGCCAGAATAAGCCTTCTTATTAAATCTCATGATAGCCTGTCTATGTTGCAGATTTTGTGTTGTTAAAATAAGTTAATGGCATTAATAATAAGTCTGCCAAACGTTTATAAAGGTAGTGTTAGGGCTAAATGTACATTCTTGCGTATTTCATAAAAGAAGCACTGACAACATTAGTCCACTAGAGGGTAAAATAAGATCACAATGTACAGCCGTGTGTAGCTTGCCCTATATTTGCAGGTGACTGTTCATCCCTGGTATGCAAATGCTACTGGAAATACACCTCATCTTTCATATCACGTTAAATAAATTAGGTTATGTAAAACTTTCCTGCTTCCAAATAGATAAGGGATCATAAATGTGGTATTAAGCCTTAGAGACATGTTTTAACATGCTTAAGCTCTGTACATGATTATCCTGTCACATTTTTCAATAATAGCTTAATTCTAAGGTCAAATTAATTACCTGAACCAAAGATCCAACACCAACATTTACACATTACTTGTGGTTTACATAGAAACACTTCTCTATTAAAGCACCAATAAATCATTCTGTGTTAGCCCATTGTGGTGCCTCTGCCTCAGTCTGTGGAAACTTGGACAAAGCTCTGCAAATTCATTGAAAGCTGAGATCTTACAGAGCCAAAAAGAGCCTGGGTTATTGTCATATTTGTTGTGTTTGGCCCCACAGAGCTGCTAGTCCAGCCTTGAGTAGGTGTGCGGTGGTACCTCCCTCTCCACAATGTGGGGAGTCCCAGGTGCAGTGAAGGAAGCGCCAAGCCAAGACTTCCTGTGGCAGAATAAGCACTGTCAGCTGCTATTAAATCCTCTACTGAATATTTGTGGGGTCTCTTATCCATTTAAGACATATTATTGTTGTTTGGGGAATTATTATTGTTCTTTGTGGAATTATTGAATGAATGGTGGTATTCAGGTGATATGGATTGATGTACTTGAGGCATAGGCTAGATTTGTATTTTGTGGATAGTTGACTATTCAAGTCAATGGACATGCAAGATGTAGGTTCTATGTTATTGAAAATAATTTACGGTACAAAGATTTATAAAAACACAAATAAAAATCTGTGAATTATTCATAGTTAACTAGTTTGAACAAATGATTAGTTGTCAAAGTATCAAAGCTCAAATAAGAATTTAATTGACATAGTGCGAAATAAAAGTGTCTACAGGTCTAGTACTTTCTTGCAACCGGTAGGCTATTGATACTTTGCAGTGACATCACTCTGAGGGTGTTCTTCATGTATCTCTATGCTGGAATGCTCAGCAGTTACCATGGTGACACAATGCAGACATTAGCAAACACTGTCAAAAAGTGTTAAGATAGTCTGAAAATTCAAGAAAAAAACAAAATGGATATAAAGAACACATTTTCAAGAGTCTGTGATCACGGTCAGGTTTAGGTGTTTATGTTTAACAAAAAGGTGAGAGTGACTAACTAAAAATTGTTAACCTAATTAACAGTAAATATCAGCTTTTGTGATTCCAGCGGAATCAGTTCTTTACTCTCAGATTGTATTCAAATAAAGCTCAGATTAAAGTCTAACACACTTCAAACAGAGCAGTGCTTACAGTTAGCATCACACCCCCATGTTTATAACATCAGCTGCAAAGTATCTATTGGCTTTATAAGAAGGATCTTTGGTTTCCTTGGAGATATAACAATGGTTAAATCGGTGCTATTCTTTGCCATTCAACTCAGAGCTTACTTTCAGCTGTATTCTTTTCACACTTGGACAAGATTACACAACAGCATCTAGCATTAACCTAAGTTTAGGTCTTAAAAATGCCATGTGCCAGTAACATACATACATACATACATTACAACTAATAACATTGATTTTGATCTGTGCTACTGTTTCTTGTGGAACTGAAATTCTATGTCTGAGCTTTGTCCTTTTCATTTCGGCAGGGGCATCGATCTGAGGGGTAAGAGTACTGGTTTATACAAGGCCCAGTGAAGGAGTTTGTCTGTGCAATTTTCTGATAGCGTACATTTAATGCAGACCAATCAAAATGTTTCATACTCAAGAAATCTTGTGCTACACACCTCAGTTTGTGCAAAGTTTGAAAGGGCATCATCATCTGAGTCATTGTTTGAGTTGATGTTTGACAATCAACAGCAGCTTCTTGGTTCTTACTTTGTCGACTGTTGTACAATAAACATGAAGAAAAAGGACAGAGAGATAATAAAAGGACCTTCAAATAGTCACCTTCTATTGAATTGTGGTGTAACTTCAAAGATTATTGTTGATTTTGTAATTGATATTTGTTTCAAAACACATGAATCACACCAATTGGAAGCAAGGCTTCAGCAGGCTTAGCTCAGGCTTGTATATACTTGAGTCTATTCTTCTAACTTTGGGCCACATACAGTCATACACTGATAAAGAGCATTCAGCCTTTTTCCAATGTACTGGTTTTGATCCAACCAAGGCAGGAGTATCACGTGGACCTATATGCAAGAACTGTTTTCCATTTGCATTTATATTATCAATAGCAAAAGGAGAAATTCAGTTGGTCAACTGGACAAAAGTTTATTTGGTCGAATATGTTTCACAGCTCATCCAAGCTGCTTCTTCAGTTCTGGCTAGCAGCTTGGATGAGCTATGAAATGCATTCGACCAAATAAACTTTTGTCCAGTGGACAAATTGAATTTCTCCTTTTGTCATGGATTCTACCTGGACGAATGAGAGATTCTACATACATATAGGCTATTATCAATAAATAATACACTTCAAAACACACACTAAAGTTTTACCTGTGTGAGGATTTCTAATTATTCAAAATCCTTAATTCACGTTTGTATTATTAGTGATCAATTCCACTTTTTGATTACATTTAATTTAGTTTTTTCTATCCCCAAAGTCTGAACCCAGCTCTGAAACTTTCACTGAAAGAGAATCTTATTTCTTATTAAATTTCCCAGTCCTACATTGATGTACGGTCATTTCCACCTTTATAAATTATCTAATCTCCTTCCATTTGTCTGCCCCAGGACAGCTGTGGCTACAATAGTAGCTTACCACCACAGAGTGTGGAGTGAATATATGAATGCTCTGTAAAGTGCTTTGAGTGTCTTGAAGGGAGCTACATAAAATCCAGAACATAAAATCCATACAATCCAAAAAATACAATTCAAAAGATGTGCTTGTATAATATATACCATTGGCTACAGTTGAAAACCTATTTCCAGTCACTGTGCATCCACATTGGCCTATTTGCCTCCCCTCTGTGGACCCCTTTCGTGACCCAATCTCCTATACACCTCAGTGATGTATGGCCCAGTGCCAGGATACATGCAGGCTGGTTTCCTTGTCGTATCTACATCTCTGTGCGTTCAAATTTGCCTTGAGTCGCTTGGGGGTTCTGCCTTATGTGGCTTGGGGTCAGAGGACACGGCCATCTTTTCAGTGGAAATTCACAAATACAATGCACTTAAACGTTCTTTGACAGAGGGGAACCATGGAAACTGGAACTAACTACAAGGCCCAAATTCTAGGTATCCCAGTGCCCGGAATCATGCCCAAGTCCTGCTCATCTTGGGGAAGACAGAGGTGCGGTGATTGATAGGAGAGACACAGAGTGGCCATTCTTGTCTGATGTGGCTCAGTGAATGCCAACTAACCTGCAAGGATGTTTAGCAGTGCATAGATTACAAAAATACAGAGAGGTTTGGCGAGATAAACCAGTTGATGGGGTAACTGCCCAAGCAAATCAAAGAACAGTTAGTGTCCGGGCTTTGGTTGAGAGGGTTCAGAGGTAACAGGTTGCTCTTTATATAGTCCAGATCTTTACAGCGAATGGTCAAATTTCAGTGCGTCATGTCTCTTTCCAGTACCCACTGAGTCAACAGAAGGGAAGAGGCACACAGCATGGGGTGGAATCACCAACTCACACATGACTGATCAGCTTTCTACAGTGGAAATAGCGGCAATACAAATATAAAATGTGAACAATATTGTGCCCCTCTCTCACTGTGTGGCACGATCACAGCTGCTCCCCCACCACAGCATGCCTCTGCTTTCTATGCTTCTCTGGCAGACTTGAGAGCCACTTGCACTGTTTTATAATGATAGTTTAGTCATTTGATGGCTTTGTTTCGCCCACTTCTACTGTAGATTTTTCACATCTTTAAATTAGGCTAATGTCATGACATATTTATAGACTGCAGAAGCGTCAGTTGAGCCACTTCTCAAACAGCTCAAACTTCTGTTGCAGTCAGCCTCAAGCTTAGAGAGAAAGTGGTTTTTAACCTGTGGCATGAGGTCTATTGGTGATCCACATGTTATTTCTGGTATGGAACTTTCCGTGTGCAGTGCAGTTACTCATACTGCTATAAATTATCTGGTTTAGCTAATTGATTTAAGCAGAGAGCTTGCCTAAATTGCCAAACATGAATGATTCATTGTTATTAATAGTATTTAGTATGCTGATGAACTGGAAAATATGCAATAACCAACCATTCAACATTAAAACAATGTAATCCTTTATAATCATTTGCAGGTCTTGTAAGTTCCGGACTTGACCAGAATTTACAGTATATAATCTCATGGCAAAAAGTTCCTGGTTTCCACTGATGGCATGTGGAATAAGTCAGCAGAAATGGATCCATTGTAACAGCATGTGCGTAACTCGGTATGTTTTTATTCCGTACCTTTGTTTGCCTTTGAGCTCTGTGCGTGCAGTGTTCACGGCTCAGGCAGAAGACATTCTTTCCACAGAGGCTGTATCAAATAGTACAGGGCTGCCATGCTAAACACTTGCTCCCAAACGTACAAAGGCCCACATAAGTTATAGAATTATGCACAAAAAAATTTCCAGTAAAAATACAAGGATGGCCTTCCCCAAAACCTGGCCCCAAGACTGCTGTGCATGCAATATTTTACAGTATACTGTTCAGGGTGTCCACTGAGAGATTCCTGGACAGAGCCTTAGGAACAGGAGCTGCGATTTATGACTCCAATACTGTACAACAAGGTCTATATTTTCTGAGGCCACTAACTCTGAAGGCTTTAATGAGACGGCATAGTTCACATAGTCACTCCTCCTTACTTGTGCTGAAGCCGGCCACAGATTTTTTTTTTTTTCTTGCTTGTTGGCGGCACGGTGGCTGAGTGGCTAGCACTCATGCTTCACAGCAAGAAGGTTCGGGTCGGGCCTTTTGCATGTTCTCCCAGTGTCTGGGTGGGTTTCCTCCGGGCACTCCGGTTTCCCCCATCAACCCAAAACATGCGCCATAGGTAAAATCCTCCAGCTTGGGTCCTGACCAAGCCTAAACAACAACATCATGGTCCCCGGGTCAAATGCAGAAAACAATTTCTCCTGTGTGAGATCAATAAAAAGTCAATTTTCTAATCCTTAATCACTGTAGGGCGCTTTGTGTTACATTTTTTGTATGAAAAGCGCTTTATAAATAATGTTTGATTGTTAACTGCAAGCAAAAACAACCGAATGTATTGTTGTAATTATTATGCTATTATGTAATTATTCCAAATAATCGCACAACTAGGATCAATTTGGACCTTTCCAGAATCAGAATCCGCTTTATTATCATTTTTATATCGTTAGTGAACACAACATAGGTCAACAGACTTCGGCATACAGTACAAAATATAGTGCAGGGCAAACCCTATGAGTGAAAATAGGTTAATTACAGTAGTTTAAAGTGACAGTGCCTGGTGTTATAAAGTGTTCATGAGTGCAATGGCAGACTGTTCTTATCCGGATGGACTGTAGCCTTCTGTCCAAGGGATTTCCTGAATTAGAATGGATTATATTTTCGTCACATATAGTATAAAGCCACATGTATTGAACCAATATTATTTGATATTGAAATTGCGTTCTGTTTAAAAAAGCAGTTTTTTGTTATTGTGGTTGAGTATCGTGCCTTTTCCTGAAATAAATTTTCATTTTTCCATTTGTTCCTTTTATGAAAATGCACAGTAGTACAATTAACAATACATAATGTAAATGTACATAATAGAAGGCATTCCCATTAGAAAATAGCAGATATGAAGAAAAAAAATCTAATATTAGTCTGCCCCATGATTTACATTTAAGAGAAACTATTTGATGGTCTTGCCATTTTCCCATACCCTCACCTGTGTGAACCATAATTCTTTATATATGACATTTATCAGTCATCCAGAATTTGAAATTTTCATAACAACACATATTGGTGAAGTGGTCAGAAAATAGTCTCATTATTTGTAGTAAAAGGGAAGAATTACATCAACTACAGGCTAGTAACCACCTAAGTTTATTAGCGGTAGGTTGACAATGCTGGCTGTGTTGGATTCTGTGCAATAAATGGACTACGACTTACTTGTGTAAGCCTGGGGGACAAATATTTCCCTGGGAAACATTACCTTAAAAAGCACCCAGTTCCCTGTATGAACACTGCAAACGTTTGAACACAGGTGAATTGTACATTAAAGTAAACAATCATTCAGCAAATGAAAGGAATGTCCTGCCCTAGATGTGCCCTGCAGGGGTTTATACCTGTTACCCAAAGACTAGTCCTTTGCCATGGAGGAGTTGGAGCTTCATGTGGTTTTAAAAATCATCCAAAACTTTCACATTTGCGTCATGAGTCCTGGAGGAGGTATCTATCAGACTTTATCACTTTGTTTTTTGATAAAGGGTCGACATTTGGTTGTGTTCTGATACATGAGCTGTGATAAACCCTTTCTCCAAGACAATCAAGGTCACTGCTCCTGATAATCAAAGTCCTGCTATTCCACATTTCAAATCTAAAATCCAACAGAATTGGACTGAATGTTCTTATTTTGTATAAATCATTTGCATACCTATCTTTGAAAATATAGTTTAACATAGATTCAGACATTTAGCACATGGCCTTGATGTGACTTAAACCTTCATTTCTAACTTATTGTCACTTCTGATAAGCACCATTTTCCTCCTTCCAAATCTAATTTTATTATTAGATGTTCAGGAATTATCTTTTTGCTGAAAAATATGCTGCTTATGCATATGTGAATTACACTTGAATGATTACAAAGGATTCTCCTAAACATTCTCCATATCAAACAACAAATTATGATGCAATACTTCAGTTGGGAGTGGCACTTGTCTGTTACAGAGCTGTCCTGGGTGTCACTGGTGTCATATAACTGCTACTGTACAGTTGGGGGTTTATCTTTGAGGGGTTGGGAGCCATACAGTGAATTTTAAAACAAAACGTCCTTATTGCAGTTATAATCTTCTTGTTTAATACACATTATGACACTACTAATTGCTATTAAGGAGTAGTATTTTAATGAACCACTTGCTGTCTGTGGCTGTGTCCCTAAGCGCACATTAGAATACTGTATACTAGAGCCTTGTGTGTGATCCATGCAGCACTTTCTCACCGGCTTTGCTAACCTGAAGGACCGGTGCCTTTGTGTGCTCTCTTGTATTGGGACAACACCCACTGTCACATGTCCCACCTCAGAGTCACCTCCAGTGCAGAGGTTATGACATCATGGGTTTTGAATAAGATAAGCCCTTACATGCCCTTATAAGCCTTTTCATGTTCAAGTTTAAAGGTGCACTGTGTAACTTTTCAGAAGAGGGTCTGCAACCAGTTTGTCTCCACGGAGATGTTATGGCAAAAGCAGTGTTGGGAGTAACTCGTTACAAAAGTAATTAATTACTGTAATGCATTACTTTTTGGTGTAACGCAGTAATGTAACGCATTACAGGGAAGAAAATCGGTAATATATTACTCGTTACAATGCCAGTAACGCACATTACAATGCATTTTTAACCTGCTTTGTTTTTGTGGGTTTTGCGTTTTCTTCATACAAAGTTCGCGGATCACCGCGAAATCAGCTACTGAATCTGATAAGTCCGCGCAGAACATTACATTTCATACAAAGTTCCGCGGGATCAGCTAGTGATATAAAAGTCCGCGCAGACCATTCCACTTCCTTTTACTTCGTCTCGAACTGGCAGACTGACAAAGGATGACAGAACCAGAAGAATTGGATAGTGCTAGCTCCTTTTCAAGATGGGCATACGCCCACTACTTTCACCGTTCAAAATAAGGACTCCAAGAACATTTTAGTTAAATGCACACTGTGTGTGAATCCCAAACCTCTTTCCACGTCGAAATGCAGTGCAAGCAATTTGACGAAGCACTTGCAGAGGTGCCATAGCACCACGAAATTAGTCAGAAAAGGAGGGGATGGGACAGGGAACGATACAACCCCAACAAAGCAGCCGAAACTGATGTTGACCCGACCAGAGAATCTCCAGCCACGAGAGGTGAGAAGGCTCGTTGCCTCCTGGATGGCAGGTGAAAGTCATGACACATGAGAGATTTGCACTGTAGATTGCCAAATCCTTATTTCCAGTCATTTTGGCGAGAGTAACTAAAGTAATGCAAAAGTAGTGTAATGCCTTACTTTTTATTTAGAGCAGGGCTCTCAAGTCTCACGCATTGAGAGTGTGACACACGCAATTCGACGTGTTCACACGCTCACACGCCACACATGGCATTTCTCACGCTGATTTCTTTTTTTTTTTTCTTTTTTTCTTTTTTTTTTGTGCCCAGAAAATCGGTCTGTGTGGCTTAGTTTATGCAGGCTCCGCGCGTTTTCAGCGAAAAAAACTCCCCCTGCTCCGGGCGCATGGTCCGAGCGAGGCCGGAGCAGACGCGCCGTCCCCCGGGCACGTCCTGAGCCTCAGTCCCGGTGTCTCCATCTGTGCGTAACGTGTCCCCCCCGACGGCTTACGCGCGGAATACGCGCGGCCCAGAGCCGAACTGCCCATGGTGAGACGCGGTGAGACGCGGGCCCGGTGCATTAACCAGACTCTTACATGAATCCGTTAAAAATGTCCCTCCTCCCTGCCCCTCTCAGCGCGCACTGACAAAGTGCGGTGATGTCATATCAGATTATTTCTGCATCTATTTCGGCACTAAACCAGAACTAAACCAGGACTAAACCAGAACTAAACCAGGACTAAACCAAGACTAAACCAGGTCTAAACCAGGACTAAACCAGAACTAAACCAGGATTAAACCAGGACTAAACCAGGTCTAAACCGGGTCTAAACCAGGACTAAACTGGGACTAAACCAAAACTAAATCAGGTCTAAGCCAAGACTAAGCCAGGACTAAAACAGCTCTAAACCAGGACTAAACCAAGACTAAACCTGTTATCCTGTGCCTGTGCATTATTGAATAATATGGACTTTTAGTTATAAAAGCATTTCCATATTAACAAAGTACCTTCTAATTCTGCCCTGCCCTTCCACCACCCCCCTTCGTTTCATTTTATAACTCGACTACTGCTCCCCCCCACCCCCGTCCTCGGGAAAAAGTCACTCGCACCCCCCCCCCCCCCCTCCTCACTCCTCTAGCTAGGAGCTAGGAGTGAAATCTCACTCCTAGCTATCTTCAAAACTTGAGAGCCCTGATTTAGAGTAATATTGTAATGTAAGGCATTACTTTAAAGCCCCAGTATGTAGAATTCGTGGCGCATAGGTGGATGGTGCTATTACACTTTCTGTTTTAGCTACGGCAGACCTCGAGGGACCCGCGCACGAGCCGCGCGCCGCTACTGTATAAATAAAACGTCCCGTTTTGTTTTGTTTTTTCTTTTCTCATGAAAACACACATTCCCGATCATGTACCATGACACTCTACACATCAAATGAAACCTTACAGTCTCCTCTTTTTGACTATGCAATTCATTTCCCTGCAAAACAATCACTCCCCGAGCACATGGGGCTTTTATACGGAAAAGCACAAAACAAGGTTAGCTTACCTTAGAATGCTTTGCACAGGTCAAACTCCGTATTTCACCATAAACTTGCTCTCAATTTGTCCGTAAGGATCCAGCGAATAAAATCCAGTAAAACAATTTAGTCCAAAACACGTGTTAGATCCATTACGACGTCTGATCCGGCAGCATGGTTGTCTTGTTTACCCAAAACCACGAGCCTTGCCGAAGGCGAAGGCGGAGCCCAAATGTCCTTCTGCGGCTCTCGTATTCAAAATGGCTGCCTCTGCATGGGGAAGATCCCCCTTTTATGTGACTATATCTAAGTCCAAAAGAATACTTTGATTTCATGATGGAAGTGAAAAGGCTTGGAAAACAATGTATTTTTGAATGGGTATCTTCAATTTCAGAAATTAACGGGTAAAAATCTTACACACTGTCCCTTTAAAATGACAGCAACAAGTAATAAGTAGTGCATTACAGTTTTTGAGTAACTTGCCCAACACTGGGCAAAAGGAGAAATTCAATTTGTCAAAGAAGTAGCTTGGATGAGCTGCGAAACATATTTGACAAATTGAATTTCTCCTTTTACCACGGATTCTAGTTGGACGACTGAGGGATATATCCACAGTATGATATTAATAATAATAATAATAATAATACATTTTATTTATAAAGCGCTTTTCAAGACACTCAAAGACGCTGTACAGAAGGTAAAATCAGTAATAAAACAAGTAATAAAACAATAAACAATCAGACAAAACATTAAACATTAAGAAACATTAAAAGCAGTTTTAAAAAGGTGAGTCTTGAGCAGTTTTTTGAAGGTGGGGAGGTCAGAGCAGTCACGGATAGGTTGTAGGAGTGAGTTCCAGAGGGTGGGGGCAGCAATGGAGAAGGCTCTGTCACCCCAGGTTCGGAGCTTGGTCCTGTAGGGGAGGGACAGGAGGGTGGTGTCGGAGGAACGGAGGGAGCGGGATGGGGTGTGGCGGTGCAGCAAGTCAGAGAGGTATGATGGGGCCAGGTTATGGAGGGCTTTGTAGGTCAAGAGGAGGACTTTGAATTGGATGCGCTGAGGAATGGGGAGCCAGTGGAGATTTTGAAGGACAGGAGTGATGTGGTGTCGGGAGCGGGTGTGGGTGAGGAGGCGGGCAGCAGAGTTTTGGATGTATTGGAGTTTGTTGAGAGTTTTGGAGGGTAGACCATAGAAAAGGCTATTGCAGTAGTCGATTCGAGAGGTGATGAATGCATGAATGAGAGTTTCAGCAGCAGAGAAAGAAAGGGATGGGCGGAGTCGTGCAATGTTTTTGAGATGAAAGAAAGCAGTCCGGGTTATGTAGTTTATGTGTTGTTGGTATGAGAGTGTGGTGTCAAAAAGAATGCCAAGGTTTCGGATGAGTGGGGATGGAGTGAGGGTTGTGTTGTCTATGGTCAGGCTGAAGTCTTGGGTGGATTTGGTAATGTTTTTGGGGCCAATAATGATTAAGTCTGATTTGTTGCAGTTCAGCTTTAGAAAATTGTGTTGCATCCACGTTTTGATTTCGGAGAGGCAGTGGGTGAGGGAAGAGTGAGTTGTGGAGTTGATGGAATTGGTAGCTATGTAAAGTTGAATATCATCGGCGTAGCAGTGGAAATGGAGGCCGTGGCAGTGAATGATGCTTCCAAGGGGGAGGAGGTAGAGGATGAACAGGAGGGGACCAAGCACCGAACCTTGGGGGACACCTTGCAATAGGGGAGCAGTGGAGGAGGAGCAGTTGTTGATATGGCTGAATTGTTGACGGTTAGTGAGGTAAGAGTTGATCCAGGATAGTGCTGAGCCGGTGATGTTGAAAGAGTTCTTGAGACGAGAGAGGAGGATGGAGTGGCTGATAGTGTCAAATGCTGCTGTAAGGTCCAGGAGGATGAGGATATTGAAGTAGCCGGAATCAGAGGAGAGGAGGAGATCATTGGTGACTTTGAGAAGGGCTGTTTCTGTACTGTGTTGTGGACGAAACCCAGACTGGAATGGTTCAAACAGGCTATTGGATTTGAGATGGGCTTTGACTTGGGTGGCTATGACTCATTCCAGGATTTTGGACAGATAGGGAAGGTTTGAAATGGGGCGGAAATTTGCAAAGTTGTCAGGGTCAAGACTGTTTTTTTTACGATAGGGGTGATGGCAGCCAGCTTGAGAGACTGCGGGACAGAAGTGAGGAGTTGATGATTGTTGTTATTAGAGGAGAGATGATTGGAAGGCAGTCTTTGATGAGTGCAGAGGGGATGGGGTCGAGTGAACAGGTGGGGGTTTTCATGGTGGAAAGAAGTTTGAAAAGTTCATCTGGGCAGATAGGGGAGAAATGGGAAAGTTGGGAAAGACTCTGTGGTGGCCTCTGCTCTCCTCCTCTTGGCGGCACGGTAGCAGAGTGGTTAGCGCTCTTGCTTCACAGCAAGAAGGTTCCGGGTTCGATCCCCGGGTCACCCAGACCTTTCCGTGTGTGTTCTGTGTGGAGTTTGCATGCATGGTCTGGGTTCGATCCCCGGGTCGCCCGAGCCTTTCTGTGTGGAGTTTGCATGTTCTCCCCGTGTCTGGGTGGGTTTCCTCCGGGCACTCCGGTTTCCCCCACCAACCCAAAACATGCACCATAGGTACCTCCAGCTTAGGTCCTGACCAAACCGAAGCAAGAAGATCATGGAGATGGTCCCCGGGCGCCCTAATGTGTGCTGCCCACTGCTCCTAATATATGTATATATATATAGGATGGGTTAAAATGCAGAGAAGAATTTCTCCAGTGTGAGATCAATAAAGTTCACTTCTTCTTCTTCTATGCTATCGTCTGCTGGGCCCCGAGCAGCACAGAACGGGACAGAAAAAGACTCAACAAGCTGGTCAGGAGGGCCAGCTCTGTCCTGGGCTGTGCTCTGGACTATATAGAGGAGGTGGCCGAGAGGAGGGTACTGGCCAAATTCACGTCCATCATGGACGACACCTCTCACCCTCTGCACCGGACTGTAGAGGAGCTGAGCAGCTCCTTCAGCAGCCGACTGAGGCACCCCCAGTGCAAGAAGGAGCGCTACCGCAGATCCTTCATCCCCACCGCCATCAGACTGTACAACTCTACTGTATAGTCCAAACGTGCAATATTGTCTTTAAATACTCTCCTAGTTACTGTTTCTTATTATTATTACTTGTATAACTCCACTGTATGGTCCTATCGTGCAATATCGTTTTTCCAACGTGCTATCGTGCAATATCATTTTCCCAATGTGCAATATTGTTATTTTCAATACTCCTATCATGCAATATCGTTTTTCCATCGTGCAAGTATTGTTTTTTTCAATACTCTCCCTGTCACTGTTTTTATTATTATTATTATTACTATTATTATTATTATTATTATTTGATTTATTACTTATTTTATTACTATTATTACCTATCTTTATGCCATTTTTGCCTGCATGCACTTGTCTTTCTTGTTCAAACTGTCCCTACCTGGAGCTACTGTGACAAGTAAATTTCTCCTGTGTGAGATCAATAAAGTCTTATCTTATCTTATCTTGCTGAGTCGAGTTTATGGGAGGGGAATCAGAAGGGAGGGCTGGAGAGGGAGTGAGGGAGATATAGATTATGTCAATTTTAGATTTGAAATATAAAAGGAAAGTGTTGCATTTGTCTACTGTAAAAGATGAAGAGGTGTTGTCATTGGGTTTGAGTAGTGTGTTTATTGTGGAGAACAGAGCTTTTGGGTTATTTGAACCAGAGTGAATGAGGTTGGAGTAGAAATTTGACCGGGCTGCGTTGAGGGCATCTTTATATTGATGGAGGTGATCTGTGTAGGCTTGGAGATGGATGGTTAGACCAGATTTTCTAAGCAGTCTCTCAAGCTGGCGCTTTCGGGATTTCATTTTATGAAGTTCAGGAGTGTACCAGGGTGCTGTGTGGGTGAAAGAAACAGATTTAGTTATTACGGGAGCAAGTTGGTCAAGGCAGGAGGAAAGTGTGTTATTGTAGTAATTAACAAGTTCAGAGGAGACATCAGACTGTGGGGGACGGCAGGTGGACAGTTTTGTGGCAAGGGACTTTGAAAGAGGGATTTGAGGTTCCGGAATGAGATTGTACGTTTGGTTTTTGGGATGGGAAGAGGCAGGTCAATGTCTAGGGTGATAGCCAGGTGGTCATATATCTGACTCAGATATATGAAGGTTATGGCTGGTGAGATTTGGGATTTTGACACAGGTAGTGCAGACCAGGTCCAGGATATGACCACGGGTATGGGTGGGGAAATTGACATGTTGGTTGATGTTAAAACATTTTAAGAGGTCCAAAAAATCAGCTGCAGGTTTTGAATCAGGGTTGTCGATGTGGAGGTTGAACTCACCGAGGATGAGGAGGGAAGGTGAGGTTAAGATAAGATAAGATATGCCTTTATTAGTCCCACAGTGGGGAAATTCCAGTGTTGCAACGCACAGATCAAGAACAGCAAGAAAAAGTAGCATACAACAGAACAATACAATAAATAAATAAATAATGGCCTAGGATAATTTAAAACTAGACCCAAAAATAGACTCTGGAGTATAGTTGAATAGTGCAGATAAGTTGAATGACATAACAGTGTTCGTTGTACAGTTAACAGTGTTCGTTGTACAGTCTGACAGCAGCAGGAAGGAAAGACCTGCGAAACCTCTCCTTCACACAGCGAGGGTGAATCAGTCTGTCACTGATGCTGCTCTCCAGAGCAGACAGAGCGTCCTGTAGGGGGTGAGACTCATGGTTCAGCATAGAGGTGACCTTAGCCAGGACCCTCTTGTCCCCCACCTTCTGCACAGAGTCCAGAGGACAGCCCAGGACAGAGCTGGACTTCTTGATGACCTTGTCCAGCCTCTTCTTCTCCCTCTCTGTGATGCTGCTGCTCCAGCAGACCACACCGTACAGGATGGCTGATGCTACCACAGAGTCATAGAAGGTCTTCAGGAGTGGCCCTCTCACTCCAAAAGACCTGAGTCTCCTCAGGAGATAGAGCCGACTCTGGCCCTTCCTGCACAGTGCATCTGTATTATGAGTCCAGTCCAGTTTATTGTTCAGATGAACACCTAGGTACCTGTAAGAGTCCACTCTCTCAATGTCCCTTCCCTGGATGTTCACTGAGGGGGCAGTAGAGTGGCGTCTGCGGAAGTCCACCACCATCTCCTTGGTCTTCCCTGCATTGATGATGAGGTGGTTCCGCTGACTCCAGTCCACAAAGTCCTGTATTAGTCCCCTGTACTCCCCATCACCGTCATCCTTGATGAGACCAATGATGGCAGAGTCATCAGAGAACTTCTGCAGGACACAGCTGTCCGTGTTTTGTCTGAAGTCTGCAGTGTAGAGGGTGAAAAGAAAGGGCGCGAGGACAGTGCCCTGGGGCGCCCCCACACTGCAGGTCAGGAGGTCAGACACACAGTTCTTGGCTCTCACAAACTGGGGCCGGTTTGTGAGGTAGTCCAGGATCCAGTCTGCCAGGTCACAGTCCACACCGGCGGTCTCCAGTTTGTCCCTGAGGAGCAGTGGCTGGATGGTGTTGAAAGCACTGGAGAAGTCAAAGAAGAGAATCCTCACAGTGCTGCCGGGGTTCTCCAGGTGAGACAGTGAGTGATGCAGCAGGTAGATGACGGCATCCTCCACTCCGATGCCAGGCCGGTACGCAAACTGCAGCGGGTCACGGTGGAGCAGAGAGCTGAGTGAGAAAATCTGTGAAATCAGAAAGGAAAGAGGGGTTGGGCTTGGGGGGGCCTTTAGGCTGACGACACATCAAGACAGGACCTTCAACTGTTTAGGTCAGGGGTCACCAAACTTTTTTCTCTGGGGGCATTATCACTCCTAACTGTGATGGGGGGCCGGGGTTGGGTAGGCCGTATAACAGAATTGTATGACCCAGACCAAAATGACCAGCAGGTGTCATTGTGTAGTAGAAATGACTAGCCTGGCAGAGCCATCCACAACACCAAACTATATCAACACATAATTCCTGGCACGTATTTGTTTATCGTTACTGGTGGTTTGCAAAAGTAGTAAGTACCTCACACTTTGTTTTAATATGAAATACCACAGATATTCCATTTATTTATTTTCTAATAACAATAACATCAAAGGTAAGAAATATCACTACTGCACTACAGTACTAACTAGACTAACACTGTTTGATCTCAAGATGCAGACATGTTCTTATTTGCCAAAAAAAAAAAAGTAATTAAACAACTTTTGAGGGTTGCCTCATAGGGCCAGTTCAAGTGGTGGGGCAGAGGGTCTGGAGGGCCGGTCAAAGGGGCATGGCTGGCTGGAGTCGGCCCACGGGCCGTAGTTTGATGACCCCTGGTTTAGGTCAAAAAAGTAGTAACCCTGGCGCTCTGAAATGGGATGAACGAGCTTCCGGTTTCCTGTCATGTTTCCCGCGCAGGTGCCGATGTCGTCACTCCCACCTCTCCTCTACTACAGTCTCATAGCGCCCCCTGCTGGGGGCTAGGTAGAATCGTAGAATCACCACCAGTGGCCGGTAAATATCTTCTGTCTACTGTGCAGTCTTCTTTGAATCCCCTTGCATCCATCTCAGCCTGCTTCCACAGCCCCCTAGAGGGGGCAGGTCGTCTCTCCCCCTGTGCCTGCTCCCTCCATGTTAGACCTTGATCAGGTCGCTCTGTTGCTCTTATCCCTGTATCCATGCATCTTTTCTCCATCCCTTCTTTTCTCTTTTTCAGTCATCATGAGCTATATGGCTTCTTGCGCTCTACCCACAATAGGCAGAGCCTCTAATCCGTTTCCCCTCTTCTGCTCTATCCCTTCCCCAACACCCAAATGTTATTTCTCATGTTGTTGCACAGCCTACACAAGTCACTACGCCCACTCACACTATTCTCGTTTGCACTCCAAAATGTCATACCGATGCATTTGATCGTTTAACCTGTCTCTACACCTGCACACTACGCCATCTCGGTATTCGACCTCTCTTACCAACTTGAATCTGCCCATTCTAGCTCATTCAACTCATGCTAATTCATGCTGTTCCAACACATGTTAGCAAAGCAGTCTCTATCAATCAATCAATCAATCAAACATTTATAAGGCGCTTTTCATACAAAATTGTACACCCGCTCTCTGCTATTCCGATATTCAGCACCCGTCGACTCACGTCGCTCTCTTTGTTCCAGCTTGCGCCACTCATGCAATTTTGATGTATGCTAGCTGTCTTTACACCTGCTCACCATTAACTCATATTCCAGCCCTTGCACTCTTACGCTATTATAGCTAACCACCCGTCA
Organism: Paratrypauchen microcephalus; assembly: GCA_036785185.1. Lineage (NCBI taxonomy): Eukaryota > Metazoa > Chordata > Actinopteri > Gobiiformes > Gobiidae > Paratrypauchen > Paratrypauchen microcephalus. Next base: position 3,399,427 of record JAVJIX010000105.1, on the reverse strand, counting down.
TGCTATACAGCCCCTCCTAGCTCTGCCCTCACCCTGGGTTACACCATCTTGGCTCTCCACCTCTTACCCGATTAGGAATTCAACCATCAATTTCAGCTCACGACTTCTCCTCTGTTTTATCCTTATACGCCTCCTCGGCGATTCTCTCGCCATCTCGTCCTCACCAACCCCTGCTCATGCTACGTCATCATAATCCTTCATCATTCTCTTCTCTCATGTTGTGACGACTAATACCATCTCCACATTCACTCTCTCATCCATCCAGCGTTAAACCCGTATCTGCCCCATGAAGACCCCCAGCATGCACCTCCACCTTCTGGTCACCAGCTGTCCCACAGGTTCCGACCCGACCAACCTAGGACGGGTCCTCCTCTCTCCTGACCCACGACGGGTCCCCCTCTTTCGTTATACATGAAGGGTCCCCTTCTCTCCTGACCTACAACGGGTCTCCCTCCTTCCCTTCCTCTCTCCTGACCCATGACGGTCCCCCTCCCTCTCTCCCGACCCACAATGGATCTCTTTCCATCTCTTCATCCATCCGACCCTCATCTATCCGACCCTCATCCCTCATCCATCCGACCCTCATCTATCCGACCCTCATCCCTCATCCATCCGATCCTCATCCCTCATCCGTCCGATACTCATCCCTCATCCACCCAACCCTCGTTGTATAATTCAACAATTCGAGCCGTGCTTCCTTCACCTGTAGGTTCCCATGCTTGCCATCCGCACCCATGCTGAAGCACACACATCAGCATTATCATAGTCACCTCTGACAACTATACGTGCCAGCACGTGCAACCCCAACATCTTCACTCCAGTGAAGGTCCAGCTCCTCCGTCAGGGGAGAAGACCCTCCATGTCACAGTCTCTCTACATCACTTCTGACTCATTTTCTCTATCGCAATATCATGACGTAGCTCCAGTTTCTCCAGCGTTTAATCTCCAGCAGTAGTTGGTTTCTGCGTAGCTTCCAGAGCCCTCGAATTGCACAATTCCTCCGCCCTAATATTCCAGCATTCTTTGGGGGTCTGACTAAACCCAGAAGGGGCATTCCCATTCATTCTAACAATAATGGATCAGTCATCACCACCTACAATACCTTTCCTCCAGCAATTGCAATATCTTCATCGTATTTCATTGTCGTGGCGTGGTCCTTGCTAGTGAAATAATTTTATGACAATAAACTATTGATTCAACTTATGAAATGAACTGCATTTAGCCTAGTGTGAGAAATGCTACAGTCAGACTAGATCCAAACCCAGACTCCTGAACCAGAGGAGAGCAGTCTGGTTCAGGCCGGGCTCAGATGAGCTGGAGCGGAATTAGTGTTAGGTGCCTTGGCCTGAGAAACTCTTCCCCTAGGAAGAACAAAGCAAGCAGAGGTTAGACCGCTCAGAATAAGACCAAACTGTCCAGATGCCTTGCACCAACTCGGAATTAGCCGCAGTGCTCGATCATGGAGGCCCAGAGCAATCTGCCTGGACCTATAGTCCACTGCGTAGTATCACTTTCCCCACACAGGGAAAAGCACAGGAGACAACACGGAACTGCTCAGACTCAGTCCACTGCGCACTGGTCCTGCTTGCTCCCGTCTAGAACTAGTACATGGTGGATTGAGCCTCCAGACCTATCTGACCAATGGCACAAGACCAAGGACCGGACCCGCAGGCATGTCCAGACCAGAGGGGCTGCGCGCTGTGGGGTGAGTGCTACCGTGTCTTTACCACTGTTGGCTGCAGGTGTTAGCCAAACTCAGTGCTTCTGCTCCGGGCTGATGTGCAGTGAGTTGCGTACAAAGTTATGGGCTACATGCTGCTGTTTTATGAGTTCATAATGATAACTTGGGATGAGGCCGGCCCGTGGTGTTGATGGGGAACATTGGTACTTTTTCAATTGGAGGTACGGATGTTCCCCCGGGGAACATAGGCACCGGGGAACAGAGGTACGGTGTACGTTGGTACCTTGCGTAATTGGAGGGACAAAATGGTTTCCTGGGGAACCTCGGGCTGACCTCATTGTTCCACGGAACTTCAGAAGTCATTGTTTAGCTACCTTTTTTGTTTTCTTTCATTTCAGCGTACAGTGCATGCCAGAATGTGTTGGTTACAACATGATGAAACGTGATCAAAATATTGACTTTGGAACGGGGCAAATATTTGGAAACACATTGTGAGATTTTGAATTCTGCTTTATGCTAGACTATTGCAAAAGGTGCACTGTAAGATGCAATATCTTAGGAGGTAAGTATTTTCCTTCTGCCACCGTATCATTGTCCATACAGACACACTATTACCACAGGAACATTGTTGTCTGTGAATGTGGCGAAAGATTTAACAGGTCAAAACAGGCCCCAGTTACTGTCATTTAGGCAGCGGTATATGTAAATTATGTATACCTGCTCTCTATATAACTATTAAGATATTTTGGCGGTTAAAATTATTATAGGACATTCACAGCTGTGGTGCACTTTTCATTATGTAGTCTAGTAGTGTACAGAACAATTCACAAATCGTCTCACAATGTCTCTCAATAAAAGAGGTTAATGATTTTTTTCTTAAGTTTGGTACATACAGCATACTAGCTGTGGAAACAACAAAACTGTCTAATATACATCTTTATTTCAACATCATTTCATTCAATAATCTCAATTTAAATTCAAGTTTTATTGTCTAATAGTATGTTTGTACTATGACAGATACTTCAAACAGAATACATTTTTCTCTTTGGCATCTTGCACGCAATAACCGTTTTTGGATTTACATGAACTTACTTCAAAAGACATTAGCGCACATGCAACATTTGCCTTTAGGTAAGTAATCAACATACCTGCCTTTATTATGTCATGTATTTTCTTGTTGTACAGATCAGCTGATTGGTTAGAAGTGGCGTGAAGGTGGCGTGACAGCTGTCAAGTTTTTTTATTTTTTTTATTTTTTGCATACCACAAAGAACCACAACTGCACACCACACTTTGGCTGTTGTCATTGTTGAAATATTTTTTGTATGAAACGGTTTGCACAGTTTTATGATTGTGGGACCCTAACATCTGGTCCTCAGCCCCGCTGGTATCTTCTGACTTTGTTGAATGGGCCATCTGACAGCTGCTTCAGAGGAAACTATAGCATCACACAACAAAAAAATACATCAGTACATCAAATCGCATCAATTAGTACATTTTACTATAAAATGATTTAAGTTCAATACATATTTTCACTTTTTCTTTCATTTTCTTTGTTCCTCAAAGGCCGAGTTCTCCTGAGGCTGTTTCTCTAGACCATGCGCATGTGTTGACGACATAAAAGCCAGTCTGAGCTCTCCAGGCCAACGTGTCATTTTGGACTCATTTCCTGCAGTGAGACAGGGGAAGAATTTAAAGGAGATCTGGAGAGGGAGCTTTTTGTGTTGAAAGACAGTCCACTTCAGAGATGCCAGAAACAAGCGGTCTTAAAAACAATACAATTTATCACAAGTTTTGTAGTGATTATATTGTTACGTTTGTTAGCTAATTATTATCTTTTGATAGGTTGAAAAATCTAACCACATGTTTGTGTATTTATTGTGGAAATTATTTGGCAGCACTTTCCCACCAAGCGTTTGAGCTAGATGTCACACAGTGTTCCTTTGTTTGGCTAAGTGCCACACACTGAATGGGCAACATTGAGAGAAAGCACGGGTCACGGTGCAGGAATTAGGGTCAGTTTAAAGGTTTGCTGTAGGAGCGGGAGGAAGGGTCAGTGTGAAGGTTATAGAGCTAGTATTGTGGGATACACAGGACCCACCGGGAACGTGTAGCTCATGTTATGTTAATCTCAACGCTATGATGCTTCTTTACTTTTTTTTCCTCAACTTGTCCTCACTGTGATACTCCTGTTGAATTTCAATGTTTGATTGCTAAGAATTAAAGAGCCTTTAGTGGATTGTAAGGGAATAGGGTGTGTTTTGAGTATGTCAATTCTGAACAAGAGAGATGCATTATGAATGATTTGTCTGAGTATCTGAGTGTCTGAGTAGCAGTATCTTTTTGAAGGAAGCCCTGAAACTCTTTGATATTTCAACAATAAATGTCACTATATATTGATATAAATGTCCTGTGGGTGATCTGCTCTGTAGTAACACATGTCAAACAGCCCTCCTCTGACTGCTCTAAAAGGTATTTCTTTCTAGTAAATGTCATTCTCAAACATGCCATAATTACCACACGGCACCAAAACCTTGTTGTCAATGAACGGGAGTAACCCTGTTTTAAGGTGAGGCCATGTTTCTCAGCCAATCACAACGGGCCAAGAATCAGGCACCATGCCTACAGCCAATCAGGATTTTGTGCTTTTTTGCATGATGCTTCTCGTCTCCCTTCATTTCTTCTGAAAGCTATTTCATTTCTTCTGAAAGCTATTTCATACTTACTTACTCTTTTTCACAAAGGAAGTGGTTACTAGTTCTATTTGAATGTATTTTTCTTTTTTTCTTTTGCTCCTTGTATGTTGTGAATGTGGATGCCACGCCATTGTGTTAAGGCGCACTCGTTCATAATAGACACAATAGTGGGGAAATCCCTCACCCTGCTCCAGAGCTGTGGCGCTCTGATGTTAGCAGGTCCATGCTTGCACTGCTGTATCATTAGCATTAGTGTTCGTGTTGAGAACCATGTGAGATGTACACAGCTGTCTTCCTGAGTGTAACTGGAGGTGGTCTGTCATCTGCTGCTTTCAGGAGTTGCATAATGTATGTGAAGACACGGCTGTCTCTGTTTCTTATACAAGCAAATTCCCACAGACTCCAGAAGAGTTGGTGGTGAGTTCCCACATATGAAGAGGAGGCAGGAACGTTGTAAGTGGGTTGCTCTGAGCATAGTCCTGTTTTAATAGTAAGAGGATCGTATTAAAAACTTGTCTCACACCAAGGATCATCTGACACTGTCAAACAATATGCAGAGGAGAAATAAATGCACCCAAACAGCATAATACAACCCCAATTCCAATGAAGTTGGGACACTGTGTAAAACTTAAAAAAAATACAGAATACAATAATTTGCAACTTATTTATTTAACAACCACTGTCCATCACTGCACTGTACACAATCATCTGAGTCACTTTATTGTAGTGATATTATATATTACTGAACTGGAGTCACTTTAACTGCTGTTTGTTCACTGCTCAGAATCAAAGACATTTATTGTGCAGCGTTCCTGTGCCTTTTAACCTTACAGTGTTGTGTTTTTTAGTTGATTGTACATACTTATTATTATTTATCTTATTATTATTTTTTTTTTTATATTTGCAAATCATTGTATTCTGTATTTTCTTAAGTTTTACACAAGTGTCCCAACTTCATCGGAATTGGTGTTGTACCTCAAGGAGACTTCTGTATTTACTTTGATTACACAAGACACTGTATCAACAGATGAGTTGGTGTGATTATACCAATTTACACTTGATGACATTATAAGAAGCAGAAAATATAATATGTGATCATCTCATGCTTTATTAAATGTTTGGACAATAAAAGGCACATGTGTAAGAAAAAGCTTCTGGACATAGAGTTGTAATGCTTTGCCAAACTTACCTATGTAATATAGGACCCACCTCTGATAAAGAGGTGTGTTTGGTTTCACATGATGAGTCATTCTTGAACAGAAAAGCAGTTGGGGTTAGACCTATAGCACAAGGAGATTATCAGATGATCTAACACTAAAAGCAAGTTCTATTTAAGAGTTGTGTATGTGAACTGCAGTTAATTTCAAACAAGTTTATCACATTTTTGGTAAAGGTAAATAAAGCCTTTTCTCTACAGTCTCCATGTGTTGGCATTAAAAGATTAAGAATAAATCCCCGGTCTACCCAAGAGTCGAATAATGAAAAGTGAAATTCTCTTTGAGGTAGGATCTGTCTGTCAGGTCTAGCACTCCCTGTTGTGGTTGATCTACTGTACTATAAAGCCAAAGCCATCAAATCAGATGAAGCTGACCATGTGACCTCTCCTTTATAGGCTGCCTTTACTGTAAAGCTCAGAAGTAGTGCAGAGTCTATAGGCTTATGATTCAATTTTGACTACCTATAACTTTTGAAAGACTGCCTTGCAAATACAGAATGTTCTCTGTATTTTTTTTAATACAGATCAATATCAGTCTGGTCCCCACGCCCTCTGTTGCATCTCAAGCCCGGTCAAATGTGATCATGCCATTAGATTTGTTTTTTCAGTGACGTGTGAAACAAGGGAGCTGATTAGTCACCTATGATTTATAAATAAAATAAAATGGATCTCACCTCAGAGTTTCTGTGCTTTGTGATTCTGAAGAAATCTGTGATATTTTTTTCTTATTTTTTTTTTCTAATACAGACTAACTGGCTAATCCCCCTGTCAATCACGCCCATTAGAAAACTGGGAGACTAACCCATGACCAGACTCACATCTTTGTAAAGAAGTGTGTATTCTGGAGCCCAGGCAAGTTAAAAATGGAAACTATCGCAATGGTACAAAATAGTCATACAAAGGAGCCAGTAATACTGTGGCTGGTAGCACACTGACTAATCAATCAGGCATGCAATTCTTCATGGCATGTTCAATGTTTAACCATTCAAGATGCGTTTCAGCAGCCATTCATGTACAAGTTACATGCTACCCTAAACTCAAATGTTAGCCAATAGATTTTACAAGTCTACTTCTGAAAGCTGAAATGACAAACTTTTTTCATATTTATTGCAGTAGTAGTAGAGGACACATCAGTCCTGGGACCCTCTTGTTGTGAGGTGAGCCATCATTACCTTTTCAGCTGTTGCAAAATGGACCCACTGTATTATTAACACAAGGGCCCCACACAAATGATTACATATGTTGTTTACATGTTAACATGTGTTTGTGAACTAAACAAACAAGTGTCCAAGTCGAGATTAAGCTAAAATACCCACAATGGTAAGTATTTTGGTTAAAAGCTGCTTATTTAGTTATGAAAGACAGGAAAACTATGCAATCATAAGAATCTATAAGACTGCATCGTTTGGCAACTTTACCAACAAGCAATGCTCTGTCGACTTCATTCACATGTGTGCAATGTGTTGACCCATTTCCCATGTCCACTCTTGATGTGGAGGTTTAAGCTGATTTGCTGTATAATTCACTCGGACAGGCCCGCTCCAAACCTCATCCAAACGCACCCTCTGTAACATGTGAGAATTATATAAATCCTATTTTGGGGCCAGATTATACTTTTTTTTTTTCACTTTCTGTCAGACTTTCTTTGCATTTCTCTGTCTGGCTTGTTCCCCTGAGAAAGCTGTGTTTTTTAAACTATGAAAAGTGAAAAGAGTGCAGTGTCAGAAGTTCAGTTATATGAATGGCCATGACTCCAGTTGAGAAAATTTTTCGAGTGGGAGATTCTGAACCTTTGAACACAACAATCTATTGAAGTATTAAAAAGAGAACAATCTGGACATAAGTACATACTCAAATCGAAACTGTAATTCAATTAGCCGCTTAAGAAATTCCACGCATTTAAAATTTCTCAAGAATTGATTAGTAATTAATCCTAATTGTCATGAATTCTCAGCAAAGGTTATGCTGAGATTATGAATGTGCTATAGTCCTGGATACCATTGCCTGCTGCAGTAAACGTCTTAGAATGGTGCTAAGAGATTTAAGTTTCTATTGGGAAATGAACCATAGTCACAGAATGCAAGATATTTTCATGTCTTAATGCCACGTGAGCTACAGTTTTGTAGAGTGGAAACTTTTACAAATGACTTCTCATAAAATTGAATGTTTACCCTACCTTGTAATTATTTAAACCAATCTCAAAAGAACATACTCTTTAGGGAAAACTACAGGGGAGACAAAAATAGACATGTTGTGCCATAAAAACTAATCATTAGACAGTGATAATTTAAAGTCATAAAAATTGACACACTGAAAGGAATGTCTAGGTCATATAAATAAAAACGTATGTTACTGCCCATGAAAATGACTGGAATTCACAGATATCCCAGCGTAATAATGTTGTGTTATGAATTTCCAGTTTTCTCCAGAACTGTTTATCACTTTAATGTGATAAACTGCTTTTAATGGTTCTTAATGTTTAATGTTTTTCTGATTGTTTATTGTTTTGTTACTTGTTTTATTACTGATTTTACCTCTTGTACAGCGTCTTTGAGTGTCTTGAAAAGCGCTTTATAAATAAAATGTATTATTATTATTATTATTATTATTATTATTAATGTGACAAAGGGGGTGCTTAAATATTGAAATTATGAAATATATTACCTTAAAAAAAATACACATTTTAAATGAATTACCTACGTGATAATACTAAATAAGTAATACTAATACTTATAGTAATACCATGATATCAAATGTTCAGACTGTAAGTTTAAAATAATACACACCTATACTCAACAAAAATATAAACACAACACTTTTGTTTTTGCCCCCATTTTTCATGAGATGGACCCAAAGATCCAAAATTCACTCCAGATACACAACACTACCATTTCTCTCAAACATTGTTCACAAATCTGTCCAAATGTGTGACAGCGAGCACCTCTGCCCCGCCGAGACAATCCACCCCACCTCACAGGTGCGCCACATCAAGATGCCGATCCGACATCATGACCAGTGCACAGGTGCACCCCAGACTGCCCACAATAAAAGGCCACCCCGAAATGTGCATTTTTTTTGCTTTATTGGGGGTCTGGGGAACCAGTCAGTATCTGGTGTGACCACCATTTGCCTCATGCAGTGCAACACATCTTCTTCGCATAGAGTTTATCAGATTGTCAATTGTGGCCTGTGGAATGTTGGTCCACTCCTCTTCAATGGCTGTGCGAAGTTGCTGGATATTAGTGGGAGCTGGTACACGCTGTCGTATACGCCGGTCAAGCACATCCCAAACATGCTCAATGGGTGACATGTCCGGTGAGTATGCTGGCCATGCAAGAACTGGGACATTTTCAGCTTCCAAGTGTGTACAATTGTGTACAGATCCTTGCAACATGGGGCCGTGCATTACCTTGCTGAAACATGAGGTGATGTTCATGGATGTATGGCACAACAATGGGCCTCAGGATCTCATCACGGTATCTCTGTGCATTCAAAATGCCATCAATAAAATGCGCCTGTGTTCTTTGTCCATAACAGCCTTTGAAGAGGAGTGGACCAACATTCCACAGGCCACAATTGACAATCTGATAAACTCTATGCGAAGAAGATGTGTTGCACTGCATGAGGCAAATGGTGGTCACACCAGATACTGACTGGTTCTGAGTCCCCAGACCCCCAATAAAAGCAAAAAAATAAATAAAAAAAATGCACATTTCGGGGTGGCCTTTTATTGTGGGCAGTCTGGGGCGCACCTGTGCACTGGTCATGATGTCGGATCGGCATTTTGATGTGGCACACCTGTGAGGTGGGGTGGATTGTCTCGGCGGGGCAGAGGTGCTCGCTGTCACACATTTGGACAGATTTGTGAACAATGTTTGAGAGAAATGGTAGTGTTGTGTATCTGGAGTGAATTTTGGATCTTTGGGTCCATCTCAGGAAAAATGGGAGCAAAAACAAAAGTGTTGCGTTTATATTTTTGTTGAGTGTATATAAAGACAACTTTTAGTGAGGCTTCCAGTTAGTGGTCACTGGTCAGAGTAAACTGCTAGGTGCTATTACTGATAGAATGAGACTGTGTTTTTGTATCATCCCATGGGAATTCACACCAAAAAAAAAAAAAAAAGCAAATGACAGCTGCTGAACCACTTCAACATTGCTCAAATTCATTACATTTTTATACTTGTATGTGTCTTTTGTTGCATAAGACCCAACCTGTAGTGAACTTGTCCCAACAGGAATTCTTAGCTGGAAGTAGTAAAACAAGGGGCTGTCAACAGCTCAGCGCATGTCTTGCCTCTCCTGTTTGCCCCCCATACACAGCACTGGGGACAGATGAGGTAAGAACACAAAGGAAAATTGTGTGACAAACTCCATCAACTGAAGAGGTCAAGGGTTGTCTATGGAAAAAATGTCCCACGCTCACACTTCCACATGCTACAAGGAAACAGGTGCCAGAGTAATAATAGAGGACTATAAACAAATATTGTGTATACAATACAGTATACAGCATGTACCCCATGAGGTTCTATTAATAATGAGTAGTGCTTTACGACCAGACAACATATCTCTGGGTCTGTCAACAGTGCATGGAGGTCCAAGGTGTGTTTATATTTGTGACTGACGTTGAGGACTGAAATTTACCCTGTAACATGTAAAGCGGTGTCAAACGTGTTCTGCAAGAAATAAAACTGAATGCAGATTGGCATTCATAGGAGAAATCAAAACAGGAGATACACTTATTAAAATGTCACAACAATAAAAAAAAATAAATAAATAAAATAATAATACATATTAAATTAATGTTGCCATTACAGATATGCAGCAGTCAGACCTATTTTGATACACATTCTATTTGAAAACTGATTTTAAAACCTTGAAACAACCTTTTCCCAAATGAACTGGATCTACTGTATATTGATTGACGTAGATGTTGCTGCCTGTAATGGTCTGGCAACAACAGTGACATTACGCAATGGCTTTCACCATTCGTCATGGACCGCATGTTCAAGTTTACTATTTTGTTCCAGTGTTTGATATGATCTATGTTCTGCATCACCTCTTCTAAAAAAGGAGAAGAGATGGCACCATTGTCCTTGGGCATTTGCACATTCTTAGAAATTAGTAGAAGCCCTTAGAAAACTAGAGCCCATGTGATTTTGTGCTTTGAACTGTGGCCAGCTTTTTCAGTGCTGTGCCTAGCTTGCCATTGAGAATATTTCTACACACATTCATTACCCATTAGAGTTTTACTCGTGCCATTACGTGTCATTAATATCACTTATGTAATTACAACAGTACTATCACTATTACTACAATTACTGCTATTAATATTGCTGCTGCTTTTGCTGCTACTACAATTATGACTCATATTACAACTACTGACTACTTTATGCTGTACCTCCTTCCCTACGTCTTCAAGGTCATAATCTTATGTTAGCTATAGCTTTAGCAGGTTACTTAGGTGAATTACTTGAGTATTGTGAATGTTAGCTTTAGGGGCGACCTTGTAATAAGAGTCTGAGAGACTTAGATGTAATTTTGGCATAGGCACTTTCATCTTTAGCTCAAGCAAAAATACAGGAATGATCTATCTGATTGTCAAAAGGCATCTCACACAGAATTCTGGGGTACAGTGGTACAGCAAATCATTAATCCATTTTTGTAACTTATTTTTAGCAGAGATATTTGTTATCAGAAGCACATCAGGTTTAGCCAAACATGTTCATTTCAAAGTACAAGACAAATCCCTGGTTTACTTATTAATCACTAACCCACTAACACTCAATATCCAACAAAAAGAAATACAGACAGAATACAGGTTCACTGCGGTTCACTGTTTGCGGCCGCGCTGTTTCGCGGATTTTTTTTTTCTGATTTTTTTTTCTTTCTTTTTTATAGTGTAACATTTTTTTTTATAGTGTAACAATGTGTTCTGCGTCCTCATTGGCTAAGAGACTAGACCAGGACTAAACGTGGACTAAACCAGGTCTAGACCAGAAATAAACCAGGTCTAGACCTGGTCTAAACCAGGTCTAAACCTGGACTGGCCCTGGACTAAACCAGAACTAAACCAGGTCTAGACCAGGTCTAAACTAGGTCTAAACCTGGACTGGCCCTGGACTAAACCAGGACTGGACCAGGTCTAGACCTGGACTAAACTGGGCTGAACCAGGATTAAATCACTTCGTGGGGCTTTTGCGTTCGTTTGTGCGTGTTCGATTTGTGGCTCGGGTTGAGAGCACGCGGTCCGGGCGCCGCAGTTCTATCTCGTGCTCGCAGCCCCGATGTATGCGCGGCCTCGCGCTGCATTTTCTCATATTTGTCTCTAGTTTAAACACTCAAACTTTCATAGATTTTCAACAAAATGTATTAATAGGGACGAGACGTGCACCAACCCCTTGGAGAAGTGTGCGACACGTGCGACACGTGCTGGATTTGTCCACAATGAGGGGTTTATCGTAAAATATAAAGTTGTCCTACTTCACGGATTTCTCTTATTGCGGGTTATTTCTGGAACCTAACCCCCGCGATAAACGAGGGATTACTGTATCCAGTAGTTTTCAACATCCCATTGCCATCAGTGTAAACAAAGGAATGGAGGTAACAGGCCTGCCTTACACACAGTTCTCTCCACTGCTCCACATCATGGCACTGATGCATCCCACTCACAGACGAGATCATGTGAGGTGACATCCTCCCGTGCTTTTGCTGTGCTGGGAAATAGAGCCAGCACTACAACATGTGGTAATGTTTGCAACTCCACTCTTCAATTTGCCCCGCACGTGGCTCCATGGAACCCATCCACACAGAGCTGCCCTGGTCCGCTGTGCTAAGTCAACTGGAAGCAATGTTATGCTGTGAATAAAAATTGCATCAGCTTGTATTTGACCAATAAACAATAAATAGTCTATTATCTAAAATGTCACAAACAAATCAAAGGTGCCGCAATGGACAGGACGACCATTATATTTCACACCTAATTTTTTAAATAATTATTTATTTTATTATTATTATCTACTTTCTTTCTACTTAAAGAAGTATCACGTAACTTTTCAGGTGAAGGTCGATTATTGTTGCTTGTTTCCATGAATATACAGTATTATTGCTTTTCTGGAGGGCTCCACAGTATGGTATTTTTTCACTATAGGTGATTTTATTGCTTGCTGTGAGCAGACCTCTCCACAGACCTGACATGTGACTTGGCCCTGTGCGTCACCTACTTCTCTCCGTAGAATTATTGTGGAACATTATAGACAAAGTAATATAAACTCCATGGAGACAAGCAGATGTTAGAGCCTCTACTACAAAAGCTGTGGTCAGTTAAAGTTTACTGAATACTCTTGGTCACAATTTATTTGTTTCTCGTTTATGAAGAGGATATTTCACATCAGTGGTGCTGAGTCTGGGTGGAGGTCAGGCGAAAGTAGAGCTTAACCCGATCATGTTTGACAAAACGTACAATACATAGAATATTAGCTTAATCAGACATCTCTTACATGCAGCAGTAAATGTAGCCGTATTCCTATTTATTGGCATATAAAAGTGCTTTATCTAAGCCTATGCACTATATCTTATCTATGTACTATATTCTTTTGTGATTAGGGGATGCGACTTATCAAAAGAAATAATAATTGACTACTAAATAATCATAAGTTATGGCCCTATTTTTAGACTTAAACAAAGACTTAGACGTGTGAAAAATCCCTCAGTCATCCAGGTAGAATCCATGGTAAAAGGAGAAATTCAAATAAACTTTGTCCAGTTGACAAATTGAATTTCTCCTTTTACCAAAGACTTAGACAAACTTTATTGATCCACAAGGGAAATTATTTGGATTACTGTATCCAAATAATAATAATAGCTCACTCATCACAATATAATATATAACAGAGAGTAACAACAATAGATGGTATAGCAAAAAAGATAGCAAGTGTCAAATGAGACATAATGCTACAAAATGTACTGTTTTATCTTTTCGGATCCTTTTTCTTGTGAAAGTACATTTTCTTCAGAATTGCCAAACGTCATTCTAATTACCCACATTCACCAAACTGACAATGATTCACTTCTTTGGTCCAGTTTTGGACCTAAGCATCTTTCACTTACATCAAATGCTGTCAAGATGTTGTGGACACAATATACTATTTGTAAAATTTTCCAAAGTTTTGAGCAGACTTTTTTTTTTTTTTTCTAAGGGAAAACTTACTGAATAAAGGAAAGGAAACTGAACAAAAACTTGATATTGGTATTGTTTGAAAACCACATCACTGTTGAAATTATATTCAGTGAGTTGATGATAATGCAGAGTTAAGATATTCCAGTTGCACAGTACAAGTGACAAAGTGGGGAGTGGCATACTTGGGTACAAGCAGGTTCTTCGTAAGCTTCTAGGCATTTCTGTCAGACATGCCACAACAGTGTGGTGTGATCCTTTGAATAGTTCCAGAATGTGTAATTTTTTCAAGAACAATGTTTCCGTGATAGAATAAAGTAAGACAAGCTTCTGGATTTTATCTTGCAGCATCAAAGTACAAATAATTATGTAATTATATAAGAGGATATCCAGCAGTGAATAATCTGTGTTAACATCCAGTGTAGTATTTAAAATACATAGGGTGGAGACAAGTCTGCAAATAAGGCCAGCTGTTCTCTTAACGGTTAAACTCGGAAGTTGTAAACTCCACTGCTGCGAGTCACCGTTATCAGAGCATGTCAGTTTGAAACACATACTAGGTTAGACTTACGATTCCCATCATTTGGAACCTGAGATTTATACTTCCTCACTCCAGTTTCCTCATTCCTGTAAAAGCTTAAATTTTCCAATGGTTTAAGGCTATTCTGGAAACATCCGAGTTGAAACATTTAAGCTACCAAGGATATTATTCTCTGCCAACCATGTCAGCTATGGACTGTGTCTCACAAGGCAGTGATCGTATAATAGTGCATTTAAAATAATAGTTAGAAAAACTGCAAAAACATTTTTTTTCTTATAAGGTCTTATATCTCATTCCTTGATTTTACAAGAACACAAGTAATACAAATAACATGAATTTATTTTTTCTTCCAAAACGTTATTTACATTATGTACACTAACACACCCACAAATGAAGCATTATACAGGTACAAAAAGGTACAGAAAGTGTGTGTGTGTGTATGTAATGAGATGAGAATCTCTTCAGTGTTTCATCAGTAATCTCTCAGTAACAACATACAACAGAAACATTACAACTCAGACATAGCAAATACTGCATTGAACAAATGCCTCATTGTAGAGTGTGCTTTCATAAATAACATTGGTCTTGCAGTGCTTTCATTTTCTTATAAATAAAAAAATAGTTTAAAATGTACAGTACCATGACTACAAATGCTGGCGTTTGTCCACAGACATATAACTATATTCTACTTCACTAGTCCACACCAAAGGAACGTCCTGTAATCCGGCAGTCCCGACACAGCTGGGAAAGCCTTTGTGCTTCTTTGTTCCTGCTCTGGGCAGAAACGACTCACTGTCCAATGGAAACTCTGCAGGTTCACTACAAGGGCTCCATCCTCCTGCTTTCAAAAGTGCTTGTTCCAGAAGCCATGGCTTCTTGTCTCTACGATGGGTCCCCAAGGTGATGGTGCATTGGTTGTTGGAAGTACTAAGTCATTACATTGGGAGCCTGAGAATTAGAAACTGGATTTAGTCTTCTCAAAGTCAAAATGAAATGTACATTTTATACGTAGAGACATCTCATACCGTTTTCTTGGTTTTGATTCCCAGCCATCACGGCATTTTACAAACGTTAGGGACTCTCCTGGTGAAATGTCCATTTTTGACTCATCTGAGATACAAAATGTAAACCTGAAAACACAAATTAACAGTGGTGAGGATTTTTGGATTTTTAGACAACATGCTGGTCGTTTGTTTGGGCTTTACTTACTTTTTTTGCGTTTCTCCGGCTTTCACGCGGATACGCCGCACTTGTAGCACTGGTTTGTTCAAGCTGGTATTCCAGGATAAGAAACTTTTCCTAAAGCTTTTCCAAACTGAGCTCCAGGACTCCCCTTCTCCTTCCCAGCTCAACTCAATCTTCAGCAGATCACCAATGTCCTCTTCAGTAAACACCAAAAAAGTGTTAGTGGCGTTCAAACCAATTTTATTGTCAGGTCTGCAAAAACAAAAATCCAAAATCAAAAGGCCTGAAGTTAAATACCATAGTTCTAAATGCTATAACAGTGCATACTTACACTTCTACGTATATGCCACTTGTATCGTTGTGGGCACCATACAACTTGACATGAAATGTGGGATCTGGATCAACAGACAGTTTCCTGTCAAACACATGCATCTTCATCTGGTAGTGGAAGCCTAAGATTAAAAAAAAATAAAAAAAAGTTAATCTTAAGCAATCACATTGGTGACTGAGGCACAGATGTGAGCAACTCACCTCCAAATGGAGTGTCAGCTCTGGTCTTCAGGTACATTTTGGTGTTGCGTCTCTTGCGCATCTTTCTAGCATTGTATCCAATATTGTTACAGCGGTTTTTGCGACAACTAAGGCATATACCCTTCTTGAAGCGATCTGGTCCGGTGCACTGGAAGGCGTAGCTCATGTGATCTTTATCCATAAGTGAGTCCACGAACAAGTGCACAGCTCGCTCATGTTCACATTTCACAACCTCCATGAAATCTACAGAAAGAAGTGCATCTCCTTTATCAAACCATAACATACAGGATTATAGAAAAATTATTTTGTCTGTCAAACTCACTTCCAGCCACTGCCAGCACATCACCAATTGCACACCCAGGCTGCACATCGCCTCCGTTAGGGTAGATGTCAATGTCCCCAATGGGCTGCTGGATACCGATGCTCACTCCCAGGGCCTCGCGGGTATAAGTGTGGAGCACATCCACAAAGTCTGCATCATCTGAGGAGAGGCGCTTCTGCTCATCTACCCCCTCAAACATGGGTCCAGCTGGGTCCAGGCCTAGTCACACAAGCAGAGATAAATAAGATGCAGTTGGGGAAAGATCTTCAAGCTGTAAGATTAGATATTTCATACCAGTGATCCTTCCAATGGTTCCTTGCACAAATGTCCCTGCATAGCCTGCTACGTGTGCACCAAGACTGTATCCAATGAGGTGGACATTTTCCAAAGGCAGTTGTGCTTCATCCTAGAAAAGACAAACCTTCAACTTAGCTCCTGCCATTGTGAATACGGATCAGCATGAACAACCTGGACTTGAGCCAGCTATAAATCAGTCATGCTCACATCTTTCCTGCTTTAGATCGGATCTACTACACACAATCCCTTCATGCTACAGCGCCTCCACCATCTGCCCTAGTTTGTCTCCATGAAAAACGCTTTTGTTTCTGTTTACAACCAACTGGCAGGCGGATTTTCACTTCATGTAGACACTAATTTTGAGACAACTCATGTTAAAGAGAACTGTTACATGCCAAAGTGGTGCATGGAAGACATTAACCTAAATACACAGGCTGGCAGTTAAGTTATATAAAAAGAAAACTCAAGCGTACTCTTGTTTTATTGCTCATGAAATTGCATGTCAAATACCTTCCAGGACACACAGTAATGTTGCCTCTAGTCTGATCATGACAGCTCTACAAATCATCTTAAGAACTGAACACATGGGAACGTATGGCATCCATTTTTGTCACAGACCTAAATACTAAAGACACCTAATGTTTATAAACCACACAGAAGGTAGAGTACAGCTAGCATGGCACTGGCTTTGGACACACACTCACGCACCTTACCTTGAGCCAATCGAGCATGTCCGCTATACTTTGGCCTACACCACGAGTATGGTTCACAGCATCAGGGTAGAGCTGCTGGGCCATTGCTATCCAGTCAACCACCACCACATTGGCCTCAGTTTCTCGCTGCATCACAGCAGAGACAAGCTTGTGCATCCAGTTCTCAAACATCCCACTCATCTGTGAAAAGGAAAACCCAGGTCAATCAGTCCCACATGACCCCAAGGACCTTTACACCAGATGGCAAAGCAGTCTCTCATTCACTCATACATTCTTCCTTTGGTGGCGAGGATACAGTTCAGTAATGCAGTTTATACAATAGATTGTATGTTATCTGAGGGGCTATACAGTAAATTCAATGGTGATGACCTATATATCTTGAAGCTACTTTGAACTTACCGTCCAGCCATGGATGATAAAGATGCTTTTGGCTGTAGCGTTGAAGCCACATTCTACTAAACAATCTTTTTTGCCCGTCTGTAGGTAGCAGCCCTCATGCTCCAGATCTAGGCTTTTTCTCATGTTGAATTTAATAGGGCCTTCTTTGGACTTGCTGCTCATTGACAGTTCATCAAGATCACTGGCTTCACCTAACAAGCAAAAGACACATTTAGAGACTTGGACGGTATTGATCCACAAGATAAATTATTTGGACACAATAGCTCACACATCACAATAGGCTATAAATGAGGAAGGTTCACTGCATTTTATTCAATAGAAATATTCAGTTCTAATCTTAAATGGCATTTGAAATGAAATCTACTTCTCCATTATGTAAAATCTGGTTCCTTAGTTCCTGTGCAAGATCCACGACAAAATGTACTACAGGTTGTCACTGTCACATTTTGAACTTTGACAAAGTAGGGCAGAAAAACTATTAAACTAAAGCTATTAAGCCATGGGTAGGAAGGAGTAGAAATATATATAGTTTGGGGAGTACGGGTGTTACTTTTGTATAATCAAATCATTAAGTCTATTAAAAATGGGAGTTGTCAGGCTGATTTTATTCCAGGCGCGCAAAGCCAATTGTCAGATCCGAAGCGGTGAACGCGGTCCCCTTTGGTGGAGCTAAATTACTTCAGCTGGGATGAATTTTTATAGAAACTAAACTGGTCTGTGGTAAAACGTGGATTCAGCGCAACCCTCTTCCAAATATTTCCCACAGTCGCGGTATCACGAGTTACTCCCAATAAGGACACGTACTGATGCTACTGAATCCATTCCTGCTTTTCACGCTCACTTTCTGACGCCACACTTGTTCACGTTCAACTCTATCAAGCAATAAAAGAATATAAAACCCAGGCGAGAACATGGAGAATATTATAGACTAAGCACAGATTCGGTTATTTATTTATTTTTTTAATTAAAATTGTGTTTGGTGTCAAGCGGCAGCTGTGCGTAATTTGGACCTGTCCGTTAAACACAAATGACTGGAAAATGAAAATAGAATGAATGAACAATGGACAAAAAACAGGCTCTTACCATTAAGCACGGCGTTTTCCCCCAAAATCGAAGACACAAAGGCGCACTGTAGTAAAATCCACAGTGAAATTACTTTTTGAATCATTTCTTGACCTCAAGAGAATACAGAGAGATTGTAGTTTCCCGATGAAAATGTGCTTTGTGAAAGGTAGCTTGGTGAGGTGTGTGCTTAAATATCCAGGGCGACAAAGAGCCGGTGGCGTGGTGCGGTTGGTGCGCACTAGTGAGGTGCCGCCGCTCAAGAAATGTATTAACTGGCATCAAGTGTCTCATTAGAGTTTTAAATAGTTTCTCCTTTTCAGTCATCTGATCATCGGCTGATCTATGGTGAATTCTATTGGTCAAGCCCCCGTTTGTTTACGTTGAAAGGCGTGGCAAAGTTGAATGAAGTAGTAGTATGGGCGTCTCACGTTGCGCGCATAAGCTTGTGGTTGTTTTGGGGTGTGTACCTACACTTCTGACGCAAGATGCTATAAATTGTAACCATCCGTGCATGAAGAAGGTCACCTACTGCTTTAGCCCATCAAACCTGATTCTTACACGGCGTTAAAATAGTCTCGTCAGAAAGTGTTCAATGGCTCAAATGGATAGTCTAACCCACCGAACTTAATATACAACACACAGTTCTGTGGGCTTTAAGTGGGATTCTCCGCCTGCGTGTGGTGTAGTCCCGTGCACACGGATTTACCAACCAGAGATGTTGAATCCTGGTGGATGTGGGCGCTGTGCCAAAGCCAGCTCAGCGCACAAAAGGACACACACACACACACACACACACACACACACACACACACATACACACACACACACACACACACACACACACACACACACATACACACACACACACACACACACACACAGATAAGGTATACGACACATATCTTCTGTTTGCACTGCTGCTTTGTTTTCTTAATTAGCCCACCTTTCAGCAGTGCTCCTAATTGCCCATGTGTTAATAAGCATATCACATGCTCGTGCGAGCAGCAGTGCAAAGCTGAGAGGTTACTGGAGTTCAGTGATGCTATGTGATACAGACCAGCATCACTGACCAATGAGGTTTTTTTTTTTTTTTTTTAATATATATATAAAACTAACAACCTTATAATTTTATCACACTTGGTGTTTTTCATAACCTTCACATTTGAGGATGAGGATACATTTTGTGATTTTACAGCAATCTACTTCTGGTCAAACTTCCTTTTTATTGCTTTCTTATAGTCTTGTCTTTACAATATCTCTTTATTTAAACTGAATTGTACTGTTATGTTTATGAGCCTATAACAATCTGAAAGTCTTGGCTAATAAGGGGTATACATCATATGATCTATTCCCAAGAAGGTTCCCCTCATCATTGGCCTGGCCATGGTTGTAACAAATTTCATATGTAGAATCCAATATCTTGTGATTAGGCCCTGGATTTCGTTATTTATTTTTTATTTTATTTTACACACATTTGTATATGAGCAAATTTGCATATTAGCTATATTTTAACAGCATCTGTATGTCTAACAGAACCCTGACATTTTGTTTGCTAATATAGACTTTATATAGATTTTTAAATGGCCAACTTGACTTGACCCTCGTTGCTAAAGTAATTTCATTAACACATTCTTTGCATAAGTGAATGTAAACTTCTAAAGCTGTATTTCAGAGATGATCTTAAACTGAAGTGATAGCGCCACCGTGTGTCCAAACGCTGATGTTGCAGTGTCCAGTGACACAGCAGGAGACGCAGGGGGGCAGTGTGCCAGAGCGGATCCTTCATGAGGGAAGAGGCCAGGGACAGACAGCCAGCCCCGGCTTCTCCTCTCTACACCCACATTATTTGGTTTTCTACACCGGGGAGCCCAAGCAGGGGGCTGCATCAGTATTCATAGGATGTCCCGTCATGAAGGTAAAATGACATTCAAAACAGATTAAAAGCAACTCAGAGTTTGCTATCGGAAATAATAAAAGAGCGCTGCTAGCTAACGTAAGCTAGCCACGAAATGTCTTGTTTGCATCCATTTCAAGCTAACACTTGCTAATGCTATCTGCAAGTCAGTTTGCAAGAATACAGCTTTGTAGTCATCTACTGGTGGATTGATCCTCTAACAGGGGGTCTTGTTCGTCACATTTGCTTCTTAATACACGTTACAGGTTAACTCCAATAACCAAAACAACATTGACAAACATGCGGAAGAGACGTGATAACGTTGGCTACTGTTAGCTACGTACTGACTGGCATTGCTCAGCCTGTAGGTTACCCATGGACAGGAGCAGGACCAAGGGAAGTGCCAAAGACCGTAAACCAGCGCAGCCACGGCCCTTTGTCAGACCTTTGAGTTATTTGACACTGTTCTTGGTGAAAGGACTTGCTTACCGAGTGTATTTGAGTTCTAGCTTTAGTCGGTTCGGCAATGGCAGTGCAACATATCCCCGTCCTTGTGGCCAACCTTGTTGAGCCTGAAGTTTCCTTTGATGTCAGGCTGACACGAGCTGTCATAATCTGTCTGCTTAAACCCCTCTGTGGGTCAAAAGTTGAGTAAAGTCTTTAGGTCAGAGCACAGTGACTAACAGAGTCTAAACACTGTTTATTGAAAATAATGGTTTGTTAAGTTCTGTGGTCTCCAAATAGTGTGCTGGTTTTAGTCAACATTAAGCACGACACAAACTTGTTACTCCCATTTTCATATGAGACCAAGTCTGACCACCAGGGTTGAGAGTTCTAACAAACTGCAGATGGGGGCACTATAGACAGCCTGCTGCTGTCATACAATACACTTGACTGCACGACTGTCCAAGTCAATCAAGAATGGGGTGCACCTAACATAGAGCATACCATTTGTGTACATTGACATGAAGTTGGTTTGTTATGTTAGACACATTTCTCATCAGAATGACCTCTCAACACATAATTGCATTTTTATTTTCATCCTTTTAGGTCATGATTTGTAGCGTTTGTTAGTAAAGTTTAATCATAGGGTTAACTCTGTGCTGACACAATACCAAGCTCTATACTAAAACCTACTGTTTCTGTTTGATGGTGTTTCTTACAAAATGTGAAAATAGTATCTACCATCTACCACTGTTACTGATGTTCCTTGTATTCCTTTAGGTGTCAGCTGTGATGCATGTTTAAAAGGCAACTTCAGAGGTCGGCGATACAAATGTTTAATTTGCTACGACTACGACTTGTGTGCATCGTGTTATGAGAGCGGTGCAACAACAACCAGACACACAACAGAGCATCCCATGCAATGTATATTAACAAGAGTCGACTTTGGTAAGCCAGACACATGTGTCACACTGTGAAATTTTCACTGTTTTTTTTTTTGTTTTTTTACATATTTAGGTTGTCATTTTTGTCCCACTGACAGTTTGACAGTGTGACTGTGAGCCCAACTGAGACCTAAAATAAATACATTTAGCAAGTAGTTTTTACAAATAATTTAAGTACATCACAAAATTGAACTACACTATATTGCCAAAAGTATTTGCTCACCCATTCAAATCGAAATCAGGTGTTCACTTCCAATCACTTCCATGGCCACAGGTGAATAAAATCAAGTACCTCTGCCTACAAACATTTGAGAATGAATGGGTCACTCTCAGTGAATTTCAGCGTGGTACTGTGATAGGATTCCACCTGTGCAACAAGTCCAGTAGTGAATTTCCTCGCTCCTAAATATTCCACAGTCAACTGTCAGTGGTATTATAACAAACTGGAAGTGATTGGGAATGACAGCAACTCAGCCACGAAGTGGTAGGCCACGTAAACTGATGGAGAGGGGTCAGCGGATGCTGAGGCACAGGTTGCCAACTTTCTGCAGTGTCAATCGCAGCAGACCTCCAAACTTCATGTGGCCTTCAGATTAGTTCAAGAACGGTGCGTAGAGAGCTTCATGGAATGGGTTTCCCTGGCCAAGCAGCTGCATCCCAGCCATACATCACCAAGTGCAATGCAAAGTGTCGGATGCAGTGGTGTAAAGCATGCCGCCACTGGACTCTAGAGCAGTGGAGATGTGTTCTCTGGAGTGACGAATCTTCTCCATCTGGCAATCTGATGGACGAGTCTGGGTTTGGTTGTTGCCAGGAGAACAGTACTTGTCTGATTGCATTGTGCCAAGTGTAAAGTTTGGTGGAGGGGTGATTATGGTGTGGGGTTGTTTTTCAGGAGCTTGGCTTGGCCCTTTAGTTCCAGTGAAAGGAACTCTGAATGCTTCAGCATACCAAGAGATTTTGGACAATTCCATGCTCCCAGCTTTGTGAGAACAGTTTGGAGATGGCCCCTTCTTCTTCAACATGACTGTGCACCAGTGCACAAAGCAAGTTCCATAAAGACATGGATGAACTTGACTGACCTGCTCAGAGTACTGAGCTCAACCAGACACCTTTGGGATGCATTAGAGCGGAGACTGAGAGCCAGGCCAACAGCAATGTGTGACCTAACAAATGCATTTCTAGAAGAGTGGTCAAAAATTCCCATAAACACACTCCTAAACCTTGCTGCAAAGGGTGGACTGACGTCATATTAAACCCTATGGATTAAGAATGGGATGTCACTTAAATTCATATGCGAGTCCACGCAGGTGAGCGAATACTTTTGGAAATATAGTGCATGTCAAATCCTGTTGGATTTTTAACAACAGGAGCCATTGTACATGTAAAAAACAACTCTGCATTGGTTGAGATTAGGGATGTCACAGTTATTTGTGATTGCAAATGATTTTCCCAATCAACTATAAGAAAATGAAAGCTGCATCGAACTGCCCTCATAGCGCTTTACACTCAACCGACCAAGCACTCCCTCAGTGTGGCGCTGATGCACCATTTGTTTCTGTGTTATTTATTTACTTCTTATTTGGGCTGTACTTGTCATCAAACACACAAAGTCAGCATACATTGGATTTGCTGATGTGCTTACATAGATTAACAGAGGCATTTTGGGACATCGCCATTTGGGGCATTGCCATGGCAACACCGCAAAATACGACTTTGGGCCTCAAAAGTCCTTTTTGATCAGGGTGACCTGAAGAATCACTGTGCCAAATTTTAGGTTCTTCAGTGAATAAGAAGTTTTATTACTTTTGAAATGTAAGAGAATGTTCAAATTTTGCCATTAGGATAACATGGGCACTTTGGAGCATCGCCATGGCAACCCAGTGAACCATATGGTTGACATTGACTTTTGATTGGGGTGACATGAAGAGTCATTGTGCCTAATTTCAGAATATTCTGCAATAGTAGTATTTTTTATCATGAATGGGAATCTAGCTCCCATTAGGATAACATTGGCATTTTTGTGCATCACCATGGCAACACGGTTAAAAATATCATATGGTTTACATTGACTTTTTTGATTGAAGGTTTCTGCAAAATTTTGTACATTTTCAAAAAACAAAAATTTGGACCCTCCTTGGAAAATTTTGTTGTACTCTCAGGTCATTTTTGTTTGTGTCACAATAAGTAGGTTTAGCAAGAAAGTTTTACAGCTAATTGAAATTTGAGCCAAATTGGACTTTGTATGCACAAACAAGACAAAATTTTGACATTGGAAAATTAAAAAAAATCTGACTCAAATTTGCAGCTTCGCCGCATGTAAACCTTGACATTTATCAAGATAAATTGGCTAACTTTTGATGCCCCACTTCTCTAGATGATGTGCAGTGATTTTCAGCCCTGTTGCTGAAGCACCTTCAGAGGAGTCTTCACATGACGAATGTGTACCAAATTTTGTGGCTCTACGACAGAGTTGACATCGGGACATCTCCCAGGCACAATGGCGCAATGTATTTTGAGTTTTCCAGGTTGTCTCAACATTTTTTTTTTTGCCCATGCATGCAACCTATCTATATTTTATAAAATCTTTCGGCACATCTGAATTTTGGGCAAAGTTTATTGAGTTTTTGAATGTGTTTCGGGGGTCAAATTAGCTCTTAAAAAGCTGAAGAAACAAGAATAAATAAACAGATAATATTTTTAGCAAAAACAGTATATCCGTTAATATGGGAATAGTGAATTATGTTCTTTGAAAGCTCTCGACATTCCACACATCGCCTATTGACTCAGTGTTGACTATTACTATGTTGGCAAGAACAAATATGCATGTCCTAGACCTTCGGCATGGGTTGCTAGGATACTGCTGTTATTGCAGGAGTTGACCAAGGGACGAACTTCGTAAGACAGTTGAAAAAGATGATCGGAATAGGCCCTATGCCCTGTAGGGGCTCAGGCCTGATAAATCGAAGTCAGTACCATTATAAAAGATTAAACTACTGGGATACTACTAATCAGTGCTAATTCAAGTTTCAGACCTAAATTACTGCTTCTCAGACACAAAATTTGGACTACCCCAAAACGATAAAGTAGCCTTGTGTCTTATGTTTGATCTCATTTTTGAAATATATACTTGGTAATAATTATTTGGTAGACCAACAACTTCTACATTCACCGCTGCATTTGAATGGTTTCTGGTATTGTTTAAGTCCACTGCATACATTTAACATTTTTCACCTGATCATTGGTATGGCACCCCCTTAAATAAAACTGGTTATAAGTAAACTGGATTTTATTTATAAAAATAAGTCACACAATAAAGTTTAAATTGAGGGTGTGAAAAGTTAATCAAAGATTTAATTTTAGCTGGTTAATGGTTTTCCATAACTTCCATAAACCCAGAAGTGTGACATTCCCTGTAAAGTGCTTGTGTGTAATGAGGTTGTGTGGTTCTGACTGTTGGTGTGTTGTGCCCTCAGACCTGTATTACGGAGGAGAGGCTTTCTCGGTGGAGCAGCCTCAGGCCTTCACATGTCCATACTGCGGGAGGATGGGCTACACAGAGATGTCTCTGCAGGAGCATGTGGCTGCTGAACACACAGAGACCTCCACAGAAGTGGTATGGTCAAATCTGCCTCTATTTTCATATGTGTATGTAATATGGCTAATTAGGGAGGGGCTATCAGTGATATCTGTGTCCCCAGATATTGGTATTGGTCCGATCATTAAAATTTAGCTGATATTTTTCTGTCCTGCCCTAGTCTGTGTGCAGACAGATTCTCATCATTCTCAGTTTGTTTGCAGGTTTGTTTGATTTTAACAGATTATGAGTAAACGTATAGCTGTGTTTACGCAACAAACTTGTGGCCCTTGCTCTATGGTTTTGTATTGGCCAATATTGGTTACTGGGCATGACAAGGACACATATAAGATATCAGATATATCGACTCAAAAAAATCCAGAATGGACCATCCCTATGTTTGATGTGTTATTTGTAACATTTTTTTATTGCATGTTTTCCATTTTAGATCTGCCCCATATGCGCAGCGTTGCCAGGTGGGGACCCAAATCATGTGACAGATGACTTTGCTGCTCATCTCACACTTGAACACAGAGCACCTAGAGACTTGATATCCTTTGACTTTTATCCTGTGGTTTATTACTATGTATTGTTTGTTTTGTTTTTGAGTTTATTTATCATACAACCAGTTGTTAGCATGGATGCAAAATGACTGCATGTTTTTTTAATAAGGCCCTGTATTATGAAGAAGGATTCTCTTTAAGCTTGTGTGAAAGTATTGTTCCTTAACAGCAATTTCCACGATGAGTCCAGTGGCGTCAGGCACGTCAGGAGGATGTTTCACCCAGG
This sequence comes from Paratrypauchen microcephalus, assembly GCA_036785185.1. NCBI lineage: Eukaryota > Metazoa > Chordata > Actinopteri > Gobiiformes > Gobiidae > Paratrypauchen > Paratrypauchen microcephalus. The sequence continues at coordinate 3,372,960 of JAVJIX010000105.1, read as the reverse complement.
TCGTGGGTTAGGGGGACCCCGAGCCCGTAGGTCGAACATGCACTTCACTAGCAGCACCACAGGGGGGCTCTCTACCAGTCAAAGCGCCTCACAGAGCTCCAATTACAGCAGAGAGGCCATGGATCCTATAGCAGGTCAGCTTGACAGTACATGCAATAAACACCCCATACGATACAAGCATAGTGTTACAATTTTACTACAATTTAAAATTCACTCAATGAAGGTCACAGAATGTGTCAATTGTTTTTGATGACAAATAAAAAACAGACTTCGGCCATGCCATTACTTCTGCTTTTACTATGACAATCATAACTCTGTTGAGTGCACAGTCTTTACCTCAAATCAAACTTTAATTTTGTCTAAACCATTTACAAAGACAGGTGAAGTTGTAAAAATGCCAAAGGCATGTCATTGACTTTAGTATTCCTACATTGCATTGTCTTCGCTGTTGTTTGCAGAACTCCTGTCCCAGTTGTCCGGAGTGCGGCGGTCTGCAGGGGGTCAGCTCAGTGCGGGTCCTTCGGCCTCGCAACTGCAGCAGCTGCAGATGCAGTTACAGTTGGAGCGGCAGCAGGCACAGGCGGCACGCCAGCAGCTGGAGTCTGCCCGAAACGCCTCTCGTATCTCTGGACGCTCCAACGCCATTCTATCCAACTCCACCGCCACGAACCCCAGCACCAACATCATCCCCAACGCGAGCCCAAACCCAGGACCCCCAGAGCCCTTACAACACACCGCACACAGCTCCCAGTTTCTACTCAGCAGGTGCTACACTCACTCAACACTCAATGCAAAAATAATGTAATGTAAAATATATGTTAGCCATAATATTTTACTGAGGAAAATTAATCTTTTTAAGGTTTCCAATGAATGTGTTTTAGTCTGAAACAAACCAAACCACATGGCAGCACAAACACGAGTAGGCGGGTAGCCTGCAAACATTCCTCAAAATCAGTCTTCAGATAATCAGCATTATGAGCACAGTAATGTTTATCTAGCTTGTCATCATAACATATCTTTGTGTTGTACATAAACCCTGAAGTGGTTGACTTAATAAAGTGTCCTGTGTGCTGTGCAGGCTCAGTGAGCCGCGGTTGTCTGAGGTGGAGCGGCAGGCTTGTGAGGCCCAGTGGGCAGACCGGAGTCTGTTTGTCACGGAGCTGCTACTGTCCACTCTGCTGCACGATGAAGACGCCTCCGCCTCTTCCTCCGAGGATGATGATGACGGCCACGCCCCAGTGAGGAATTTTGCAGATTTCCAGGCAATGGGCTGTGTAGAGGTCATGACCTTAGATGTGGCTTTGGAGAACCTCAATCTTAGAGAGAGCACGACGGTGTCAAGCAAGTCAACGAAACCCACAACAAAAACGGCACCTATGAAAAAAGAGCCCCCTGCCCCTCCCCTTTGATGACCTGATATTTGCCTCTCGTAAACACCATTGTGATGGCTGACCGCGTGTCCGCCCAACTGCCAATGGATGACAAAAAACTTTTTGGCTTTTTTAGTGATTGTCATTTCAGCTCTGTCACTCACTCTCAACCCCATGTTTATTAAGTTGTGTACACTGAATAAAAGTAGTGAGAGAATGTGAGAGCAAGCGTGGTGGGTGCGTGGAAGAAAGTAAATAACTTTATAAATATATTATAGAAAAATCTATTGGAAAGTTGATAATCAGTTCCACATAAGGTCTTTTTCCTTTGCAAATGAGCAAATATAGTCTTTTAAGAGAGAGTCGTCACCTTCACCCAGGAGAGGAAGCAGACAGAACGCTCTCCTGTTTAAACGCTGCTGTATTTATAGTTAGTTGTTAAAGAAGTGCTTGGATGGTTTACCACAACTTAAGCATGAGCTTAAATCACCATGTGCCCATTTTTATCTGCACCGTCACTAAATGGGGAGGACGTTTATGTTCATGCACACCCGAAGAGCTGTAACTAACGGTGCTATTGCCTCAGTGGTGGCATTTCAGCACCAGTACTTGTACACAGACTGATGGCTTTGGTTGGTCTTATACATGTCCGGTTTAACCACTCCCTTTATGTGACGTCACCTGTTGTGGGTCATGCGACCTTGCTTTATATTGACTGGACACTTTGCGGTTGCATATCCAGTGTCTATATGTGTACACTACAAATGCTTTACATAAAGGTGATACATGAGACAAAAACATGAACATTGTCTATTCTCTCTGGCCTTTCTGAACGGAAGAGACATGCCCCCTAGTCTTCTTACGGTTGCTTTTTCCCCTTCTTTCTGAAGACCAGATGCATCCACCTCCAGCTTCCTGTGATCTCAACTCAATCCTTTGTTGATTAGTCATGAATGCAAAGATGACTCATGTGACTTGAAGGATAATTCTGTATACTCTTTCATTCATGAATCACTCTCAAGAACTTTGTATGCCTCCACTACTACCTGAAGAAATGCAATGTATGTTTTTTGGCTCAGCACACAGGCCAAATCACAGGGTAAACTCAAGTGTGGGGGACAATAAAATGTTTTGGATGGAAACAAATTAACCCACATCTGTGTTTGTCTTTTTGCTATACATCTACAACCACAACATGAAACTGATCTTAGTGGAACTGCAGTGGTTAGCAACAGTGGCTGAATTATAACTGAGGGTAAGACCATAAATAACAGCAGCCCGGAAGCAAAGGGCTCATTCATCAAGTCTTTAAAGGCTGCTGCAGCACACCAAAAGGGCGTCAATTGTGGATTTTTAGAAATGACAAGACACATTTCATCTTTCTTTGTAATTTTAATTCCCATAATTTACTTGAATGCAGACATCTTATCACTAAAATTTTAAATAAAACATTACAGTACGTTATGCAAATCAAAGAAGCTTAAAGATTTGTACAAACAGGCTACAGTTTTGTTTTTTTAATTCATTTATTACTGTACTTTGTAGGACTAGACAGTCAAATAGTAAACAGTAAAAGACAACACAGCTGTTAAGCCTGCAGGCCAGCCAAGGAGCACATTCTGAAAAACGGACCACAAAACAAGACAGCAGCACGCCATATCCGGAGTCTGCTTCACCGAGACACCCAGGGACCTTTCACGATTACACTGTGTATTGCACATTCAGGGAGGAGGGAATGGCACATTTTCCCCATAGTTTGATCAAAAGAAGTTTTAAAAGATGCAAGAACAGAGCTCCCTCAATGGCAAACACATACTAGTGACCAGTTACAAGGCTGATGTGAATGTCCCTCTCAGCAGGGGAAGTGCCCCTACCAGTGGCTGCATTAAACAACATTATATTTGTCCAATTTTACTGACAGTTCTTATTATTCTGTATTTTTTTAATGTCAAAGGCATAATAGCCAACTTCTGGTTTCAGCCACCAGGGGGTGATGTTTGCGTTCCCCTTTCATTTGAGCAGTGCCTCCCTTTTGGCCTATCAGGACTGAATGCATGAGAACAGCAATGACTGTGAAAGTTACAAGGGCTTAAGATCCAAACCTACCAATTTATTTAATCCTATACAATGTTTGACCAATTTAAATGACAATGAGCAGAGCTTTACTACTATAGTATACGGATTAATAACTTTTAATCCTGATTCAAAATATAATTTGTTGACACAATGTCTCAATTCTTGCTCCTTGGGCACTTAAGGTAGAAGCTAAACACATAATAATAATGGCAATTGCCTACCTAGTGACTTAGTGGACTCCAAACATTTTTCGGGGCTATGAGTCAGTGAATCGGCCATGTGTCTGGACTTTAAGCCTTTGTAAGTCACATTAAAATGATTAGAACCAAAACGTTTCAGTGTCCAATTGTTAGTTCCCAATTGAGCTCAACAGTGCCCTAATCTAATAGCTCATGAAGCAACAGGGAAACAAAATTACAAAGTGTTTTCATCTAAAGTTCAAAAATAAAAATGATCATTTAGAAATTTGATCTATTGGCACCCAACACACCATTCTACACATTGGAGGACACACTGCACTTCAACATTGCATTGGCACCACAGAAAAGGTGACGCAGTGTTTAATGCGCCCCGTCTGGCGAGTTGTATAGCTGACTGCTGACTGCAGTATGTTCTCTGAAGTGTTTGGAAGCCCACCTAGGTTAAAACTCAAGATATGGTAGAAAAATATACTTTTGATGACATTTCTCTAGTTAGTTTCTTCATTAGTGAATTGCACCCATCCATGTAGTGTTTACACATGTAGTAGCAGTGTAAAGAGACTCGGATCACGATTAACACTACCACCACAGCAATAAACATGAGATCACCACACGTGCACACAACATCCGCCTCCTCTCTCACTCTAGACACTTCTGGTTATTTTTCTTGCACTTAAAAATTAATGTTTAATAGTTTCGTCTTTCATTGGCGTCATTAGGCATCATTTTTTATCATATACTCTACAATAATGTTACAATGTAAACACCACAGTACTCATTTACTGTCTTTAAAGTAAAACACAAGGTTACAAGGCAAGTGGCTACGTAAGCATAATTTGGGAAAAAAAAAAGAAAAAAAGAAAATTATACCACAAAGACAAAACCTTGAAACATGTGGCATCGAGTTTGTTCAAATAAAAAAGCTTTAGACTTTGTTCATCTACAGGTCAGGTGACCTTGTTAAAAAGCTGGTGATGATCATTACTACCCCCCCCCCCCCCACATTTTTTTTTTTTTAATGAGTTCTTCTCAGACTTTATCATGTTGAACTCTGCACCTTGACACAAGCTACACATGTGGCTGGGGAGGTCAATTCCCCTGTTTTTACATGTCTGCATAACTGCCCAAGATAAAGCACAGTTTGTTCTTGGTTTCAGTGTTTGATATGAGTGACACAACCCCATGTGAGAGAGAACAAGGCATTTTCAACATTTGGAGGCCTTAAATACATGATAGAGCTGAACCCCACTGACAGGCAAACAAGTGGGCATAAACAGTGAGTCCAATAGCAACTGACCCAGGGACAGATGTAAAAAAGGCAACATACAAAACACTGATATGAAAATGGATATAGCATTTGGCCATCTTGATATGGCAAAACCAGTTACTTTGGCCTGGTGCTTAAAAAATAAACTCAATTTGATTATCAATTTTCAAAAACTGTGATTAAAAAAAAATTCTATTCGGAGAAAGTATTGTAGGACCCAAGTCTATGTACATATTATATAATGAAGTTGTACAAATCTTGATGAAATTAGGCATCCAGTAAAGGGAAGCAAAACACAAGAGGCCTCCAATTTACATTTAAAACAAATGATGATCCCCACATGCCCAAAAACTCTTCAGACATTTATATTTATATACAAATTACAGTATAATACATCATTAAAAATGAGACCCATCTCTAAAAACATACAGGAGCTCTTGATAACAAAAGAAATCAACTCGTTTAGGGATCATGTTTCCATGGTAACTTATGGTAAATAAAAAGCAGAGTGACAGTCCCACCACCCTACTCTCTGAGATGGCTTTCCATTGTCCCGTTATACCAGTACTGGATGTTGACAGATGGGTTGGTTTGCCACATGCACAGCAATTTGTTTTAAAGCAATTAATTTTAAAGCAAGCAGCAATTTTCAAAACTCAACAATATGTACATTTTGTTTTTCATCCGGCATGTTGGAATACTACTTTGAAAGTAGTTTTACTGCAGGCTTTGCCTTTGTGTGTGTGCTATCTGATTTTTTTTCCATAAATAAAGACACTGCAGTTGCTGTGTACAGTTATTCATTTTTTTCCTCCAAATATTTATATACAGCAGATAAAATAACACAATGTTGGCATGTTCAAAGAAAATAGAGTAAAATCGATCAGAAACTCAACACAAATCTGGAGCTCTGGACAGAGCCAAAAATACATGTGACCAACCCCTTGTCAAATCCACAGTACAACCAAGCCTCTCCTGTCTGGTCATTTGTCTTACGCGCAGTCACCTTGTTCTCTCATTTCTGTTCTTCATCTTCGCTCTCGCTGTGAATTTTCTCTTTCTCTTCTTGCACCCTCTTCACTATTGGCCCTCCGTAGCATCTCTCAGACAAAGGGCAGGATGCCATACACGAACAAGGCCATGACGGCAGCACTGAACAGGCCAGCAACGGGCACCGTGACAAACCAGGCCAGGAAGATGTTTCTGAAGAGCCGCCAATCCACTGCCTTCTTGGAGCGGATCCAACCCACAGCCACCACGGATCCCACCTACGAGCAAAAGCCAGGGGAGCCAATCAGCAGCAGCATGGACCAAGAATAAACATGACAGAACCGTGAAGAGCTAAAGGCTACAGGCTTTTTGGCCATCATACACCACAACTTCTGTAATTATTAAAAAAAAACATCTAATATTCATTTGTATTTAACACTATACTCTAATATGATTAAATACTAAACTTAAACTTAAAAAATGAGTCATGATGACAGTCCAAAGCCTGGAGCCTAACTTGTCATTAGTGTTTCCAAGGGCCTGTTAGTAAGGAGATGCAAATAAGAGTTAAATCTACAGGAAAATTACTTTGTTTAGAAGTCTGACATCTGCTGTTAAGATGCTCCCCTTCCACACAAGAGATGCTATTTTTACAGCAAAAATCTGACTTCCAAAGGTTCACTGTACTCACCATTTTCACAGTTAAACAATTACCCCAGTATTTATTGGAAATAAAAATCAGGCAGTGTGTGGGGTGTGAGCCTCATGTGACTGGTTTGAGCTGCTCTTTTAGAGCAACAGAAACAAGAAAGTGTCAATCATTCTCCTCCTAAATATGGAAGGTCAACACAGACCAGCCATGCAAGGGGGAAAATTCAGAGACCTGTTTTGTAAAATTGATAATCCAATTACCTGCCTCTCTCTAGACACAACTTAGTGCAAACTCCCCACACTTTAGAGTCGGAAACTAGTCACTGCCCTGTACCCCACACACTACAACATGTACCACTTCAGTTTGACCTGATGACAATTAGTCTGAATAAAATGTGTCAAACTAAACTGGTGTCTGTTATCACATCCTCATTGGTGAGATGATCACAGCAGAAAATACTGGAGAAAAAAAAAGATGGTATTTGTCCAACATTTTTTGCTGTGAATCTCCCAAGCACCCCCAAATTAAATACCAGTAGCTGTGAGTAGGTTTACATTTTTGCAAAGAAATTTATTTTTGTATATTTTAGGGAGACAAAGGCATCTGAAAATGAAAAGACAAAGTGAAAATATTGTATGGATGTAATGGGGATGGTGTAAAAAATGATTTTAAGTAAATTTTATATCAGCTTTGAGTCTTATGCAATATTTCAACGGAAATGACAACATACAAATATGTTTTCTTTTTTTGTATCATAATATACATAATATAAATCTACATAATCACTGACCACTAAAATATGAATCTAGATATAGAATGCCCAAAAGCTAAAATACAATAATCCTAAGTACAGGGAGAAAAAAAAAAATTATATGCTGGATAAGTCTGTTGCTGTGCAAAAAAGTCTAACTGTTGTCATTTCCAAAATAAATCACATGAGTGCTCAAAGCTGCAACAGCGAGAGTTGTGATTGGTGTTGTCGATTGACAGCTACAGGTGAAGAGGTGTGAGGCTCTCCCTTAACACGGCTTCACTAGCAGTGACTCCAATACCTTGCAGTGGGTGGAGCTTATGGGGATGCCCACATTTGATGCAACAAGCACTGTTAGCGCACTCATTACTTCAATGCAAAATCCGCTGTAAAGACAGATGTGTACAGACACAGAAAGATGAGGAGGAGATGTGAAAAAGTGAAACACAAGTGTTGTTGGTGCTTGGTGGGGGAGGACAGTCTGCTGCTGGCCAAGCAGTGCATCCACACATGCCAGTGCTTAGGCCACGATGGACGAGGAGGGAATGAAACAGAGGTTAGGTTTGTCATGCTTCTGGTCTGGAACAGGACCTGGAAAACATGGAGGGGGCTCGCATAATGCTGCCTTAAGTCTGGCCACGTGCTACTAAACCCGATTTATACAGTGTTTACTCAGACCTTTCCTTATCCCCATTTAATGTACAAAAGTTTGATTTGCTAATAGCGCATTTCAGGCTGAAGACAGTGCAAGCCCCCTCCATCACAAACACAGAGGTTAGAACTCCAGCTGGAGGGCTCTCATCATACCTTGCAGTGCGTGGTACTGACAGGAATTCCGATATTGGAAGCGAACACGACAGTGACTGCAGAGGCCAGTTCAATAGTGAATCCACTGTGGAGGGGGAGGCAGGGGAAAGCAAAGAGACATCCTTCATTGAAATGCTACAGACGTTCAGCTTATGCAACCTTATTGCTGGAATCACATTCAGCCAACCAGAACATTTACAGTAGCTCTACGGAGGACTGCACACAAAACGTAAACAATGACATTTACAATTCATTCCATCTTCAGCTTAAGAGAAGCATGTCGTACTAAAGAGCTGCAGTGAAAACTATGTTTACTTCATGTATACTCATGGAAACAAATCTTTATCCAATTATTGTAGGGCTGAACACCAACAGTTCACACACATTCCCAATATGAAATAGAACAGTACTGAAACCCCTGCACCCAAATAAACAAAAACTGCAGAAAAGCAGCACATTAAACATTCACAGTTTAGGACACTGTGTAGAGCTTTCGGTGTCATTATACCTTACATATAAAGGGAAGATGTTTCTCAAGAAGTGGTGTCTCATTTATAGAGGAAAAAAAATATCACAGTTATGACATCTATCACCCACAAATAAGACTTCACATCGAGTTAATTAACAATCCCACTTTAGCCATGTTTGATTACAAACTGAAGAAGAGCAACACTTCCTGCCACTGTGGCCCAAACAAACCTTTTGTCACATGGAGAAGACAGCCCTTAGAATAGTCAAGCAGAGCAAATGTGTCTTGGATCTTGGCACAGTCTTGGCAAAGGCCTGGTGATTGAATGAGGGAGATTAATAAAGAAAAAAACAGGCATACAGGGCGAAGGGGCCAGAACGGAAAAGAAATGTTAGAAGAGGAATACGAATTAGGATGGAGTGAGAGTGATGGTGGGAGCGATGGGAAAGAGAATGATTTAGGGGCTGCCTTAGAAAAAGAGCACAAAAATGTTGAGAGATGGAGAAAAGTAGTAAAGAAAAGTCCAGCACAAAGGTTATAGACTCAGGGAAGGGGGAGAGGGCTGCATGAGAAAAGGAAAGGATAAAGGGAACCTTCAGAGGAGTCAGTATGGCGTCCCTCCCTGTGGTTTGAGAGAGAGGCCCGGGTCCCACTGTCACCATGGCCATTTCTGTAATCTGCACTTTCTACAGGCCATACACACAGAGTCACTAGAAGATTTACACTTCAAATCCATTGCACACAGGTATCACCACTACCTATAGGCATTGCCCTTCTTGGTCCACAAGATCTAGTAACGGCACACATACATATTCCTGGGGTTTGATCCAAGGACAATGCAAAGATTAATGTCAAGGACAGAGGAGTGTGCATCTATACACATGCTTATGCCCTGAAGATGTGAGTGCAGTGTGCTTTATTTCTAAAGGCTACTTGTTCAACTGCAATTACGTAACAGGTCAATGTGGCATATTCTAGAACAGTACACTTGGAGAGCTCTGACTCTGAGGTCAGTATAATCTAATCTATGGTAGTTCAACTATAGTGCAGTGTAATAATATACAAATAAAATGGTCTGGAATGATCTGGCATGCTCAAGGATAACTAGGACCAAATCTGTAACATGTAATCTCCATTGCCATTTTTCCAGAGACACATCCGTATGGAGACAGTCTCACCTTGAGGGGGTGATGGGGGTCAGGTCCTTGCCCATTGTCTGGATCACACGACGACCCCACACCCACAGACCAGCGCAGATGCCTACACCTCCATAAAACAGCAGCCAGATAGGGGTGGCTGCATCCTGCATCACGCCCCCCTGGTCATAGATCATCCACAGTGCCACCAGTGGCCCAATGGCATTACTGCACAGACAAATGAAATTAACTAATGTTTTCATTACTGAAGTTATTTACTTTTCTTATCATTTACTTGCAATCAGAAAAACAAGTTAGGAATACAACACCAACTAGTTTTCTCTGTTACAATACTACATTTAAATGCATTTCAAATATTGATTACCTGACATCATTGCCTCCATGGGCAAAAGAGCCAAAACAAGCGGTAAGAATTTGCAGGAAGTGGAACAGTTGGAACACTTCAGATTTGTCTTTTTCTTCATGATCCTCATCAGTCATGTCGTCCAGAGGCTCTGGTGCGGGATCCCCTTCTTCTGGAAGCCCTTCCAATTCTGTGGCCAGTTTCATCTCCACTCCTCCCTCATCGGCCTCGATCTCTGCCTCTGCTACAGCATTGCAGTATGACGAGTAACTGTCATAACGAATACGCTTCTTTGAGTAAGACACACTGTTACTCCTGCCTCCTCCTTCTCCCACGAGCTTTTCACTGTCATCACGTGACTCTGTGCGTTTGAGTGGCTGGACAGGCATGCCACATATGGCTGCAGTGTAGCAGGTGTAGCTGTTATTACGGCGTAACATGCGGTAGTTGTTCTCAGGCTGTCCGGCATTGGAGGAGGTGCGTTCGTTGTCGTCCATGCGGCCCAGATGGATCTTGTGAAGAAGATCTTTGTACAGACCAGAGTCCTTGTGCACGGTATGGTATACCTGGCCATCACTGCGCACATGCCCATCAAAGCTGAAGCTCCCATTAGACACAGGTGATTTCAAGCACCCATTTGTCATGGAATGGGTCCGTCCTGTATCACAAAACAAAGAAGATGGTGGTGTAAAAGTCAGTGGTGCAAAAACAACATTTAATTTTAAATATGAAGAAACATACCATAGACTCTGCCATTTGGCAGGACACTGCTTCCATTGGTCTGGTTACTGAGCTCTCCAGTAGACTCCCGCGTGCTCCGCTCAGTGCTCCCAGTCAGAGGCAGCACGGCCTCGTCTGTCCCTTTGGGCCCCGGCAGCTCTTTGAACACGGGGCTCTCCTCTTCCTCCTCCGGGATCTTGTCCAGACTTTCAGAGGAAATCCTGGACAGAGCCTGCTCTTTCTTTAATCGACCTAAAAAAACAAACAGAAGAAACAACAACAAAGTCAGTTGACATTCATTCAGTTAAGATATAACTTATTTCATAAGCAGTTAACAGTGTAATAATAGGTTCTTATTAATATACAGTCATAAACATACTTGCTATTTTCCGTCTCATCCAGGGACAAACACATTTCCAGACCAACACAGCGCACACCAGTGAGCCACCTAACGTTATGAGAAAGATTGCCCAAACTGGAAGGCTCTCTAGTCCAAGCACTAAAACAGACAAAAAGAACATCTGTACAACTTATGGTCTTTTCTGGTTGTATGGGTCATGTAAAAACATTTGCAAATATAGCTGCAAGCAGCAATGTGGGGCCAAGCACCGAAGGTGCATGTAGGCCTCAGCATGTAGGCCTCAGCATGTAGGCCGCATGCAGGGTCTGACAGAGTCTAACAGAGTCTGACAGGGTCTAACATCATCTGACAGGGTCTAACACAGTCTGACAGGGTCTAACAAGGTCTGACAGTTTTCATAAACTATAATAACCTTGTTGCAGGTGCTGGGGTTTAGATAGACAGAGTCTGACAGGGTCTAACAGGGTCTAACAGAGTCTAACAGGGTAGTTAGACCCCTTCAGACTCAGAAACAGGGTCTAACAAGGTCTGACAGGGTCTGACAGGGTCTAACAGAGTCTGACAGGGTCTAACAGAGTCTGACAGGGTCTGACAGGGTCTAACAGAGTCTAACAGGGTCTAACAGGGTCTAACAGAGTCTAACAGGGTTTAACAGGGTCTAACAAGGTTTAACAGATCAAAGACACATCAAAGACAGATCGGTTGCTAGGTGCGTTGCTAGGCAATTCCTGAAAATTCCTGCAACTTTGACCTGCTGGTGGCACTTGACGGTTGGGGCTGGGGGCCTATAAATTGCTGTGGGTAATGAGGAGACTGGCTCGAATGTGCATGCAAAATTTCACAACTTTTTACCAGACGGTTCTAGGGGTTGCCATAGACTCCCATGGTTAGAGGAATAATGTATAATAATAAGAGTAAGAATCAGTAGACAAGACACATTAAAGACAAGATCAAAAGGTTGCTAGGCAACGCAGTAGAAACACCTTCGGTGCTTGGCCCCAAATATCATCAAAATATTCAGTCATCACTTACAAGGAGCACCAGTGTACAGGATAGAGAAGGTGTTTATGCCTATAGTGGAGGCATAAAAGACGGGCAGTGCTCGCAGACCATTAGGAGTAGGATCATCCTGTAAGCAATTAAGAGTAGAAAGGAATGATCAAGAATTACATTACAACTATATTATATTTCTTCTCAAATTAATTCACATAAGCATGTAAATAACATTGTCATCCAGGAAAATATACTTAAATAATCTTTAAAGCAAATACATCCTACAAAAGAGTGGGTCAAGATAACAAATTTTGAAGTGTGATATATTAATAAACTAAATATAGACGATGAAACGATAATGAAAATAATTTATGCCAATGACACAAAAACCCCAGAGCAGATTTAGACCACATAAAACTATTCTAAATCTACAATATTGTTAAAAAAAAACCAAACCCAAACACCCATAAATAAACAGAAAAATAAAGAGTAGAAAGAAACACTTTAGTACTTAGATTGCATCTGTAATGAGTCATAGAACTTATTAATTCAACCTTTTACGGCTTAAATATTATCATATAGTAAAAAAATATATATTGTTCCAGTTTTCATATATTTAACAAGTCGATACAGTAATTATCATGACCGGCCTAGCCCCATTCGTGACGATACAGTAACTGCAGAAAGAACTCTTCCTATTAGTCATAACATAATCCTGCAGTAGTGACCTTACAGTGATCCACAGCACTCCCTCATCCTCATTGCTCAGACTCATGTTACATAACTGCAGATATGAAGTTGTTGCCAAATCAAATGCATTTTATCTGTACTCATATGTCAAGTGTAACAGTTGTATTTAAACATATGCCATGTGACTTCAGCTCACCTTGTTGAGGATAAAATGTCTGATCAGCAGGAACAAGAGTCCAGACATGAGTCCAGAAAGCAAAGGGGAGATGAACCAGGATGCAACTACGGTAAAGAGAATATTGTTACCAAATATGTTATTCAGTAAGTATGAGAATAGATAAAATGAGCATTTTTTACATCTTTGCAGTTTTTGCATAGTAAAAATCTGCATTAAAAGTGAAGGTCAAACTGTGGGTGTAAAATCCTTCACTAAAGTGTTTACAAATGCATTGGATTCTGTTCTGTATGGGGAGTCATGCAAAAGAAATAGCTTTCTGTCTCTTCTAAATAGCCCTGCTCTCTGTGAAAAATGGCACTGCGAAATGCTACAAAATACAATTATACTGAAATTCACTTATGGCTCTGGAGTTGTGATGATGTGTTTATGTTTGAACAGATTAAAGGGTAAACATGTTCTGACAATGTGGTGTAGTGTGCATTTTACCAATCTTAACCAGCTGCATCCACTGAACACCCTTGGTGCCAATGGCCACCATGGAGAAGCCGATTGTGGCCCCAACAATGCAGTGAGTACCAGAGATGGGTAGTTTGAGAAATGATGCAATGAGCTGCCACACAGCTGAGCCTGTGAGAAAATCAAACATTTTGTTCACGGTTTAATTAATTGTTGAGCAATATTATTCATATTATTTTATGTTTACTGTTTTATCACCATTGAGTGGTTTACATTAGAATTTTAAAGAAGCCATTCAATCTGTGACAATGATCTGATGGACTACCACTAATCCCTCACTCACACACCTCACTCATAGGCCGTTTCCCAATTCAGCGACGGCACGCTTGTGAGTGTGCCGTCGGTCTGTCGTCGAGACGGCGCACACTCGCTCTGTCCTTAGTGCACTACGTTTCTCACATGGCCGTCTGCGAAATTGAACAGGTCCCGCCTCAGCTCAATGAGCCGGGTGGTCTGCTCCTTGTTCCCTAAAGACAAAAATATTATACTATTGCGACTAGTAATACTTGGAATTGGGACATGGCCAATGTTCCCCCTAATTTTTAATGTGTCTGAGCAAACACACTAACTCCACATCCGAAATGCACCCCCCGCGCGGCTCGCACTTTGCAGATATAAAAAAAATGCCCCCGCGGCTGAATAAAAAGCTCTTTCATCCCTGATTTACAGTGCGCTGCACAAGTTTTCTTGTGCGCTGAGAATGTGCGAACAGTGCGCAGCTTAGAGTAAACGCTGGACATGGCGATACTGTAGAATATCCAGCATTACAACAGCAAAGGAAATATAGAAGTGTAAGGGGAAAAGCATGTGAACGGTAATACAGGTGCCGTGATCTATGCCGTTACGGCTACTGTCACACATGTTTAGCGTAGTTTATGAAGAGTTTCATGTAGCATAGTTGTAGGTGAGGTGAACCAGTACGTATATTTTATAGTGACGTCGCAACTCTCACTTGTGGATGTCGCTGGCGAGTCGGTCTTTGTAGTCCCGCGCTGTGCATGCTGGGGCTTTTAAGTGTGCGGAGCGTGCATGTTTGCACACTTGGTCCACGCCCCGATTTCCATGGAAACGACGGCGCCGTTCAGAGCTCGTCTTGACGGTGCAGGGGGAAAAAAACGAATGGAACGGCCCTTGTCGCGCCGGATATGACGCATATCCCGTTCCAAGGACGCTAACAAGCGTGCCGTCGGTGAATTGGGAAACGGCCATAGTGTGGTATGTGGAATGTCTTGCCCGATGACACAACAGTGTGCAGAGCAGTAGTTAGAAGTTGGACCAAACAGCCAACGCTTGGTTGCAGAATCATCTCTCGACCACCTGAGGCACCTCAGGAGGGTCTTTCCAATGTTGATGCTTAGGTTCACCTCACTTCATAAATTACTTTCTTGAGTTTAATAATATTTGACTAATATTCAAATATGATGTAAAATAAAATGGAGACTTACCAACCATGGCGCTGACCTCCCCTGCCATGAGCACAGGCACAGTGTCATTGTACAGACTCACATCAATGATGCCTTTCCGTATGGTCTCCCCCACTTTGGCTCCTAGAAGCATGGAGCCCAAAGTCTCAAAGATGGAGGCCAGGATACAGGCCTGCTTCAGGGTGACCACTCCTGACCCCACGGCTGTGCCAAATGAGTTGGCCACATCATTGGCACCGACTGAGAAGGCCAGGACGAAGGCAATGATGAAGCCAATAATGACCATCCACAGATATGGCTCCAGATCCATTTTGATGGGATTTATCCAGACACAAAAGAATCAAGAAAATAACAGCTCCCAAAATTCTAGTGGAAAACAAAAAGATGTGCTCTGTGCGTTTTGAGGAGGACTTGGAAAGCCAGCTCCTTTTCTTCGTCCCCTAGTTGTCAAGAGTTCGAGGGGAGAAGCACAGCTGCTAACTAAACAATTGGAGGTCAGTCCAAAGATGGCAGATTAGTGATGGTTGGTGCAGGGAGCATTCCATATTTCAGAGTGAGACAGTCGGTCCGTAAGATCTTTCACCTACAACACAAACAGACAGACATTAGCTATGCTTCAGCCTGAGACAGGTGAAAGGGAGACAGCATAGAGGATATCTCTGAGCAGAACAAATAAATCTTCACCTGTACTTCAAAAGACTTCAAATCAGACATTCACAGACCTGTCTGTGGCCAAACTAAAAAAGCCCATGACGACAGTGCTGTACTTCTAAATGTTAACACCTCATCATCCTCCCTCCAGAGAACTGACCCTACACTAGGTCAAAACACCCCAGACAATGGCAAAAATGGTAAGCCTCGTGCCTGATGTAGCATGTTACACAATAGGGTGGTTGTGCACTGCTTTTAAGGCAAGGCAAGGCAAGGCGGGTTTATTTGTATAGCTAGTACAATTCATACACAGTTAGTACAGACTGAGTATGTATAATGTAAATTGTACATATGAAAAGTGACAATAAAAGGCATTCTATTGTATCAAGTAATCCAATGTGTTTTACAAAACAAAACAAAACACACACACACACACACACCAAACAAATCAAAACATAAATAATGATTATAAGATTAACATTAAGAGTGGAGAATAAAAACCTTTCAGGCTGGATTTAAACATAGTCAAAGTAGAGGCCTGTCTCACATCTTCAGGAAGACTGTTCAGGATTTAGCTGTATAAAACTGAAACACTGACTCCCCATGTTTAGCTCTGACTCTGGTAACAGGATGTACCACACCACAAATCATATGCAGAGGACACATATCCCTACAGGGGCAATACCTGTAATAATAATTACCTTGAAAACTAGGGCTGTACAGTTTTAGAAAACAGTTTTTAGTAATAATATATTCTATTAAAATGTCACATTTGAAATATGAACTGCTAAACTAATACAGCAATATTTGGAGAGGTCTAATCTACAGGCTTTGCAGGTTTTAAACATAGGACAAGATAGAGTTACTACTACTACTACTTCTAGGTTTGCCATTCCTTTTGCAATTATGTTCCACTAGAAATTAATACGGCATCCTGATCCTTAATTCAATTTTAAGTATTTTGCTCGCAAATCCATTCAAACTTATGACTTCACTTCATGGCAATTGTTAGATCAGCCTTGTACATTCTCCCAGCATGTCTGCGTGTGCTTTTGGACAGTAGGGTAAAAGCCATGTGGCCGATCCATGACACCCGTCCAAATAACTGCTCCATCTGGAACAGTTGAGGTCACAAACTGGTCCTATCCACCTCCACTGAGCCACTCACTCCCAGCATGTGGTTTCTGTAATTGTTGTCAGAATTAACTGAAATGAGCATAAATTTTAAACAGCCAGTGTAATTACAGACCAAGGACAGTTAGGCCTCTGAAAGTTCCCTGGAGACGCCTTCATCTACTTGTGGTCAAGAGGTCACAGTTGCAGTTAAATAGAAGGTTGTCTCGCCGGCTAGTCATCAATAATGCAGAGTTATGTCTATCAATATGACTGCCCTAGAGAGGTTAAATATGTTAATAATTAATAAGGAAAAAAAAAAAAAACATCAAGTAGGTCCAGACAGACCTGTACTCCATCTTGTATATTACATAGAAACCAAAGTCTGGAAATAAAGACAAAAAACTTAAAGACTCAAGGTGAAACAGCAAAATATTTTAACTCATGTTTATATTTAACTTGTTTCATACTTTAAGAAGCTAATTTTGCCAAAGGTAATTTTCTGCCTAAGATTTCACAAGTAAAAGAAATGTAGTCACATGGTTGAGGTTAGGAATGTCCAATTCAATTTAATTGTTCATAATTAATTAACATTTCTGCATTTCAGAGTCAGTAGTTGAGTCCCCACAATAGTTCAATATTGATTCAGCAAAAACCTTCAGATATTTTTTCTTTTATAACAGTCGTTTAAATTCCACTGAGAGGTGCTGCCTCCATAATGATGTTTACAGTCAGTATATTGACAGTTGTAGTTAAGAGCTAAAAGGACCGTGTAAATGTTTAATCTAGGAACCACTGGTCCACACAATGACCCACCAAAGAGTGGGGATTTCACAGGGCAAAAGCAAACACCAGTAACTCCAGAGCAGCCTTAAGATCAGCACCCGGCATGACTGTCACCACACCAAAGCATCTAGATCTGTTTAATAAGGTGAGCCATCCTCTAAACAGGGAAACAACCTGACAGCTGCAGCTGACACTTTGCAGTGTAACACATGAACACCAGCTCACATGCACGCGCACGCGCACGCGCACGCGCACGCACACGCACACGCACACGCACACGCACACGCACACACACACGGCAAAGCAGCATTATTTAACATGAGCCCAAGTTCATGCAAAAATTATCATTCATGTGAGAAAAAGTACTGGGAAAAAGACAGATTACATTTATACAGAGATTATACTAAATCATGCCAATTAATCGACTAAACGACTAAAGGCCTACAGCCCTACAGCCCTACTGATGGCAGCAGCAGGTTTCAGTGCACACAACACTGATGCTTTTGACTTTATCTCCCTCATTAGGCAAAAACGTGCACTGGGAATCAACATTCTGCATATGTATTTTTATGACAATACTTTAAAACATTGAGGGAGCTTGGAAAGTATATTGAAGTCACAATAACCATTTTACGCAATTTAGTCGCATCCAAACAAGGTTGTTTATCAGAATGGAATTGAGTGGGCAACAAGTTTAAATAAATTGCAAATTGCTTCACAAACAATAACAATAACTGCTTTTTGCTAAATCTGATTGTAGTTGCTTTTCCTATAGTCAAGGTAGGAATTTTAAGCAAGGAACAACATTTTTAACCTATTCAGATATAATATAATATAATATAACATATTATATTATATTATATTGAATGTTTGATCCTCACATATTTTCAGTGACTTCAACCCATTCCAAAGTATCCTAGAGTAGACATGCCGAGCAGCTTGTTTTATGCAGGCGTCAGGAGTTCTAGGAGGAGGGGAGGGCTGTATCAAGCTTTTGTGTTTGAATTGTGTTTATAAATAAATAGAAGGATGTTATGGGAACAAGGCATCCATCATTATTCACCCAACAAGTAGTTTCAAGTAGTTTCAGTAAATTTGATCAGTTATTCCCTGGCAATTAATTTTTCATTCAATATGATTTTGCATTAACCATGATCTTAAAATGATTTTAATTGCACATGTGTCATGCCTTTGATTTATTATTGATCTCCATGTTAAGAAGAACCACACAAAACTTCTGTCAGGTATATTCATCCTCACATAATTTTCTAACATAAAATATATATATACAGTGGTACCTCACCTTACGAAATTAATTCGTTCCAGAAGTGGTTTCGTAACGTGAAAAATTCGAAAGTTGAGTAGCTATTTCAATGGAAAAAGCCTGATCCGTTCCAAGGCCCGATCCAAGTTTTTTTTTTTTTTTTTTTTTATAGTGTAACATTGTGTTCTGCGTCCTGCGTCCTTTTCTCACATTTGTCTCTCGTTTAAACACTCAAATTTTCATAGATTTTCAACAAAACTATCAATAGTGATGCGTGTGGGGGGAAGGAGGAGGGGGGAGAAGAGCATGCCCTGACACGTGTCCCGGCGCAAACCCGACAGCAGGTCCAGACCAAGATCCAAACCAGGTCTAGACCAAGGTCCAAACCAGGACCAAACCAGGACCAGCCCAGGTGGACCAAAGCGCCGCGCATGGGTCCATTCCCTGGCTCCGGTGCGGAGCCGACAGCAGGTCCAGACCAAGGTCCAAACCAGGTCCAGACCAAGGTCCAAACCAGGTCCAGACCAGGACTAGACCAGGTGGACCAAACCGCCGCGCGTGGCTCCACCTCCTGGCTTCGCCTCGAGCCACAGCTGAGGCGAGCCGCTGCTCTAGACCTGCCCGCGTAAGGTGCTCACAGAGCGGCATGGACAGAACCGTGAGGTCGGCCTCTTTAAGACCTCCAGGCCGGTGACCGGGACAATCCCTGGACCCATGCCCGCTTAGGGAGCTCTTAAGGCGGGCTGGCAGTGTCCCCCTGGGTCCCTGGATGTCTGGGGCTCCGTGCCTGGAGTGGCCCTGGAGAGCAGGTCTAGACCGCAGCTCTTGCATGCGAGCAGCGGCTTGCCTCAGCTGTGACTCGAAACAAAACCAGGAAACAGACCCACACGCGGCGCTTTAATCCACCTGGGCTAGTCCTGGTCCAGTCCTGGTTTAGTCCTGGTTTAGTCCTGGTTTAGTCCTGGTTCAGTCCCGGTCTAGACCCTGGTCTAGACCCTGGTCCAGACCCGCTGCCAGCTCCGCGCCGGAACCAGGAAACAGACCCACCCGCGGCGCCTCAATCCACCCGGGCCAGTCCTGGTTCAGTCCTGCTCCAGTCCCGGTTCAGTCCCGGTCTAGTCCTGGTTTAGACCTTGGTCCAGACCCGGTCCAGACCCTAGCCCAGACCCGCTGTCAGCTCCGCGCCGGGACACGTGCCAGAGCACACTCCTCTTCCCCCTCCTCCTTCCCCCCACACTTCACTATTAATAATTTTGTTGAAAATCTATGAAAGTTTGAGTGTCTAAACGAGACACAAATGTGAGAAAAGTTTAAATCCAGTCTGAGAAAAGCGTATAATGTGTGACTGAGTGCACATTATTTGAATTTTTGAGATTTCGCGTTTCGTAACTTGAAATTTCATTCGTATCTTGAGACAAAAATTAACCGTGAAGGCGTTTCGTAACTTCAAATTTCCGTTTGTTGGGTCATTCGTAAGGTGAGGTACCACTGTATCTGTGTGTGTGTATGTGTATGTGTGTATATATATGTATATATGTATATATTAGGGCTGTCAAACGATTAATTTTCTTGATCGCAACTAATCTCAGAAATTTCATAGTTAATCGCGATTAATCGTGATTTATTTTGCATGTTTAAAATTGATATCTTGCAGTAAGACCGTTCAAATCTAAAGTTAAACTCACAATGCAAAGTATTTCTCACCATTTTTTTTATTTCAAAAAAGTGCAGAGAAAGGAAAAAGTAACAATGAACCAGTAATAGTGCTTACTTTGAGAAATTGTAAATAAATGATTGAAGCCCGCTCGAGCTGCCTACGGATGCATAGAAGGAACAAAATACGAGCAAACTCAAAATAGCGCGTTTAACCAACAATGAGTTTAATTAATACAACCAAATGAGCTGCATATGGATGGTAGAATTGCGGAAAATGCTGGCAAACTCTGATCGCGATTAAAAAAATTGTTCGCGATTAAAACTCTATCGCGATTAATCACGATTAACGCGTTAATATTCCCAGCCCTAGTATATATATATATATACACATATATATATATATATATACACATATATATATATATATATATATATATACACACATATATATATATATATATATATATATACACACATATATATATATACACACATACACACATATATATATATATATATATACACATACACATATATATATATATACACATACACATATATATATATATATACACATACACATATATATATATATATATATATATATATATATATATATATATATATATACATACATACATACAGTGCCGTGAAAAAGTATTTGCCCCCTTCCTGATTTCTGTGTTTTTTGCATATTTATCACTCAAAACATTGTCAGATCATCAAACCAATTTTAATATCACACAGAAACAACCCAAGGAAAGACAAAATTCAGTTTTTGAATGATGATTCCATTTATTAGTGCACAAAAAAAATCTAAACCTATCTGGCCCTATGTGAAAAAGTAATTGCCCCCTTAATCTAATAGCCAGTTGAGCCTCCTTTGACAGCAATAACTGTAACCAAACGTTTGCGATAATTGGTGATGAGTCTTTCACACCGCTGGGGAGGGATTTTGGCCCACTCTTCTATGCAGAATTGTTTCAATTCTGCCATATTGGAGGGTTTTCTTGTATGAACTGCCCGTTTAAGGTCACACCACAGCATCTCAATCGGATTTAAATCCGGACTTTGACTTGGCCACTCCAAAACCTTAATTTTGTTTTCTTTGAGCCATTCAGAGGTGGACTTGCTGGTGTGTTTTGGATCATTGTCCTGTTGCATGATCCAAGAGCGCTTGAGTTTGAGGGCACGAACTGATGGCCGGACATTCTCCTTCAGGATCTTCTGGTAAACAGCAGAATTCATTTTTCCGTCAATCACAGCAAGTTGTCCTGGTCCTGAGGCAGCAAAGCAGGCCCAGACCATCACACTGCCACCACCATGCTTTACTGTGGGCACCATGTTCTTTTTATCAAATGCTGTGCCATTTTTACGCCAGATGAAACGGGCTGCAGACCTTCCAAAAAGTTCAATTTTAGACTCATCGGTCCACAAAATGTTTCTCCAAAAGTCTTGAGGGTCATCAAGGTGCTTTTTGGCAAAGGTGAGACGAGCCTTTGTGTTCTTTTGTGAAAGCAGTGGTTTTCTCCTGGGAACTCTTCCATGGATGCCATTTTTGGCCAGTGTTTTTCTAATGGTGGAGTCATGAACACTGACCTTAACTGAGGCCAACGAGGCCTGTAGTTCTTTCGATGTGCGTCTAGGTTCTTTTGTGACTTCCTGAATGAGCCGTCGTCGCACTCTTGGAGTAATCTTAGTTGGTCGACCACTCCTGGGAAGGGTTGCAACTGTTCCCAGTTTCCTCCATTTTTGAATAATGGCTCTGACAGTGGTTCGCTGGAGCCCCAGAGCTTTGGGAATGGCTTTGTAACCTTTTCCTGAATTATAGACTTCTATCACTTTTTTTCTCATTTGTTCTTGAATTTCTTTGGATCGTGGCATGATGTGTTTGTTCTTGAGATGTTGTAGCCAACTTCACTTTGTTTGACAGGAACTATTTAAGTGATTTCTTGATTCAACACAGGTGGTGACAATCAGGTGTGGGTGTGGCATGTAGAACTGAACTAAGTTTTCTCAAAACTGTGGTTAGTCACAGTTAGTTTGTGATTTAACAAGGGGGGGCAATTACTTTTTCACATAGGGCCAGATAGGTTTAGATTTTTTTTTGTGCACTAATAAATGGAATCATCATTCAAAAACTGAATTTTGTCTTTCCTTGGGTTGTTTCTGTGTGATATTAAAATTGGTTTGATGATCTGACAATGTTTTGAGTGATAAATATGCAAAAAACACAGAAATCAGGAAGGGGGCAAATACTTTTTCACGGCACTGTATATACATACATACATACATACATACACACACACTGTATATTAGGGGTGTAAAGATTAACCGATTTGGATCGGTTATCGGTCTGTGACCTCTGCGATCTGAGTGTACCGATCAGCGGAGCCCGGATCGGTCCAAATGCACTACGAAAGGTCCGATGCACTGGATTTACAGCCAAGAATCGGTTTGCTAGCTCCTGAGCGGTCTCTCTCATGGCGCAGCAGCCGCGCTGCGCGTGTCTGCGTTCTTTCGCGAACGGTGGGTGGTTCACTTACCTGGGGTTGAAGCTTATTGGCTGGTTAACTGCCAATGACGCGAGCGGTGCGGGCTATATGCGGAAGCGAGCACAGAAAGTTTGCACTGTATAGCCGTGTCCCAATTCGCAATGTGCGGAGGGCGGGTTTCCCGCCGCCTCGTCTCGTCAGGAGATCTACTCTATCGCTAAGCTAAGCGAAGTTTCCTTTTATTGAGCTATGGTTAAATTAATTTGGTGCGTTACCGCTATTTATGGACATGGTTCGTATGCGTGGTTAACTTTTGTGCCAGTGTTGTGTCGCGTTGATATCAGTCTGATGTTTCACTGTCAGCTTGATAGTTTCCATGGCAGCTATAGACCATAACTATTGTATGATACTAGCGTTTTTATTGTCACGGTTATTGGATTGGTTGATTTATTTAGACAACATTCATGTACTGGCAATGTATATTTGATTTGGGCTAAAACTGACTTGGCTAATTTACTTTTGTGTGGAAAATACAATGTATAATCAGAATTGGTGCATTTCTGTATTTAGCTACTTATGATTTGTGTGTATAGAAATGTACTTCACACACACAGATGATTTTTTGTCTCAATGGAGACTAAGGAAATGTTAAGATGGAAAGTATTAGTTATTCAGTGGATTTAACATGCTAGTGTTTTCTATAACTGCCTAGTAATATCTATCTTCTTGTCAGTGATATGTTACACTTTTACAGTTACTGAAACTCATGAGTGACTGAAGCACTAATTACTAACTAATTCTGATTCATTCTGATTTTTGACTTTAATAGACAACTTGCTTGTTTTATAACGTCTTTTTATTTTTGATATCTAATTTTATTGTTTTGTGTTGCTTGAGGGAAGGAATGTATTGTATTTTAAGTATGAGCAGAGTTTTGCAAACCGGATTGCCAGTTTTTCAGTAGGCCTGGTGTATTGTCTGTTGGACACTAAATAAACAAAAGGATACTATTTTGAAATTTAATTTCTGTTTCTCTCTTTTTCTTCTCAATAACTTTAAAGCGCTTGGGAGAAAAGTTGTCAATTTGTATTGAATCGAAATTAACCGGATCGGATCGAATCGTACCGGATCGTTTACAAATTTTATGAATCGTCCCTGAATCGAATCGTAGCTTGTGAATCGAGATTCGAATCGAACCGTTTTGTGAGTGAAAGATTCACACCCCTAATATATATATATATATATTATTTTAAAAAAAAAATTTTTTAACTGACATTAAGTAGAATACAAAAAAGACGATTCAAAGACAAAGACCTCAAAAACAAAGATTTAAACTAAAAAACACAAACTGACTGCTTGAGCACAGCGCCCTCCTCACCACTTGACCTTCCCTGCATCCACTCACATGCAGCACTCTCTCACATCCTCTCTAACCTTTTCAAACATTGCATTTCTTAGATTGAACAGTACAACTCCAGTGTTGGGCCATTTTTCCTGGTGCATCCCTAATTACGCACTGTGCAAAATGCATTAATCTGCCTGAAATGCCACTGCAGTACACAGCTGGTGCCAAACACAAGCCCCACTCCCCCTACCTCAGAGCTCTGCCCCCTCAGTAGATGAGCGGGCATGCCGGGAGCTACACAAACTGAACATGTGCCGCGTCAGATGATGACTCACAACAGCCTCCTGCCAGCACTAATTGTTAAACCTTAAGCATACACAACTGCAGACAGCTCCCAAGGACACACATAACTAAGCTAACAGCTACATTAGCAGAGCAGGATTCAACTTAAATGCTATATATGAAATATCAGATTGCCTATGTGCACTCACCATTCTGCAGACAGGAAAGGATAAATGAATGTCATGCACTGAATGGCAATGGGGGGGATGCCAGTGTACGCAATGCGATGAAGTGGCATGTGTTAAAACAAATAGTTGATGACATGGGTTGAAATAGGAGAGGTTTGCAGATCAGCAACAGTAGCGGAGATAGTCTGTGGGTGAGAGGGAGCTGCGCACTCAAAACAACAGAACATCCAGTCGAGTCTAGACCGGCCCCTTAAAGCTAATCGTCCACATCCACACCCAATCATAAATGTCAGGGAGGACAAGGTTAGCTGCTGATTGGTTGTTGATGTTACGTGGGCAGGTATCTCAGAGCAAAGGCAGCCAATGAGAACGCAGGCATGATTCTAGACGGGATGAGAAGGGCATGGGCTCAACCGGTGCATTTTAAAACACTTGTGGATGAAAGTGTTACAACACCTTTCAAGGACATTCTACTGACTGCATCATTCCAGAAACACATTATGAAGCTCTTGGTGCACTGCTGATTCACTCCTTAGTCACGCCTTTGAACAATGAAAAACGCATTAATGTTAGAGCTCTAGAGCTCATTAGCTCTAAAACTAGAGAGCAGTAGTGTTAGAGTCTGTACAATGTTATAAAAATCTATCTCGAATAATTAATACATTTGCTTCCTGAATCTGCCAAAACCCTGTATCAACCAACAGCAGCACACATTAACTATGCCCCATATGTATTACTCTCTCTGGGGCAATTACAGAATCACTGGGGAAGACTTAATTTGTGTGTAAACATTGCATGCACATGGGAGGAGTAACACTGCAGGGACATTGGCATCGTTTTAAACACTGCAGTTCTTACTTGGAGGTACACTATGTAACTGTATACTGTACTGCAATGAGATACAATGAGATACTGCAATATGGTGACCCCAACAGACCAAGTTAGTAGTCAGATTTGTGGACGAAGGCATAGTGCACATTTAAATTACAATTTATTCCATTCATGTCATGCATTTAAAAATGATTTGTCTAGTTCCCTAAATGGTCAATACTTACATGCCTTATGTACGCCAAGGTCACATCTATCCAGCCCTCCAGACCTATGTCCCACACATTTTCAGCTATTAAAGGTTTCAATGGGAACTTTGAAAATGACTTTGAGATGTTAAGTGCTGGCTGGGTCAAGGGTTCCTGTGGCTTTCTCCTCAAATGTCTCTCACTCATTCTGTTGGCTTTGTCCCCCCACGGCCCTGGCTGCTCAAAAGCCTGTGTGCGTCAGCTGCACCTGCTGCCTCTGACTCAGCAGGGAGGTACAGGCTCCTACAGGCAGACACAGACACAGGGCTAAGGGCAGCAGGAGACCCGCTCAAGAATGACAACAACAAGCACGCTCTCTCAACACCATCTACAAAGGCCCATACTCTCACGCATTCACCTAATTCATTAGGTTTAATTTGAGAGCACATGTCTAAAGTAAGGTTATAAAGGACCATCTTTGGGGTCTTTAAATTTTGCATGGTTTAAGTCAGTACAAAGAGCTGCAACCAGACTGTCAAAACAATGAATTTATCCTGATTCAAGGCATGAGTCCTGCTTAAGTCCTGACAGACAGCTAAAGGAACAGATTTGACCTCTGAGTAAACAGCATCACAATGAAAAAATAAATACATTAATTAAAAAAATATTATAAACATATTAAATTGCAATTTGTGAGGACCATGAACAACTATTGTGGTTCATTATGGCTATTTAGGCTGGTGTAAGACAGCTAAAGATACACTGATTTATCCTTGGGAAAATTATCCTGTCAAACAGATGAGAACCGCGAAGGGAGGACATGGTATTTGGAACACAACTTTGGCAGCAAGGGATGACATGGATCCACTCCCAAATAAGGCACCTTTAATTTGAGAAACACTGTCCTCAGGTGCGTACTGGAGAGCCGCTCAAACTTCTAGTTTATGTGTGTGACCTTTGTCCCATTTTTTAGCCTTGCCAACATGAGGAATTCTCATGTTTTTGTGAGTTCACAAACTCTTGAGAATCCTTCTTGTTCAGCCCCGGCTGAATCATTTTCACACGTGCAGAGACTGACCAATCACAGGGCAGCAGTGTGGTTCGGGAGGAAGCCTGTGCCAAAGAATCCAAAACAAACATGGCGGCGCCATCAGACGTACCCAGCCTATTTTTGTGGAAATATAGACTATTTTGTTTGTTTGGAAAAAAAAACGTGCAGAGGGAAGCACTTTGTGCACTTATTGACAGGTAAGTGCTTTTCTCTCAACTGGATATAACTTAAGTTTGAGTTTTTGGATTGTTCCCCTGCTATGACACGCTGACCAATCAAAGTGAAGTATTTATTCTGAACACTTTCAGAAAGCGCCATCCCAGATTGACGTGTAGAATTCTATACGGAGGGCTACGCCTATCAATCTTGTGGAAGCCAGATTACATTTATTTGAAGGTGAAAAATGGTAAAACTTAACAAGGTTACTTTACTCATATAAAAACACAGTGGATTTGATTCAAGTTTGCAGAGGATTGTGAAAAAACCCTTTCCCTGCATCAGGTATATTAAATATTATTTTCAGCTTATATAATAACCATCTTCCTATGAGGCCAAATGTGTTTATTTTCAGAAGATATCTAATGGAAAAACTGGATGGAAATGTCTGACAAATATTATTCTCCCAAACTGTATCCAAGCACCATAGCAGAGCCTGTTCCAACAGCAAACAATTGAGCCCCCTCCTGTTCCACTAGTGTTGGGTAAGTCCGTTTAAATTCTCTTAAGGTCAACTCTCTCTGGTTTCAGACTGGGCACTGCTTTGACTCCCTCACCCACAAATGGAAAAAGATTTGGAGACAGTCAAAGTGTCTTGGTGCCCTCTGCACACTGTCGAGTCTTTATCATTTACACCAAATGTAGATGTAATTTTGATACAATACTCAGAGCTGCACTGGGAGGGTCCTTTTGTAGACTTACTAGAATCCAAAATAGCCACACTACAAAGGCAGAGCTCAAAATAAAGCTTTCAGACTCAGGAACTATTAGTCAGCCCTGAGAATAAACCCTGCGCTCAGCAGGGATCCTAATTGGCCACAATACTTCCAGTATTAAGCCAGATTCTTATAACAACAGTGAGGGGGGGCTAATTCTGTTGACTACTTCTTACATCAAATGACCCCTAACAATACACTTTGGTACAAGCTATTGTTAGGAAGTGTTAGAACACAACAAATGTCTCCACTTTAAATCATAAGAGAAATAATTTCTAGGCACGAACAGGATATCAGTCTTAATAACTATATTACAGTTTGTGAGCCATGTGATAGATTTTAAAACACTGATAAACACAGTGATATAATTCTGATATTTGTCTTGCTCTTATCAGCAGAGGAAGTCCATATCAGCCCAACCCTAAAGCCTTCCTTATATCTTGCATGCTGTCAGCACCAAAGACTCATATTGAGTGCAAATAAATGTGCACATCAACACGGAGAGCTTGACTTGGTCATTTTGGGTGGGAACTATTTTTCAGTGCGGAAAAAGACAGCCGAAGCACGCACCACGCTGACAGGGGAATCCCTGTTACGCACCAGGAAGGGAGTTCCCCTGTTGCGCAGCGTGGTGTGTGCTTCGTCTGTCTTTTTCCGCACTGAAAAATAGTTCCCACCCAAAATGACCAAGTCAAGCTCTCCGTGTTGATTTGCACATTTATTTGCACTCGATATGAATGCGCACTACACAGAAAGTAATTGGGAAAAGCATCGAGCAAATTAATTCCTTTTGGCCGAAATCTTTCTCTGGCGACGTTAGACTCCAGTCTAACGCGGAGTAGCTGCAGATACCGCGGCGGTCAGTGCTGACAGACCTGGACAATGGCTGGGTCACCAGAAAAACGCTTCCCAGTTCCCACCACTTATTTTAGTCTCTGGACTGTGGGGAGATGCCCAAGTTTGACCTGGGGGTGGCATATCCCTTTAACAATAAAGTCATTTGGGGCTTAAATGGAACAGAAGAGATTTTGAAATAATTGTCAAAATCAATCAGTCTTTCTACAACAACAGTTTTAGCCAAAGTGTGTTTTTATTACAGTAACATATTTTAGGTATCTGCAAAACCATTCATTTAAGTGGTCATCCTCCTATTATAGAAAATACTTTAAATTTCTGGTAAGTAAATTTTGTACTATCTTAAAAGGGCCCATATTACGCCATTTTCTGATTTGTGTTATCATGTTGTATCCTCAATAAATACATACCTGGAATTGTGTTTAGTTTCATTCATACATGTTTAATATAAAATCCTGCAAATTTAGGCTGAGTTCTTCTCTCAAACAGAAAACACTTTGTACTACCTTGTGATGTCATGTGGTAATTGTAAGTGTAAGTGCTCCACTGTTTTTAAACTTTTCAGTCCTAGAATTGCCCATCTCTACTGAACAAAATAAAGGTAGCTGTTAACTTGAAAACTACCGAATCATGACATCACAAGGTGGAATAGAGCATTTAGCTTTGGAGATGTAGACAGACTAACAATGTGGAATTACTCAAAGAAACAAAGCACAACTCCAGGTACGTTTTTGAGGAGGTAACAACATTATAGCATGGCAAGAAACAAATTCTGCGTAATATAGGACCTTTAAACTTCCTTTTGCCGAGATCATGATGCTGCCCCTTCAGGAAAATCATCTCCATTCATGTGTGTTTGGGGTAAACATGTTCTTCAAAAGACAGTGGTAGCATTCACTTTTCCTCCAAACAGTATGGGTCATTTTGAATCACTCAATCCAAAATAAGAAGCAAAAGTGTGTGCGAGAGTGAATGCTTTCCGCTAATCTGGATGTATTGACCTGCGCCCTCTTGGTCTTAATCCAGGATTCCAGCACATGACCCAGCTAACAGCATTACGGCACTCCGATTAGACTTACTGCGAGCGCACGTAGGGAAAGCTCAGCCACAACTCTGCAGGAATGCCACACACACTCCATTGACTATATATTTAACCTACAAGTTAGTGAGCCTATGGAAGTGGAGACACGAGGCTGCTGGGATTAGACCTTCGAGTCACCGAGTCAGTGGATTAGCCAGCCACTGTTATTCTAAGTGAAAATTAGGAGAAGGACTTAAAAATGTGCACCCAGATTTAGCAGCTGGCGAATAATAGGCCCCATGCACAATAACGCCCATCAGTTTGATCTGTGTGGTCTTGCTCAGTAGTACTAAAATAATTAAATATTTAAAGATAAGACACTGAACAGGGAGTGACTCAGAACATGTAAAAAGTACACAAATAAAATTAATACTTCAACAGAGGAGCCTTCTGTGTTTAGAAAGAGATGTTTGTGTCTCAACAAATATTACTAAAACGCTACAAATGGAAGTATTCTACATATAAAAATAATTTGGGTAGTCATTATTTTAATTAATTAGAATTTCAATGGGTTGTTTATTTTATGGTTTATGATTTTAATAAATGTCAGGCTGTATGTCGGGCTGTCCACCCAAAGAAAGTCTTGGTTGACTAAATATGTGCTCTGGGTATCGGTTAGTTGGCTAAAAGGGGGAAGGGTGCAAACTATTCAGCATCTCTGTGGTGTGAACATGCATGGTCTGACCCAAAAAACCTATTTACAAGATGCAACTATGCATCCAGATATTATTCATGCGTTTTAAAAAAAACCCTACATTAAACTCAAATCACATCAAATAATTACAATTTTGGTCACCTAAAAACACCATCGACCTTCTAAAATGGTCACAATAGCAGGGAAATTCACACGACAAGCCAGTGATGCCATTCAGTTGAAGCGCATAACAAAATGAAATGTGTATTTAAGGTGAAAGCTAAAATAATTTTATACAACATGAAGTCAATATAATAGTATAAAGTCTTAAATGTGTATTTCAAAAGGGAATGGTTTCATTTGCATCGGTGTATTTGCAAATCAGGTTTTAACCACAAAGAACAAGTGCAAATCCAGCCAGAAGTCCTCAAAGTCAGATCAGTTTTTATAAAGATCCTGAAGGGTTGTATTAGGGCATCTGGGGCAGGCAGGGATTTAAATTCTGTACAAAATGTTGTAGGCGAATTGGTAGCCTTAAGGTAGTAAGTGTAATTTCATGAATATTTGACACATATTTTCTGATAAGTGTTGTGATTATTTATGATCAGTACAAACAATTTTTCTGTTAAGAATAAAATGTCCCCTGAACCAAATATCCTATTATCTAAATGACTGCAACTGCATCCTGTGATTTGATAATTGCACCAACTAAAACATGCTGTGCAGCCCTAATCTACATTATTTTTCCAAGACATTTTTAAAATAAACAAACTGAACCTCAAGATTGCCTCGAGAACTGTCTCTTGTCCTGTCTGGATATTTTGGGGCACTTCTTTGAGGCTGTGCTGTCATTGCAGGCTTTATTCTGAAGTAAACTCACTGTGACAGTAGTGTCTGGTGTTCCAGTAAAGGAAGGGAGACGAGGAGGGTCATACAGTCCTGCTCAACTCCAATTCAGTCTGAAATAGTGACTCGAGAATATATTTTTAGCATCTGCTTAAATGAACACACCTGGAGGAGGCACAGTGAAGCGTGAGTCCATTTGAGATGAGGGAAAACTGGCAGCGCAACTTGCCCTGGCCTGTACAGGTGCAAAAATACACCCACAGAAGTGAGAATAACTTTTAATTGTAAGTGTTCCCACCCAAACTCCAATCTTATGTCAGAAAAAGGATGTGGTTCAGACTTTAGAGGAACAAATTTGATTTTAGTTTTAGTCAAATGGGATTGATTAAAAGTCTTTAAAAGATTCTTTCAAAAAAATTTAATATTAATATGAAGACAAAATATAAGGACAATAACTGCTATTTTGTCACATCACTCAGCCCTAGCACCACCCACTGGAAGAAAGAAATATATTTTAAGTCTTTAGCTTCATAACGCATCACATATGGTATAATGTAAGCTCTACAAAGTGGAGTGTTTATGCACAAAGATTATGTTGACAGGTCTGTGGTTCAGGATGAAGCTGTGGAGCCTTCTCAGTTTTACGAAGGTCAAGCTGGGGTCAGGCAGAGCCAAAGTCAAGCTGGCATGTGCGAAACATTATGAACATGTCATCACCTGATAGTAACATGGAACCCTGGAGATTTTCAGAGTCATACAAGCAGTCCTCTCTGCACTTTCCTGCCTGGATAAACGCTAAGCACAGTTTATCCCAGCGTAATGTCAGGTGCATTATTCTACTCATGCTCCACTTTTCGGACATTTCCCAGGAGCTTCTTGTAGTAGTCCACCTGCGTTTATGCGACGCAGCTTTTCCACAATGTACTCCCGAGGAAATCCCTGCAATGTTTACGTTCACATTTAGAGGGCATCAGTATCTCCTGCTATCAAATTACCTAATTGTAGCTTATATGCGTTATGAGAGCTTTAATGACACTCTACTGTACTGTGATTAAGGCTGATTCATTTAAGATAATGATGCAATTTATTCCAGTTTTTTTTTTTTTTTTAATCACAATAAGTATCAGCTAGACTCCTATAATTAAATTCAATTAGGTGAAATGAACCACACATTTATTTAGTCTCCGAATACACTTGATATTCTCATATTGTCATGAAAGTCAGTGCTTAAACTGGTTTGAGGAGATTTGGGGATTGGCAAAGGTTAAAGACAAAGGCTACAAAAGGTTACAAAAATGATTCAAAACTTTTTTCTCATATTGATCAACTACAATTATTTTCTCTTATTAAAAATGTACAAAAATGGCTTTCAGTATTCATTTCCTGAACATATACAGTATTATACAGATGTTTAATCAATGCCATTAATCTCAAAAAATGTCTTTTTTTTTTTTCAAATTTAAGTCTGAACTCCAGATCACATGCTTAATAAGGATTGGCTCTCAACCTTTCGATTAAAAAGACGCAAGGTTATCATGGACGTTTAGAAATGATTCAGTTTCAATCTTGCAATAGTTCTACATTGAATAGGGCCATTCATTTACATTTTTAATGCCACTACAGCAATACCCTGACGATACATATGAAACATGTAGGCCTGCCATTATAATTATAATATTGACTTTTCATCAATACACAATAGCTTGAATAATATATTTTGGGGCTCAATATTTATGTGGGTACTTTTGGGGATATTTGAGCTATTTTTATGTAATAACGTAACTCTAGCTGTAGAGAGTAGAATACATAACTTCTATGGCTAATTATTGGTTCATTTTGCAATTTATTTGTTGCTACTCAGACTTTTAATTTATTTTAAAAATTGGTTTACTGGGATAATCCTGCTTTGTGAAAAGTATTAAAATATTATTGTTTATCAATATAGCAATATATTGTTCTTCAAAATTTGTTATCGTGACAGACCTAGAGACACAGCGAGTAGTGAATGGCAGTAAACAGGTGAACTAATAGGTTACAAAACTAAACTAAGAACCAGTCAAATCTATATATCATCTCACCACGGCCACCTCAATGCCAGTCTGTCATTCGGCCAGTGATAAACGAGTCAACATTTGCTGAATGGACGAGAAGAGTCAATATTTGTCAACTGTAGATTTTTAACAACTGCATCATAAACTGCAACACCTAATTTGACTTTTCTTTTACAATTGTTAATGTGCGCGTAGCATTGTCCCTGAAGACCAGATGGCTTGGAGAAACCCAGTGTGATAGGCTGCCCCCACTGTACCCAGGGGGAGTGTTGTGTCAGGTGTCACATATCCAACACTTGCTCTTGTTGCTAAAGGCAGTAGGGAGGAGGAATGATTTGGCTAGAAATAGCAGAGTCACATGAGTGCGTGCAGTGACCGGGGAGCCAGCTGCATGCGCGTCCTTACATGGAGCATGACTTTATCATGTATTCAGATCCCAAAACACAAGGTAGTGTCAAAACTCAATGTTCACTTAAACATGCATATCGAGACTTGTCACTGCTTTTACCACAGGCGTGAGAGGTAAGGCATACACGTGAGGGAGCGCCAGTTTAAACAAACCATTCAGCCACATTAGGTCTTTCCCAAAGCTCAAAACATATTCCCAAAAATACAAAACCAAAAACTAAAATTATGTAACCCAGCATTGTCTGTAAACAAAACACTATAAATAGTAATTTACATTCCCATTGATTGTCATATAAAAAACAAAAACTTTTTTTTTAACTTCTCATTTCTTTTACCATCCTCTAAATGTGTATAACTTCAACTGATTTTGACAATATCCTAATCACTAATATTTTAACCTTATAAATATTTTAATTATGTATTGTCAAGTCCTTCTGTCTGAAGTGCAAAGTTATGACTCAGTGCACTATGCAACTGGTGGAGGGTCCGCCTTCTGCTTGTCTCCAGGGAGATATTATTGTTTTGCCTGGAATTTTCCACAATGTGATATAAAACCGCCCAATCTCCATGGAGCAGAAGGTGTCACCACTGGGTCAAGTAACAGGTCAGATCTGTGGAAAGGTGACAGGAGAAAAATGCATCCAGGGTATTTTGAGCAATAAGAATACCTTTAATTTAATAAATACTAAACAGATACATTTAAAATCCTTTTGCATAGTATTCCAGGCAAACAAATAACATCTAACGCAATCCCCAAGCAGATGACAGAACCTCTACAGAAAGTCACACATTGCATAACATTTACTAAAGACTAAATAAAAAAGATGACTAATGTCAAAAACATGGTATTTTTAAACATTCCAACTTCCATACAAGCAACAATGCCACCTACCCAGCAGTAAGCTTGTCATTAGCATAGTTAACATAGGGCCAGCACCCAAACAAGAGACTCTCTGTGTAATGAACCTTTGACAGCGAACCAAGCGCTTACAGAAGGCCACCAGAAACCTGACAGAACAGCTCTCATGGCCCGAGTGGTGGGGACAAACTGCCAAAAATATACAACACAAGTCAGGGGACAAGCCAAGAGCAAGAGCAGTCACAGCTAAATACAGCAATAAAAGCTGTATTGTCCAACTTGTACACAATAGTAGTCACCATTATACACCATATCTGTCATCCAAACAGCCACAACAGGAAGGTTATTGTTGTCAGACTGGTTATGGAGCCACATCACCCGCATCTTCAGGCAGATATTATTTCTGGGAAAACCTTTAAAAACACCACAACGATTTAGTGAAGACTTAAGTACAATTATGGGCTGCTTTTGGGTTAAACAAGAATGTGGGCGATTATCTCAGTAGGACAGAAAAGCACTATGCTATACCTATGCAGTGGTTACGATGTCTGAAAGCTTGCCACTACATTAACCAGAGCGCATTACAATGTAGTGTACAAAACAAATTATAATGCCCCGCTTAAGGCAAACCCATACTTTTGTTCAACTTCTTAAACTACTTACAAAAGGGCTTTACAGATATTCCTTATTTACCAGACTGTACAGGTTACAAAAACAACCCTGAAGACCTTTGTTTTGTACCAGGCTGTATCTATAATAAGAAGTTCATAGACGCTCTTAATTCAACCTTCTACAGCTCAGATCTCATTTCACATCAGAAAAATAACCAAAATGTTCCCCACTAGTACAAAGAACAAGTCCCTATGATAAATAATGACCCTCAAATTATATTATTCTAACATATGAGCCTATTATGAAAGCAAAGAAAAATTAATAAAAACACTTTATATTAAGGATTTGTGGACTGAATAATCACAATGTTTAAACCAGATAATGACGATTTCAAGACATACTTTTTTCAAACATGTCCACCATGTTGCATTTGCTCTTTACAGACAATCTTAGCCACTAGAAAACTGACAAGCTTTAACAAACTACAGCTTACAACAACTCATTTTGTTTTGTTAGCAAGCAGATATGGAGACAGCACTGTAAGAATGCACTAGGAATACTCGTATGAAGTTAGGCCAACAGGACGCTGTAATGAGACTAGTTGTTGGCCCAGAACATCTCATAATATTTGATCTCATACAGTGTACTTTTAAAGAAAGTACATGTTTTTCCAGCTATGCTCTGGTATTGACTGATGTCGGCATCTAAACTAAAAAGCTGCATCATTAGACAGCAGACACACTAGATGTGGCATCATGTGACGTTGCCATGGAGATCCAGGACTCAGACATAACGGTGTGATTGTGCAGGGGATGATCAGAGAGCTGGCAGACTGTTCCCAGGCTGTGACACTAGCCTCCTTCTGCCCACAGACATTTTAAAGACACGCCCAATGGCAGAAGGGCCGCCAGCACGGGGCCCAAACCAGTATGGAAACTCCAACTCAAGCCTCCCATGCAATTTCCATATACATTACTTACTTGGCCAGAACTCATGTTTGGAAATATAATAAATTACATAATAATAAACATGTGGATTTCATTGATTTGTACAGCAATCATTAACTAAGAGAGCCTACTGTTGACTTTACTTAAAGCAATTAGAAATTCTCAATATATTTTGATTTTGGAGGAAATTATTGCATTGTTGAATATAAAAACTAAACTACTTACTTATCAATTATCAATTTCAACTGGACAGTGTTGACAAGGACTATAAAACTGGGGTCCTTAAGCTTTTTGGATAACATCTTTACAACACAAAACCACTCACCTAATAATCTGTTCCTTAAATAATTAATGGTCTAAAAGTTGCCCATGAATCAGTGCATGACTTGACTTGTGGGCCTTGTCATGGTGGACAAAAGGGAAAGTCATACATGCCAGTTGGAACAGTTGGCTGTCAGTACACGTGAGCGGCAGAGAGCACAACCATGCGAAAACAGGTCCAACGCTGCTCTCCCAGGATATTGTTGAACATGACAACATTACACAATCAATGTGCACAGTTCATACAGCCGACTACAGCTTCTCTGCTTCTTTGCCTTCATGTTGTCAGATGTCAGGTTGAGGTGGGAGATATATGGAAAAAAGCACAATAATCGCAAAAGCATAATAATAATAAGCATAATAATATTGAGTATACTGTCGCTAAAACTGTTATAAAAATATCTCAAAAAGAAACAAAAATACGTAGTGGTACATTTCTGATGCACTGTTAAAATATAGTTAACACTGAATATTTTTTTATTGCCCAAACTACTGACAAAAACCCCACAAAGTCACTGCTGCCGCTGCCCTTAACCACTGTTTAAACAAAGCAGTGTCCTTTGTTTGTTAAGAACTATTTGGATTTATGGGTTCTTATAAACGGCAGACAATATGACTGCAGTAGTGTGCTTTGTAAACATCAAACTGCTAATTTGTTGTGAATCACTCTTCCTGAACTGTGTTTTTTCTAAGAATTACACTCACGCAGGCAGGCAAAGTACGGGCCATTATACAATCTAATACAACATATAATTATACCTTGAATTATACAAGAAAATACATAAAAGTGTCTTTGTTGAAGAAAACACCATCATGGACAATGGACAATATTTTTTTTCTAGAAATAAGACCTAAACACTAAAAAATGCAGTGGCACAAAGTTTCTACCAGAGGACATATTAATTCTAGCCCAATCAAAACCTGTTGCGCATGCTTGAGTCTTCTAATCTGTAACCTTTATGGCTGGACAAGATAAACCTGCTTTGTTTGGGTCTCCAACTTTATAGGTCCATGTTTAACAACAAAGGCCTACAACGGTCATTGTCCGATTTCAAATTACTTTTCAAAATTTCTGGATTAATAATTAACTCGCAAAGAATGCAACAATTAAGTTGGTGTGCGAGGCATTTTAGTTGGCCATTTGTAGTCTTATTTAAACAGATTTTCGGGTCTATCCTGTTCTCTAGGGCAGACTTGTGGCAATTTTTTTTTTTTTTTTTTACATTTTTTACAAATGTTTTACAAATGATGGACACAAATCCTGTAAGTGTTTAGTATACTTGTAACTTATAGTATCCTGTAGTAAGTGATAAATGACATGATCCTTTGTTTTCTTGTTGGGACACTGAAGTCAAACACATACCGTTCTGTTTTCAGTCGGTACACACACTGCGCATGCGCCGCGTACTGCCCGCCTCGCGGTTCGGTCAGGGAACAGCTCCAGAGGACGGTGAAAGAAATTCGCGTGATTAACAGAGAGGAAATTAACCAAAAAGTTAAAACATTGCATCAGAGCCATATACAGTTTACCAAACTGGTTCAGACCGGTGGACTGGCCGCTTGGTGGTGGTACCTGTACTGAATGTGAGCATTTTGGCACGCCGCCTATGTTGGAATCGGGATGTAGACGCAGACACGTGCAGCCCCATTCACACATTTGATTTCGACCACTAACAAAACGATCTGACTAAGACTAACGACAATATTGAAGAGCACATGTTGTATTTGGATAATATAACGTCACCAGTCCACTGGACCAACGCGCCATGCGTCGTACCTCAAGCTGCAGGAACTTAACAGGCTTTTTGACATTGTGTACTTCCAGGCCCGCTCCACCTCCACAAAATCACTAACACAGAAGCTAAACAAGACTGAGATCTAGAGTAGAATTACACTGGCAGCGTTTTTACGACAAAACGTACTTACCAACAAAACAGGGCACTGCGAAGGAGAATGTTGTGTCGTCTCGCTTCCACGCCTTTATGTCCTGTCCGGATTTTCCCAGAACCGCTCTCTGTGGGTTGCGTCGAAAATGTCTCAGATTCCAGCAGTGTCTCACCACGTCCTTCCACCACGCGATGGTCTGTGCTCGATTCGGTCGGTTTACGCGACCATATTGTCGTGAATGTCGCCGCCTGCTGCTGCTGCGCTCATCCGGGCGCTCGGGCCGTGCTCTGGACTCTGGATGACAGCTTCAGGATGAGGGAGGGATGAGGAGGAGGGGGAGTGTGGTCAGTGTGAGCACATCGGCACCACAAACAATAGGAAAAACATAAAAAATACCAAAAACATGCCCAATAGATTTATTCTCTTATTGCACATAGTCCTATTCAAGCGTGTTACTTTATTTTATCTGTTTAGAGTGACCAAAAGATAGCATGAGTTTAGGAATAAAAAGTTTATTGGTCTATTTTTGGATCTGTTAAAAATAAGAAATGAAGCAGTCTACTATTGTTCTTTGGAGCCATATGGCTCCTTTGAATAAAATGTCAACGATAGGTTATTTACACAAAGCTACATGCTAATTAGCCCGACACGCTCAGTCAGTAAAATAAATAAAAAAAAATATTTGCTATTTAAACGCTATAAGTACATAGGCTATGTGAAACCTATAGGCTCCATATCCTTCGTGTGCCACTCTTGGCATCCATTGTTGGGTTTGTTTTGGAGCCGTATGAAGGAATTTGTTTGTATGCAAAGTAGCGCGGCTGAGCCTACATTCTATTAGGTCATTTCGCTTTATTTGACCGACATTGCCCAAATCTGCAAGGACATGTCACAGATGACCAGTGAAGTGGACAAAGACTCTAAATCTTTCACATTGTGCCGAGTAGAACTGTAGCCACGTGCGCATAGCATAACGTGTTACGTAACCTGCAAACGCAGTCAACAGGAGCTCCCACAAGCAGGTAGGCAACTCATTCAGCAATCTGAGTAGATAATAACATGACATTATAAAATAGGCCTACAAAATGTATTTCATAAATACAAAATGTATTCAGTAAATGCATTTTGATAATAATTACATTTATTTAGTCTATATTTAGACAGGATGGTTCGGTCCAGCAGGCTACGTTCTATGAGTTAGGCCTACATCCTCTTCTCAGTCTGCAAATTGTGTTCATATCCTAAATAATACCTCTGGAAAAGAAACAATGTGTAGCCGTGTGTTCAACAGTGTGTCCTCTTGTTTAGACTTCACAAGAGACAGTTGTTGGTAGTCTGGTTAACACCTGACCATATCACAAGTGAGATATGGGTCTGGAAACTCGCTTCGAAAAATCCCGTAGCGGAGGTGTGGTTAGCGATTGCCAACGGCCGTTTATTGGGCGTTATGAATGTCTATCATTGAGCGTATACGTAAGTCCATAGCCAATCATGTCAGTTGTCAGTTCAAACTACAAGCTTCCGTTTGTCATGTAGTACGCGTCACCGTCTTGACACACCTCCCCCGCTCTCTGATTGGGGCCCTAAATCTGGGACTCTCGCTTGGACGAGTTTCCAGGCCGCCTTCCAGTTCGAAACGAACGGAAGCGGCCTGGGAATTCCCAGGCTAAGTTGTTGGGTGTGTTTATCCACAGACTTCTTTGAACTATTTTAAATAGGCCAACAGAACCACATATTTGTCCACACTCTAGGGCAGTGCTTCTCAATTATTTTCTGTGACGCCCCCCCTAAGAAGAAGAAAACATTTCACGCCCCCCTTCCTGCGCGCGACTATAAATAGTATTATTTGTCTAGAAAATTGTTATTAGAACACCACTGTATCCTTTTATTAACATTATAAACAAAAAAAAGAAAAAACTTACAACAAAGACTGCACTGAGGACTCAAATATTAATGTGTTTTTAATGCAGCTTTGCGCACATTTGTTTACGTTTTACAGAAATGAAAGTTAAAACCACCTCATTTGCATAAGCTAAAAGCACTGAAAAAAAAAAAGCTCTCTCCTTGTGCCACTGATGCGTCAGCTTCTGTCGGACTAAAGGACACGACTCAGTGGAATATACGTGTTTTTTCTGTGACAGAGGATGTTCTGTTAATGGTGAGACTGTGTGTAAATCGCATGTGAGAACGCCACTGCCAACTACCGTTGTTGATGTGCAATTACACTTAGTTCTAGTACAGTACAGCAAAAAAACATGTTTCCCAGGGTCATACATGGCATCACGCCACGCCCCCCCACGGGGGCCCGCCCCACTATTTGAGAAGCACTGCTCTAGGGGGAGTTCGTACACTTGTCCTAGTTTGGTCCTAGGTTGAGCCCAGATTAGTCCAGATGTAGTCCTGGTCTAGTCCAGATTTATTTTTTGAGTTAGTCCCAGTGTTTTGTGCAAGTGTGAACACACTCCAAATAACTCAACTCAATAACCCAAATAGCCCATTTTACACATGGCTTTAGAATCATGTTTATGATTCTTGTTGTTTTCTTTTTCTTGAGAACTTTTCAAACACTAAACAGTTAAGTGATAACAGGAGAAGTTCAATTTGTCAACTGGACAAAGTTTGTTTGGTTGAAAACAAACATCTACAATTCCATACTTAAACCCAGATCAAACAAACAGGGAAACAATAGGGCTAGCCAGGTCAGGGCCAGAGGTGTGAAAAACAGGCGTGTAGGGATGAATAGGGATCGTTATCTAGACGCCAGAGAAACAAAAGACGGAAACCAATGAGATAGTTCCGGAAAGTAGTTAGCTAGGTAGCTCCTCCCTACAGCAAGATATAAGCAAGTGTCTTACCAGTATTCTTATTAGAGCTGACGAAGCCTCTTGGATGAGCGGCGAAACGTTTTCAACCAAACAAACTTTGTCCAGTTGACAAATTGAACTTCTCCTGTTATCATGGATTCTACCTGGACGACTGAGGGACTTTTCACGCACTAAACAGTTAACTGTCTCTGGCCTTAGCTGTACAGTCTGCTGCCTAACAGATCTGCAACAAATATCACAGCTTCATCACAGTTTCAGGAAATTGATCTGGATCCTGCAGCCTTTCCTGGGTTTCCTATATTGCGTTTTGTTGACGTCTTACATAATTGCACCAAGAACCTTCAGCACAAGGCCATAAGGCAATAAGGCAGGTGGAGTTGTAGGAACTGGAGACCGTTTTTCAGTCTGATCTTTCCCAAGACAAACAGTTACAGTTGCACACCGTGGCATGGGTTGGTCACTATTTAGATCTCCTTAATCATGTATATGATCCTGTGTGCTGTTTTTATGCTTTTATGTGAATATCAGGTTCAGATAAGTATAATGGGTGGAGTGTTTACCACCTTTGTAAAATTTGTCGTATTTCAAACAAACGTTTACTCAGAATTTATCATGTACAGTGCTTCATTGTGCTGCATCAGATGCTATTGAACAGCAAGTCATATTTTTTTTTACAATTCAACCATTTAAATTTTAAATAGAGTTTAAAAATCTGTTTAATTTACATTGCTGTAAGCAACAAAAAAGCAAGCAGAAAGTTGCTTTGGAACATACAAAAGTTTACAGATGAGAGACATAATTTAGGCCTATGCCTTATTTTTTTACTCTACATACAGTGTTGTTTAGTATCTTTATACCTTTTGTTTGTTAAGTCTTCGAATATTCATTTTAGATTGGTTAGATTTAAGTGCATATTTTAGTTAGGCCTATTATTGTAGTTATGAATTTATTTTTTGATTAAGATATTGTTTCTATTCTCCTACTGTTCTTGACACTGGAATTTCCTCAGTGTGTGACAAATAAAGGTTTTATTTTATCTTATAATAAATTAATAAATGAATATTGTAGCACATGTTCTACAGCCTCTCCCTGTGTGATGATGGGCTTGATCTGGGCTGACTCTTAAGTCAATAGCCTCTTCAAATCTGACACAGTGTCAAAACAATATGGCTTCTGTGGTCATTGTCATTTCAGCACAATAGTTCTATCAATTTTTGGCTGAGAAAAGTCCCCCGTGAACCTATTGCCAGTTTAATGTAATAAGCACATTAATACAATGGGGTGCTGCCACCTTGTGGCGTCACTGTGTGTCGTGTCTCAGAGTTGTCTGCTTCAGGCTACATTTGGCTGCATGACCTGTATTTGACTCTATTTCATAATAAGGTGTTGTAGTAGGTGCAGAGGCAGAATGGAGCAGGGGGTCTGTCAGAACGCTTCCTGATCTCTCATCCCCTCTAATGCACGTGCGCGTACGTCCTCAAAGCGCGTGCCCCTTGTCTCAAACATGGCGGTCTCTGTAACACCGCTTCGCTCCTCCTTCCGAATGTGTCGCCCGCTGTATTTACACCATCACCGCTGCCGGGCCAACCTGCGCATACAGAGGAAGTGTGAATGCCCGTGGAGACGCGTGCACCAAGCTGCGACAAGGTAACAGCGTAGCAAAAGGCACTTTATACGCCGTTATACTTTTATACTGAGCTTAGCTGCTGTCAGCCCGGTGAATCCGTGCGTAACGTCACGTGTTGGAGGATGATGATGGTTGATTGACAGCAGCGCTCCCTCTACATCCGAAGAGGCGCGTGTTTTTTTGCCCCTCTGTTTTGGGTTTTTCACCCTCCACGCGCTGCTTACATCATGGTCGCCTTTAATCACCTGATACAGGAGGCTACATCAGCAAACCTGAAACTGGACAATATCCTGTGCTGCGTTATGCTGCAACACTGCACTGAAGCTCTAGGCACACATATCACCGAGCTTTATCATCCAGTGATTCCAATTTTGCATTCACATTTGCTTGTTTCTGTTTTAAAATATATTTTTATATTTTATAGACATGAAGCAGTGGTGATTTCTGGGACAGTGTTGGCTCGACAGATCCACAGAGAAATACAGCGGGATGTGGAGGAGATGGTCGCTCAGGGCAACATGAGACCCCACTTAGCTGTGGTTATAGTAGGAGATGATCCAGCCAGTCACACCTATGTCCGAAATAAAACCCGTGCTGCCAATATTCTTGGTCAGACAATATTAACATTAACAATAGTCAGTGCCAAGGATAAGCAAATTAATAAAGATTTCGTCACCAGGAATTTCAAGTGACACAGTTGTCCGGCCAAGCTCTGTCTCTCAAGAAGAGTTGCTGGAGCTGATTGACAAAATGAACCGAGATTGGAGAGTTAGCGGCCTCTTGGTACAATTGCCTCTTCCTGGTAAACACATTTGCACCTTTATGTAGTTCCATCTGTCATAAAATATGTTTGTAGTTTGGAGATGGGAGATATGCTGTATGCTCAATAAGCATTGCATAATAATGTAACATTAGTGTATGTTAACCGTGTTAAATTTATGTCTGTGGGGTTGGTGAAAAAGTTGTCTAAAACAGGTTCCCATAAAATGTCTTCTGGTGGGTCTATAGAAAGTTGTTGGGAGTTGACATTACTGATCTTGGTAAAAGTCTACGAAAGCTTGAGTTATTAATCAAAAATATTTTATAAAGAAATAAGAGTGGCTGTGGTTACCAGCTCACCAAAGTCTAATATCTTATTTTTAGACCATAAAAATTATTATAAAACATGCAAACTGCACAATTTGTTTTGAGTATTCAAATCGGAGTTATCGGATTTTGCTGTTACATTTTATTTTAATCTTTTAGTGAAAGTCAGACCCTGTTGCTGGTTGCGATCAATAATAATCCATTACTACCTTCAATTGTAAGTCCAGATTTTGTGTTTTGACCATTGTCCTGCAGCGTCTTACCTTACTGTTAAAGATGATATGATTTGTGCTTCAGTATTTAAGACTTAACTCTTAACCCTGCCTATTTGGATTAACGTGTCTTTATTCTTGGCAGAGCACATCAATGAGCGAGCTGTGTGTAATGCCATTGCTCCAGAGAAAGACGTGGATGGCTTCCATATTGTGAAC
Source organism: Paratrypauchen microcephalus (assembly GCA_036785185.1). Taxonomy (NCBI): domain Eukaryota; kingdom Metazoa; phylum Chordata; class Actinopteri; order Gobiiformes; family Gobiidae; genus Paratrypauchen; species Paratrypauchen microcephalus. Next base: position 3,328,747 of record JAVJIX010000105.1, on the reverse strand, counting down.
ATTGGGAAGTTGTGCCTGGACCAGAGATCCATGATTCCTGCCACACCTGCAGCAGTGTGGGAGATTATCAAAAGAGCAGGTTGGAAAACTTCATACATATATTTATGTGTTATGTTATTATGTATGTTGGTTCATTTTGTTTAAATAAAAAAGTCATTTCACCGTTATATTTAAGAATTTCATATGATCTTGCTACTGTAATACCCATATTTCTCCAGTAGGGGGTGTTAAATAAATGGAAGGTATGAGTCCGTGCAATGGAGAGCAGCACATCTGCTGTACTAATGTGACTTGTCATTTCCCATATTCAAAGTCAATAATTTAATTCTAAGGGTAATCACAGGACTTCAAATCATTTATGTTGAAAGCTTCACGGCCTAAGGGTTGTATTTCCTCATTTCTCCATAGCTCGTCCCAGTGGTATGATAGGGTACATGTGATAGGGTTAAAACATACTTGATCCTTTTTCTCAGGAATTGAAACAGTGGGCAAGAATGTGCTGGTTGCTGGCCGCTCGAAGAATGTTGGAATGCCTATTGCGATGTTACTGCACACAGACCGTTACCATGAGCGCCCGGGGGGTGAGAGTGTCTTAATCTTTTGATACATTTACAGGCAACCTGATGCCGAGTATTACGTGAAAGTCTTTGTGGAAAATGGATATTGCACCATCAGGACTTTCCCTGTCAAATTTCTTAAGTTTTTGTTATGGTTAATAGATAAAACACATTTCACCATCTAATTTTACAATGAATCCTGACAAAATTGTGACAAAAGAAAAACAAAGACTTACACAGTGCCGTAGGAAATAGGATACTGCCCAAATAAGGGGATAGGAAGAAGGAGGGTCATTGGAAGAACTATGCAGCTTGATGAAGCAATGCTGTATGACATGCTGCCGCCATCAATCAATAGTAAGACATATTTTAAAATACCCAGTAAAACATGACATAAAGTGTTCTTTAAATAGTGGATACTTTTACAATATACACTGTACTTAATCTGAAAAACACTTTAAACATATATGTTTTGTTTTCCTTTTTCTTTTTATTATGAAAAAATACATTATTAATCATGTCAGATACACATAGCATTATAGTCATCAAAATTAGCACTAAACACTAGGACAAAACTCAGAATTAACCCTGAACTAGGATCAAACAAGCTCTAGAACATTACCAAACCAAACCTGTGTCAGGATTTAACTGTGCTCAAACCAGGACCAGACTCATACAGATGTAAGTTCAATGAAAGGATTTGTTTAGGTGATGCCACCGTGACCATCACTCACCGGTGTACTCCGAGGGAACACCTAAAGGAGCTGGCTAACCTGGCTGACATCGTCATCGCAGCTGCAGGTAATGACAGCGTCAAAATCGTTTTAAAACACTCGTGTCATTTTGGCGTTTTTTTCCTGTGGTGCTCATAATTGTAAATTAAATTTAAAAAATTAAGGGATGGTTTATCTGACGTGAAGAATCCCTCAGTCGTCCAGGTAGAATCCATGATAAAAGGAGAAATTCAATTTGTCAACTGGACAAAGTTTATTTGGTCGAAAACGTTTCGCAGCTCATCCACGCTGCTTCGTCTGAAATTATTTTGAAACTATCTGAAATTATTCTGAAACTATCTCAACTAATTTGTTTTTGAGATTCTCTCTTTTGACCAAACAAACTTTGTCCAGTTGACAAATTGAATTTCTCCTTTTATCATGGATTCTACTTACCTGGCCAGCCAAATGATATCTCTCTGTATTTCCTATACACCGCGATACCATTTGGACACTCTCCATCCACTCTCGCTCCTCCGGTTCCAAACCGACTCCGCGATTCTGATTCGTTCAAAGATGGTGACGTCAGTGCACCCGCCTTTGCCCGCAAAGTCACTCTTAGGCAGCGGAAGTTCCGCCTCAGTTTTGAATCAAGATGGCGCAATCTCTGATTGGTTCACTTAGCTGTCTGTCTACGCGCAACCGCAGCGCATTCTGTGGATCAAGCGTTACCAGACTCACTCGCTGGTACAGCGATGAGTCATGGATTCTTCCAGGCAAGGATTCTACCTGGACGACTGAGGGATTCTTCACGCATGACTAGACAGTGAAATCCTGATTGTTATTTTCATTTATATTGTCTAATATACGCATTTCCAACCTAGGAGTTGAGACTTGGGACCACAGACTGTTTATATAAATGGACAAGGCTAACGCACTAGCCGCCGCATTCCAAATGGGAAGTTCTCATGCGGCTCTTCGGGCTCTTCCGGCTCCTATTGACCCTGGCTCCCACTGACTTACATTGGAATATTTTCGTCTTTCTCTGTGCCTGTTGCTGTAAACCTCGTCATTTTGTTTTTAAAATATTCATATTAACCCGGTCTACATGATCCCGTTTGTTTTTTTGGTTTTTTTGCCATTTTGTCCGACAAAAAAATCCTTTTCATAATAATATCACTCCTGTAACTGTTAGCATTGTGAGCCAATGATGGCGCTGAATGCCATTTTTTAAAAACTGTCTATGCTTGGGACCCAAGATTCTCACAAAATATGTCAGAGATAGTTTCAGAATAATTTCAGTGTAGTGAGCTCCTCCCTGCAGCTAGATATAAGCAGTGTCTAACCAGCACTCGAACCAGAACTGACAAAGCCTCTCGGATGAGCGGCGAAACATTTTCGACCAAACAAACTTTGTCCAGTTGACAAATTGAATTTCTCCTTTTATCACTGTCTAGTCATGTTATGTCAACGTGGTCAATGATTATGAATAATTGTTAAATTCTGACATTTCTTCTCATAACTGATATTGTGACATGTTTGTGTGCAGGTGTCCCAGGGCTGATAACTGCTGATATGATAAAAGAAGGAGCTGCAGTCATTGATGTGGGAATCAACCGCGTTCACGACCCCAAGACAGGAAAACTCCGACTCATAGGAGATGTGGACTTTGAAGGTATGTAAACCACCATGATTTCTTATTTATTTTTTGTTTTGTAATTACAGTTCCTGCAATAGCAATAGAAGAAAAACTCCTCTTTGTTTTGACTTGTTTCAGGAGTGAAGCAGAAAGCAGGTTTTATCACTCCTGTTCCTGGAGGCGTAGGTCCAATGACAGTCGCCATGCTGATGAAGAACACTGTCAAAGCAGCTAGGAATGCACTGACGCACTAGGCACATAATACAACAGCTTTATCAATGAATGAACACTCAACAAAACTGTATAAATAACTGTGTGTATAAACACACATACAAATACACATCCATTGTACAAATATTTATTTAATGACATGTACACACACATATTGATATTTCTTATTGCCTCAACTCATCTGCTGGAAAACATACTTGATATTATTGTATATTATTTATTTATGTATTTATTTCAGTTATTTATTCAAAGGTTACATTTTTACCAAATCAAATTAATATTTTTTCTACAGAAGTTGTTTTGTTCTGAGCATTCCAGATTCACTGGAAGTTATCAATGAAATAAATGCTGTGCCAACATTAATTTTGTTTCCCCTTTACGAATCTGTTACTTTTATTGTGCAAAATTGACTCTTATTATGTGTTAACTCTTCAAAAACATACCCGGAGTTGTGTTTGTTTGTTGTTGTTTTTTTCATTCACACATTTGAGTAACCCCTTATTAGTAGTCTGTTAAATCATCATATTTGTCGACATTTGCAACTTGCTAGTTTCATGTTGGTGTTATTGATTTGCCTGTAATGTTCCACAGTGTGACATTTTGCTTATATCTAGCTTATTTTTTTGTAATTGAATAACAGCTATTTTTACTATGACAGATCTGACCTCTTTAATGTCATATTGTGGAGCATACCAGCATCACCTTTAGTTTGACAAGTCACTCAACAAGCCTCTCTACTAAACTTCTTGTCATTCAAGCATACTGAACAGATCTTTTAACAATACGGTACTTAAGTTTTTGGTTTCTCTGAGGCAGTCACATTTTCAAATCGTCATTATAGCTCAGGCCTGTCTGGACACGCTGGCTGCCAAGTGAAACTGGCGAAGGAAATAGCGTGATTTACGAGGGAAAGAAAAGAAAGAAAAGCTTTTATTCTCATAAATGCTGCCACTCACTGATTGGTCTGTTGATTCCCCAAGCTCTATATAAGATCTGTCAAAAACCAGTTGAACTTCACTCGCTAAGCTGCAGAAGCCGGTTTCACTATGTTTAGTCAAAGAAACTCCAGAACAGGTAAGAGTCTTTTTGCCTTTTTATTGTAAATATTGTAATGTGGTTTACCTCTGACAACTAATATTCTTCATCTTGTCTTATTTTATCAGCTCTCCTTCCAGTGCTGGTCGTGCTGTTCCTGTTTTATATGAAAGGACAAACTGCCGCATCTACGGACATCATCAACACTACAGCATCTCCAGAAGTGACAAACTCATCGTTGAGCACACGACTCAACAGCAGTAAGTTTGTGTTCCTAACTTATCTTTCCAACAAGAATAAATTAATACATATAGCCTTGTATTTAGGATGGTTAAAAAGTGTATTATAATGTATGTGTTGAGTACTTCCAAAGATTACAAACAGGTATAAAATAATTCAGCATTTTTGGTGGGAATTTTACAGTTTTCACTTTTTGCGTGAAACCTGAACGTCAGTTGTTACACTTAGAAATATTTTAGCCCATTTCCATGCCTTACAAAAATATTATCATTATGAGAAACAAAAATAGTGAAGCATTTACATTTCATTCACATTATCCCCACAGGTAGCACAAAGTCACACAGACCATGTGGTAGTGACAATGTGAACTTCTGTTTAAACGGTGGCCAGTGCATTTACTACCAAGACACAAATGAACCATCATGCCAGTACGATTAAATACTCTTATTCAACAATTACATGTTCTGTGCCCTCATATGTGAGTGACTCGTGTATTTAACTCTTTCTCAGGTGCCAGTTTCCGTATGGAGGTGAGCGCTGCGCTGAAATCCAATCCCTCAGAGTTAGCATAAACAATTCAGAGCAGGTCATTGGAGTTATTGTTGGTGTTCTAATGCTGATCTTTGCTCTGGTCATCATTATTTCCTGCTGTTTCTATAAGAGGTAAAACTGGCTTCAATCATTACATTCATTATTGTCTGTCAGTTATGTATATAGGCCTTGGTTGAAAGCTTTAGATATGAGATATTTACCAGTAATTCAATATTTTTTCCCATACACTGTTTTTTAATTTTTAATATTTTTTTGCAGGTGTGTAAAGTCCGCCCCTCTCAAAACATCTTCACCAGAAACCCAAGTATGACTTCTGCCTCCTCCTCGGCTGTTGTCATGATCATCATGGCCAAGCATTTTTATGCGTCATAGACCAACGGTTTTTGAATCGACCTTTTGTCATGTTATTTATTGTATTTTAATATTTATTGTGAATAATTAACTTATCTTTTGTAATAAGTATATAATAAAGTTTTCCACATTTTTAAAAGTGTAACTAGCATGTTTTATTTATTTATTTTGGGCAAGTAAGCAATTAACATTAGTACAATCATAACAGAAATAACAAAAACATTTGCCCAAAAAGGAGTGGGAAGAAGAAAACTTAAATGTTTATGTTAAATGTTTGCGGGTTCCAGACTCTTGTTTATTGGCAACAATTTTGAGGACACATGACCATACAAAATATTTTATATTTTGTTTTGAAATGTTTATTGGTACTATGGCAACTGGTTATTTTTCATCACCCTAAAACCCAGGGATATGTAAAAAATTTTTACACCTACACCTAATTATAAAACATTATTAAAACACAATGGAGTTTACAGTGTATCTTTGTATAACATTTTAATAGTAAATGGTCACATTTTTATATTTTCCACCTTCAAGGCAAAGCGCTTTACAACAAGGAACCACTCATCCATTCACACACCAGTGTACGCAGACACTGGGGGCGAGGTGGGTTAAGTGACTTGCCCGATGACACAACGGCAGCATTCATCTGTGGGAGCTGGAATCACACCGCCAACCTGTGGGTCAGTGGACAAAGGCTCCACCAACTGCGCCGCTGTGGCCCATTTAAAGGCACTCCTGTACAAAATTGCACTAAATCCCTGATCAAAGCAAAGATCTGTTCATAAAGGTAGTGCAGGTCACAGTAAAGTGTGACTGTGGAAAGTCTACAAGCCCCTACTTGTCTCATTTCCGGTCCTCCGGGTCCGTGCCTCTCCTTGGGCACCCATCATGACACCCACAAGGAGAGCATCCCATGAGTGTGTCACCACACCCACCATAAAGAAGAGTTGATGTTTGCACTTCCTGCTGCAGATAAAAGCGTCTCATCAGCCCTGAGTTCGCACCTAATCGTTTTATTACAGCCGGAGACAAGTGCGCACATTTGGCCACTTTTGGTTAAAACGGCTCCCGCGTCTTTTTAACTGGACTATGAGGAATAAACAACTCTGCGTGCTCCTGTCATTCATCTGTAAGTTTTATTCTATTTATTAAGCTTAGAGTAAACATTCTACTTTTGTTAAAATGCGTGCGCCTTTCAGAATGCAGCTTATGCAGGCACATGCTTTCGTGTATGTTTGTGTAGCAATTTTTTAAATGAAAAATTAGACCCAATATAAGAGTTTACACAACACACGTTTGTTAATAGGCCCTACTATTAATTGATTTCATTTTTTTAAATTTATGCACTAGTTAAGTTGTGTAGAGGAAGTTGTTTATATGCGGTTTTGTGGTAGCTGAGTAGTAAATATTGAGAGGCATTTTCCCACAGTCCTGTAGAAGTGCGCGCATTTATTTTACAGATTTGTGGCTGAATCTGATCCGAGTGGAAGTTTTGTGGGTGTAAAAGACACATACCTGTGTTAATTTGTCTGAGCTCATTCCAGAGCCTCAGGTTGCAGGATGTTGGCACTAACAAATGAAATGGAAGCTCTCCACTGTTCATGAACTGATATTTCACAATGCATTTTTCAGTCTTGTGTAAACTATTTGTAATAGAGATGGGGGTACTATGCAAAATTATAATAATGAGTAATAGCAATGATTAAGAATTTAAACAACAGAACATGCAGTGTAATCTTCCAAACAAGTGCACAAGATGATATTCCTGCACGTATGTTGTAGATTTTATACATTTTTTGCAAAAGTTGAACATCAATGAAGCCAATTACTGTCATTTTAGTAAAATATTAACAGAATGATCTAGTATTGTCTGAATTTTGTCATTGGGACAATGTCCTACAATACTGACAATAAGCAGTATTGCATCAAGATGCAGATTAAGATATGATTAGATTATGATAGTTTGTTTTTATTTTGTGTCATACCTGGCAGAGTTCCCAGGGAACACGTTTGGATTCTTTTGTATCGGTGGGGTAATCATATCTTCAGTATGATGACATACTGATGATGATTAACACTATGATTAACAGAATAACAGTTACTTGGTCATCACTCAGGTTTCAGGGTGCACTCTCATTCATCCATAAAGAGACCCACCCAGCAACTCGTCTGCTCCTCTGCTCCCACCAAAACACTAAAGGCAGATTCTGTAATAATCCTGATCATAACTCAATTTATGCCAGTCCTGACCAGCTCTCATTTGCCTGTGCTGGCTGCAGGAATGTGGGCGTCTGCAGAAACGGTGCCATTAAAAGGCTTTGCAGGCTGGTACAAGCACAGTGCCTTTTTAACTCTGCCGCTCCACTGCGCACTGTATTCCATAGGAAACTCTTCAGTCCCCAAAACCCTCTGTAGAGTGTGGGGATGAAGTCTCCAGAGGTGGGTAGTAGCCAAAGTATTTACTCAAGTAGTAGAGCTAATATTATTATTATTATTATTATTATTATTATTATTATTATTATTATTATTATTATCCATTTTCTTCCGCTTATCCGGGGCCGGGTCGCGGGGGCAACAGTCTAAGCAGGGACGCCCAGACCTCCTTCACCCCGGACACTTCCTCCAGCTCCTCCGGGGGGACCCCAAGGCATTCCCAGGCCAGCCGGGACACAAAGTCCCTCCAGCGCGTCCTGGGTCTTCCCCGGGGCCTCCTCCCGGTGGGACATGCCCGGAACACCTCCAACATGCCCGGAACACCGTCCAGGAGGCATCTGGAACAGATGCCCGAGCCACCTCAGCTGGCTCCTCTCGACGTGGAGAAGCAGCGGCTCTACTCCGAGCTCCTCCCGTTTGATTGAGCTCCTCACCCTATCTCTAAGGGTGCGCCCAGCCACTCTACGGAGGAAAATCATTTCGGCCGCTTGTATCCGCGATCTCGTCCTTTCGGTCATTCCCCAGAGCTCATGACCATAGGTGAGGGTAGGAACGTAGATTGACCGGTAAATTGAGAGCTTCGCCTTTCGGCTCAGCTCCCTTTTCACCACAACGGTCCGGTACAGCGACCGCATCACTGCCGACGCTGCACCGATCCGCCTGTCAATCTCACGCTCCATCCTCCCCTCACTCGTGAACAAGACCCCGAGATACTTGAACTCCACTTGAGGCAAGGACTCCCCACCCACCCGGAGAGGGCAAGCCACCTTTTTCCGGTCGAGAACCATGGCCTCGGATTTGGAGGAGCTGATCCTCATCCCAGCTGCTTCACACTCGGCTGCGAACCGCCCCAGTGCACATCGGAGGTCCCGGTTCGATGAAGCCATCAGGACAATATCATCTGCAAACAGCAGAGATGAGATCCTGTGCTTCCCAAACCGGATCCCCTCCGGCCCTTGACTGCGCCTAGAAATTCTGTCCATAAATATAATGAACAGAACCGGTGACAAAGGGCAGCCCTGACGGAGTCCAACATGCACCGGAAACAGGTCCGACTTACTACCGGCAATGCGAACACAGCTCCTGCTCCGGTCATACAGGGACCGAACAGCCCTTAGCAAAGGGCCCCGAACCCCGTACTCCCAGAGCACTCTCCACAGGACCCCACGAGGGACACGGTCGAATGCCTTCTCCAGATCCACAAAGCACATGTTGACTGGTTGGGCAAACTCCCATGCACCCTCGAGCACCCGATGGAGAGTATAGAGCTGGTCCAGTGTTCCCCGGCCGGGACGAAAACCACCCTGCTCCTCCTGAATCCGAGGTTTGACTATCGGTCAAATTCTCCTCTCCAGCACCCTGGAATAGACCTTACCGGGAAGGCTGAGGAGTGTGATTCCCCGATAATTGGAACACACCCTCCGGTCCCCCTTCTTAAACAGAGGGACCACCACCCCGGTCTGCCAGTCCAGAGGTACTGTCCCCGACCGCCACGCGATGTTGCAGAGACGTGTCAGCCAAGACAGCCCTACAACATCCAGCGACTTGAGATACTCAGGACGGATCTCACCCACCCCCGGGGCCTTGCCACCGAGGAGCTTTCCAACCACCTCAGTGACTTCGGCCAGGGTGATGAACGAGTCCGCCTCCAAGTCTCCAGCCTCTCTACGGAGGAAACTCATTTCGGCCGCTTGTATCCGCGATCTCGTCCTTTCGGTCATTACCCAGAGCTCATGACCATAGGTGAGGGTAGGAACGTAGATTGACCGGTAAATTCCTCCTCGGAAGACGTGACGGCGGGATTGAGGAGATCCTCAAAGTATTCCTTCCACCGTCCGATAACATCCCCAGTCGAGGTCGACAGCTCCCCACCCCCACTGTAAACAGTGTTGGTGAAGCACTGCTTCCCCCTTCTGAGGCGCCGAACGGTTTGCCAGAATTTCTTTGAGGCCGTCCGATAGTCCTCCTCCATGGCCTCTCCGAACTCCTCCCAAACCCGAGTTTTTGCCTCTGCGACCACCCGGGCTGCAGCACGCTTGGCCCGCCGGTATCTGTCAGCTGCCTCAGGAGTCCCATGAGCCAACAAGGCCTGATAGGACTCCTTCTTCAGCCTGACGGCATCCCTTACTTCCGGTGTCCACCACCGGGTTCGGGGATTGCCGCCGTGACAGGCACCACAGACCTTACGACCACAGCTACGGGCGGCCGCATCGATAATAGAGGCAGAGAAAAGAGCCCATTTGGACTCTATGTCCCCAGCCTCCCCCGGAATCCAGGAGAAGCTCTCCCGGAGGTGTGAGTTGAAGGTGCCCCTGACAGAGGGCTCTGCCAGACGTTCCCAACAGACCTTCACAATACGCTTGGGCCTGCCAGGTCTCTCCGGCTTCCTCCCCCGCCAGCGGACCCAACTCACAACCAGGTGGTGATCAGTTGACAGCTCTGCCCCTCTCTTCACCCGAGTGTCCAAGACACGCGGCCGGAGGTCAGATGACACGACAACAAAGTCGATCATCGACCTCCGTCCTAGGGTGTCCTGGTGCCACGTGCACTGATGGACACCCTTGTGCTCGAACATGGTGTTCGTTATGGACAAACTGTGGCCAGCACAGAAGCCCAATAACAGAACACTGCTCGGGTTCAGATCAGGGAGGCCGTTCCTCCCAATCACCCCTCTCCAGGTGTCACTGTCGCTGCCCACGTGGGTGTTGAAGTCCCCCAGGAGAACAACGGAGTCCCCGGTCGGTGCACTGTCCAGTACCCCTCCCAGGCACTCCAAGAAGGCCGGGTACTTTGCACTGCTGTTCGGCCCGTAGGCCGACACAACAGTGAGAGACCTGTCCCCGACCCGAAGGCGCAGGGACGCGACCCTCTCGTTCACCGGGGTGAACTCCAACACATGGCGGCTGAGCTGTGGGGCAATGAGCAGGCCCACACCAGCCGGCCGCCGTTCCCCGCGGGCAAGGCCAGAGAAATGGAGGGTCCAGCCCCCCTCAAGGAGTTGGGTTCCAGAGCCCAAGCTGTGCGTGGAGGTGAGGCCGACTATATCTAGTCGGTAACGCTCAACCTCCCGCACAAGCTCAGGCTCCTTCCCCCCCAGTCTGGCTCCAGGGTGGGGCCCCGGTGACGCCAGTCCGGGCGACATATCTGACCTTGTTTTAAAACTCAACATAAGGGCTTCTGAACCGCTCTTAGTCTGACACGTCCCCCAGGACCTGTTTGCCTTGGGTGATCCTACCAGGGGCATAAAGCGACAACATAGCTCCCGGGATCATTCGGGCACTCAAACCCCTCTACCACGTTAAGGTGGCGGCTCAAGGAGGGGTATTATTATTATTATTATTATTATTATTATTATTATTATTATTATTATTATTATTAATAATAATAATAATAATAATAATAATAATAATAATAATAATAATAATAATAATAATAATAATAATAATAATAATAGAAGAAGAAGTATACTTGCTGCATGGTTAATTACTGCCTAAAACAATTCACAATTGCTTTAAGTGCAATGCAAAAACAGCAAACATAAAAATGACTTAAAAGGTTTTGTTCATACAACAAAATAGAAAGAAAAACAGATGTTTCACAATCTGTGAAGGGTGGCTTGTGACTCTTGTCCCTGTAGATGCCCAAATGGCTCTGCAGGTGGTGTCAGCTGTGCTTAGATTTAGAAAAAGAAAACTTGCTGTAGTCTAGACATCTAAAACCATGTTCAGAAATGTGTGGGATTTCAGTTATATTGGTTGGTAATAATGTGTTTCTTCAACAGATGTTGTACTTCTCTGGCCCCCTGCACAGACCAGAAGCGCCTCTCCCAGAGCATCCAGTGGAGATGTCAATGATGCAGGTACCTGCTTGCAAAAATCTTATTATTATCTTTCATTGTATCTATTAATACAGATCCATGTCAGTGTTACTCTTTATTATATAAGTTTGGAAGTTTAACTCCAGTGTCCTCAGGTAATGCCTTCGACCCAGAGCGCGGGGGAGGGCGCCCTCATGTGGCGAAGAGAACCATACTGAGCTGCGACACATCGTTTGATCACTACTGTCTTAATGATGGCCAGTGCATGTTTATAGTGGACTTAAATGAGAATCATTGCAAGTAAGCATTGTTTTATTTACATAGTAGTATCTTAGTATCATTTGTTTGAGCGAGAGTCTATTGCTGTTGCAGATGTGAGGAGGGTTACCTGGGCAGTCGCTGTGAGGAGCCACAGCTGGTCGTCAAGCCCATGAAGCAGGAAGAGGTGGCTCTGATCATCGTCTGTGTTCTTCTCATGATTTTAGGCCTCGCTGGAGCCCTCTATTTCTTCTGCAAATGGTAAATGAGGCTAGAACCATTACATTCATTATGAATGTTCCAATTGTTTTATAATTCACTTATTACATTATAAGAAAGAGACAAGGCAAAACAGCTCTAAAGAAACAGTGCAACCATGCAGGCATTTTTTTTGTCACTAAATGCACACACACAAAAGAAAACTATGATTAATGTGTATTTTCATGATGAGGAAAATAGTGTACCTTGTCACAACATTTGACTAATTCAACCAATAGGGTTATGTAGTTATTTTGTGTGATTTCAAAGTTGCGCATTAATTTACATAATGTATTTTCAATCAGTATTAATCACTGTACAGAAACTATCCGAAGGGCTAAACCCTGAGATGTCGCTGATACATCGAGTCACTCAGGATAGATGTAGGATTATTTTGAGGTAGAAATAATAATAATAATAATACATTTTATTTCAAGGCGCCTTTCTAGACACTCAAGGACACCGCACAAAGACAAACAATTAAAAACAGTTAAAAACAGTTAAAAACAGGCAGTATATACAAAATAAAACTAAGAGAATGGACAAAGCAATACAAGTAAAATGAAACAGTCAGCAGGGAGAGAATGATTAAGTGGGGTAAGAAATGTTTTTTATTTTGCAAAATGTTGTCTTCTGGTACAGGTACAGAAGAAAGCAACTTCCTCAACAGCAGAAGCGACTGAGAGTCACCGCAGTGCAGATCACTTAAACCTATGGGAGACCACTTCACCCCCAAACACACCATTTCAATTCGTCTGACTTTATTGAATTACAACAGTATGTTTTAGTGACTATCTACATTTTATTTATTGAGACTTAATATAATATAACTTGCTGCAAAAATGAATGTATTATAATTTATTAACTTTTTATTCTACCACACTCTCAAAAATGTGTAATTGTCAAAGATTTGTGTAATTTTTGGATTCTTTTCAGTTTGTTTTGATGTTCTTGATTGTTCCCAAGATTACAACTTTGGCTGCTTGAAATACGTCTCATCCAGTTCATCAGAGGGATGTTTCTGACATTGAACTACTAAAATTTTAAAATTTTACAAAATGTGAATAAATAACTTAATAAATGAAAAATATTTATAAATTATGTGTTATTTAAATAATTGGCAAGTTAAATCATGCCACATGAAATAAATATGATTCTTATTATTCTTTTTGTTAATAATTCATTAATAAACAAACAGTTTCCGTAAAAAGATTCAGTTATTCTCAAACTAATGGCAAGGTTCTCTTGCCTGTGCATTTCTAAAAGCTTCTAGTTAGATTCAGTGAGGCTTTTTTTAATCATCCCATTAAAGTCTCTTTATGTGTTCTGTATGTTAATAATGCCCACGCCAAACTTAAATATTAACCCAAATCCTATTTCAGGCACACTTCAACAGACATTATCACACCATGAACTTGAACAAAACCAAATGATGGAAATTTGACATTAATGAGTCACTGATATGTCTTTTTCTTTGCCATATATAGTTACATACAGTTAGGTCAGTTTCTCTCTAGATATTATGTAGTAGTAGTAGTATATCTGAAATAACAAGGTTTTGTATGTCTGAGATGTATCAAGAAACAACTTGAACATGGAATTAAAACAAACTAAATAAACAAACAAACCACTCTTTAAGGGAAACATGAAACGACATTTATATTAAAACTGTGTTGAAAATCCATTTAGTTATTTTGGGTAATTCCGGTGGCTGCAATAGTACATCACCCCAATGTGTAACAAATGTTTTCTAAAATGACCACTTTGCATAATATTCCTACAGAAACAGTGACCATCAGAAGACTGAAGTCATCCTGGTTCTTTGCACAGAACATACATTGTTATTAAAGTCTTATTTTATGTATAGTGTCACCTGTAGGCTACAAGAATAAATAAGTTTTACTTTTTTATTGTTTTAAGTCCATGCTTCAAGCCTATTATAGTCTGTAGTTGTCTCACAAAAATAACCCCCAGCCAAGGTCTGGAGTTCCGTGCATTCCAGGTCCACGGGGAGGGATAGCCTCCGCTCACAGACACAACAAGTACAGAATGAAAACAAACGTGCGGCATCCACGCCCAAGCCTCAAGGTCTTTGCTAATTTATATGGACAAAAATAGAAATAGATGTCCTTACAAAGCACTCACTAATTAATCAATCTGAAGTCATTGTAACTATAAATTAATCTCATATTTCCTGGATGGATGGATGGATGGATGGAGAGAATGCATGGTTTGGACCTGAGTGGGATTTGTGAATGGCATGCCATTCCAAGTTTTAGTTTTAACATCATAATCCAAATATGTCCATCAAATCATTGTGATTTTTTAATCCAAAATGTTTTTAAATTGTTACACATTTTGAACCAATGGACCTTCCAGATTATACCAATGAAACTTGGTCATGCAACTGTAGATTGTGTAACTGTGGCCTTTTTTCTGGACATACAGGAAACCATGAGGAAGCATGAATATTAGACAGTGGCCACTGACCTGACCTGAGAACAGACCCATTATTCTTGGACAGAAGTCATGAGTCACAGAACACCGGATGCTAAGTGCATTGCCTGGGGCTGTTCATACATTCACCTCTACTTGTGGTCACTTTTGGAGGCTCATTAAGCTCCTCATACATGCACACACGCACTCACAGCCCCCTCATGCATACTGTGCCAACATGCAGACACACACCCTCACTGAGCAGAGGCAGGCGCTGCCTATAAAAGCTGCTCCCAGTGGAAGGTGTGAAGCACAATCAGGCCAGTCCAGCCGAGCACACAGACACAGAGACACACAGAGACGCACACACACACGACTCTTCTGCACTGGGATATGAACACTCTCGTCTTAACCTGCCTCCTGTCCTGTGGTGAGTACAGACCTGTATTTGGACAGCTTTGTGAATCAGTGAACTGCAGCATAGGGGAAACAGGAGATAGTGCAAGACAAGGCTTGTCACATTCAGCTATTTCTCAGGGAAGAATTTCTGTCTCAAGAATTTGGCCTCTAGCTATAAAAAATCTCAGATAAGTCAGAAAAAGGTCAGTATGTTTTAATGTATGTATTTATTGTTGCATATGTAACAATTTTATGTTAGCTCTTTTGTTATGTTTACCATAATACTAAGCATTAGTTAATATGTCTATCTACTTTATTATTTTTTGTATTAAATAAATGACAATAGAACAACAGTTGAAACGGCTTAACTGAACTGTTTAGAAGTGAGACTCTAAGTGAACTTTGACCAACCTGTTGCCTTCATGTTTTATGTGTGCAGTAGTGAGCAGCGCTCTGGGTGTGTGGGGTTCAGAGGTGACCTTCTCCACAGAGCTGAGTGGAGTGACGGGGGGTCCAGCGTCGGGAGAAGGCCTCCACAGTCTGAATGACGATGAGGAGCTGGAGCTGGTGGAGGAAGAGCCCTCAGGAGCAGCACACCTACCCTCTCATGGTACTGGAATACTCAAATATTCCAACTCAAGTCAATTTATTTTACATTGTGGTATCAGGATTTTATAATTTTCACCAAAAAATGACCTGAAACTATGACTTTGGGTTCTAAACCAGAGGTGACTTAAGCATTTTTAGTGATCTGACTATTAGGACTTGATTTGTATTACACTACTCAAGCATCAAAATGAGGAAGATGTGCTTGATCCAAATGCATAATAACAATAATAATTTTCAGTCTTCTAACATCCCCCTTCTATTTTTCTACAGTGCTGAATGTCCTTCAAAATGAGAGAAAGAAGAAGAAGGGAAAGAGCAAGAGGAAGAACCGCCACAGAGGTAAAAGCACCACAGTCCTAAACCCAGAGCACATGTACCACACGAGCGGGTACACTTCAGCCATCATCACCACAGAAAACCCCTGTACCTCCACACACCTGGACTACTGCATCCACGGACACTGCCACTACCTGGAGGGCCTGCACGAGCCTGTCTGCATGTGAGTAACACACCTTAATCTATACTGGATATGATAAATACTCAACTGTACACAAGAAAAAAGTATAGGAAAGAAACAGTTCTTGGTCAATGGTCCTTTGTAAAATCATGTTTTGCAAAACTATCTAAGAAAATATGGCATTTTTTCCCCATTGCTCACCTATACTAAAAATCAGAACGTGATAACTGGAGCCATATTTTGAAGATGTTTATAATATGCCAGAGAACTGCAAACTGAATTGCTCTTTGTGATAAATAAAGTTACTGATTGACTGTTTGAGGGTCTGGCGCAAATAGTACAGTTGCTCTTAGTTCACATACAGAAATCGCAAACACATTACAGTACTAATAACTGATATATATTTTAATAGAAATGTGATAATTGTGTTCATAGTCATTGAACATTTTGCCTCCTGTTGCAGCTGTATGAAGGGCTATGTGGGTTTGCGATGTGGAATCCAGACCTTGGAGACTAAAGTGCCTTCGGAAGATGAGGGCAGTGGTCAGGAGCTGGTCCAGACTGTGCTGGTGGTCATCGCTGTGGTTCTATCCATCATCAGCTGCACCGCCATCATCCTCATGGCCTGTGCTCAGTGAGTATACACTCTTTAATACAGTTAAAATGAATATTGTTGAATGCAGAATTGTGTTACAGTATAGCTATTTATGGAGTTTAATCACTAAAGGAAATGATCAGGTTCGTTTGTAACATTTGGGAATTTACTTTTTGGATATTTCATGGCATACTGCAATGTGATCAGTAGGAAAAACAGGTTCTTGCCATCCATCGGAAAGTATGACAGAAACTAGAAACTAAAAACGACCAGTTACTAATAATAGTGTTTTACTCATATACTGTAAGGTTCAGATGCGGTTTAGTTATTACACTGAACTTTTAACTTGCCATAAACGCATTATAACGTCTTTTTATCCGGCTCAGTAACACATCAAAGGCAGACGCCCAAACACACCCAAACACACCTTTTCTACGCAAGAACAGTTCACTCACCTCACCTTCTACAATGAGTTTACTAGACCATTTTATTGAACTGTAATGTTCTTTTAATTGTATGTATGACTAAAATAAATGCAAATACAACTTCAGGCCACACTCACTTAGAGACAGTTGTTGCCATGTTTTTTTTTGTTTTTTTGTTTTATCAGCGTGTGACTAAAGCATAACACAAAGTATCAGTAATCAGAGTCAATAATTCACAAAGTCAATAGTTCAGAGAAATGTGTCATAATCAAAAGTGTTTTTTAAGGTTACAATGAGATGAAACTTAATTTATAACTAATTCTTGGAAATACTGACCCGCATAAGTATAGACCTAGTGTATAAAAGGTCAAACAGAAAAAACAAATTTCTTTCACCTGAAGTCAAAGCGATGAAACTGACACTGCTTTGGGAGCCTCACATGGGAAAATCCTGTTCAAAAGGATGACCTGATGGTAAAGATTAAGCTTTTGTTTCTGTTCTTTGTAGTTACAGATCTCATAAAAATTTCCTGGCGTCATATCTTGGAAGTGGGGGAACAACAAAAGAACAAGAGAAACTCCAGAAAACCCAGAGTGATGCTGTTGTGTGAAGTGCCAAGATGTTGCCAGGTATGAAACTAGTTCTTCATCAGTTTTCATCAGAGTTCATCAAGGCAGTGTAGGTGAAATTTTATGTAAAGTTCAGAATAGTAAAGTGGGATTTCAGAATTTTATGAATGACTAACAATATCAAAAACTACAAGGGTTAAACATTTTAGAGAAAAACATGTGGACATGCATAAAACCTGAAGGTGTCATTTTTCAGCCTGTTTCCATGGACATATTTCTTTTGTTGAATGTTTATTGAACCTTTCTATGTTCATGGAGACAAGAGGGTTATAGATCAGATCTGTGGAGAGAGGCAATCCTGCTCAGAATATTTAGAGGTATTTTGAGCAACCACTATTTAATGCCATACTGCAGCACATTCCAGTCAACGCAATAACATCACATACACTCCATGGAGACAAGCAGAATAGGTACTTGATGCACCTTTAATTAACTGGACAAATTTGCTGTACTTATTACTGGAATAAATATGTCAAAAGAAACTAAATTACTATAAAGTGCTGTCATTAGTTAATTTAAATTCATCATGTTCCTTGGATCTTAAATACAGTAGGTCATAACCAACATTTTGTCAATGACCTATTAAGCTTTTTTTTTTTCTTCCTAATATTACACAATCTTACTCTCAATATCAAACACATGTATGTAATTTCGGAACAGTAGACTATTTCCTTAAAGGGATGCTGTAACCTGGGCATTGTAGCGATGATGTAATGACCATTATTCCAATTCCAATTAAGGACATCGTCCGGACCTGACTCGCTCAAGCGTTAATCCAAAGAGGAAAGAGTTAGGTTCCTGTTGTTATTGTGCTGCTTGTTGAGTAAGGGCAGTTGCATCATGTCACTTGGAATCCTCACAAGTGTGGACTCGGGTGCATACCAGCGTAAAGAATAACCTGTCATCATTCATAGATAGAACCGCGACTGTTGGTTTGTGGATCGCTTAATCACGATGATTACATGTGGTCAGCTCTGATACACACTCACTCACACGCAGCCTTTGCCCTTAGCGAAAACACTTGAGTGTTAGTGTGTGTATATATATATATATATATATATATATATATATATATATATATATATATATATATATATATATACATACACATAGACATACACATACACATACACATACACACACACACACACATACAGTGCACCAGTTAAGAAAATATCAGAGAAACTAAGTCAACCATTTTTGGAGTTTGTAATGACTGAAGACAAATTATAAAACACTAACAATTCAATACTCTACAATTCTACAACTAGCAAGCTCACAATGAAACATCATGATTTATAATACATTTATCTTCCGTTCTATTGTATGTTTATTTCCAGAGAGTTACATCTTGAGAAGACGGAGCAGCCCAGCAGATCCTGAGGACTTGTGATGACTGTAGAGACGGATGCTTTTGTAGATGCTGTTAAAGAATGATCTGAAGTCTTTATTAGAATGTAATTTATTGTAGTGTGGTTATTTATTGCTAAAATGCCATTGAACTGTATGTTCTGTATGTGGATGCTGAGCATTCACTTTTCTAGAAGTTTATAGCTATTTTATTTATTGCACTGCTGTTCTTATAGGTCAGACAATCCCTTTTCATCCCAGTTTGGAAAAGGGATGGACAATGGTCACCAATAAAATATCTCAGTGTTATATTAAAAATGTGTTGCTTCATAATTTGAATTTTATTTAAATTCCCATCTATATAAAAACTCCTCTTGCAGAAAAACATAACTGTTACCTAGGCTATACTCTCACAACTATGACCTCTCATTTTAAATGAATTTACATCCAAGCCCAATCATTTGCTAACGACTGCCATAATTTATCCTAATTTTAATAACCTAATGTAACCAATATAAAAGCACTCTGGGTTCTGTCACAAAAGGCCCCCTGGCTGGTTTATGTCTGACATGAATTGACATAATCATTATTATTTGCACAAGGTAACAATAAAAATGTTTCCACTGAACTCTCCCAGGACTGCGTCTGAATGAAGCAGGGGCGTGCCTTCTTGGAACTATTTTTAGAAAGGTCGTGGTTACTTAAAATTGAATGTATTTTTGTGCTGCCCAAAATCACAATAGTCACCTCGGAGAACTTAACAAAATACCTTTTAACGTTAACCATCATAACTGCCCCCCGAGCGCTTGAAAGATGAGCTGCCCACTGCTCCTGAAAGGATGGGTCAAATGCAGAGAAATAATTTCCCTACAGGGATAAATAAAGGATGTCTTCTTCTTCTTCTTCTTCTTCTTCTTCTTCTTCTTGTTCTTGTTCTTGTTCTTGTTCTTGTTCTTGTTCTTCTTCTTCTTCTTCTTGTTCTTGTTCTTGTTCTTGTTCTTCTTCTTCTTCTTCTTGTTCTTCTTCTTCTTCTTCTTCAAGCTCCTAATAAAACATTAGGACAAATTTCTGACCTGGTCTTCACACCATTAGGCAGAGTAATAAACAAGAGCAAAATGGTAAAACAGTGGGAAACAGTCCTTAAGTATGTTGGGCCAATAAAAGTGAATCTTGACAACACATGCTGACGCACAACGCATATTTGTAAATGTAAACATACTGCCCAAGCATTTAGTTTTTATTTCCTGTGAGTCTTGACAATAGGCCTCCATAAGGGCCCTCTACAGGCAGCGGTGGTTCTGACTCACACATTTTCTCCTTTTGATGTTTTGATGATAGCATGCTAACTTGTCATCCTTTTTAGTTAATAAAACTTCCTACAAATGCCTTTGTTTGTTTGGACTGAATTATACTTCCCTACATATTAACAATGAACAGGTTTCAAGTTTAAAGGTGCACTATTACACTATTTTCCGATCTATGTTATAACATAGAAGGAGTTTTGTTTTATATCATTCACATGCTTTGACTGAGTTCTTCTCCCAAACAGAAAACACATTGTTCCACCTTATGATGATATGTGGTAATACAGGAAATGCTCTACTGTGTTTTGAAACTCCATATACCTTCATTAGAATAACTTCCTGATCATTTCAAATCTGGAATTGCCATTCTCTACTGAGCTAAAGGTAAAAGGTCATCACAAGGTGGGGCATTTTGAGCTTGGAGATGGAGATGGAGACAGACTAATAATAAGAGGTTACTCAAGCATGTGGGAATGAAAGAAAACACAACTCCAGGTATGCTTTTGACGAGGTAACAACATTCTAACATGGCTTCAAGCTCACATTTTTTTCATTTATTTGTAATATAGGACCTTTAAAAAAAATAGTAATGGCAAAAGGCTTATTCAAACCATTTTCACAATGACTCGAGAAGTTTTTGAAGTAGGATTTTGGTCATGTTTAATCTGAATCCTATGACTCAAGTCAAAGTCAAAGTGAACAGCTTTCTCTCTCTCGTGCAATTTTGTGTTGTGTAGATGTTGTGTCATGACCAGAAAAGGTGTGCTCAAGTGGGCAGCAGCATAAGGAAATGTTATTGCATTAAAAAAAAAAAATCATCACAGGCACAATCTGTAAACTGATATTTTAACAATGGAAAAATGTTTATCCCTTTCTTTCATTTGCCTGCATAAGAAATTTGGGTGTGTTGTCTTTTATACTGAATCAAGGTGGGCGCAGAGTTTTTGTATGTGGCCATGGAGACAGTAAATACTGCTGATATGGGTCTAGCTGGTTAGTCCCACTTATAACTCACATGTTGTTCAAATAAAAAGGCTTTGCTGGAATTTCCTGGGTGTGGTAGTACTTTTACACCTGCACAAGTTAGTAGCTGTAGCTGTTCCAGTGAAAATAAATCACCTTTAGTGCCAGTGTTCATAAAGCACCCATACGTTATGTGTGATTATAGATGGAGGTCATTTAGACAGGCATGATTCTGTACCAGCTGTGCCCTGAGCGATTCAGAAACAATGATGATGAATAAAGCTGAAACTAAAAAAGCTCATATAAACCTGTGACTAAGTTCAGGCTAAATAAAAGGCTAAGAAACTATTCATTCATTAAGTTTTGATTTGATTGAAAAAAAATGATAGTGGGTAATGATTAAGGTCTAGTATCAAAAGACTGATAATGTAGAGCATAAAGGTGTTAAATAATCATTGCATTTATTGTGCTTTTCAAGTTGACAAATTGAATTTCTCCTTTTGCCATGGATTCTACCTGGACGACTAAGATAAGATAAGATAAGATAAAATAAGACTTTATTGATCTCACACAGGAGAAATTAACTTCACACACAGTAGCTCCAGGTAGGGACAGTTTGAACAAGAAAGACAAGTGCATGCAGGCAAAAATGGCATAAAGATAGGTAATAATAATAACAAAATAAGTAATAAATCGAATAATAATAATAATAAAAACAGTGACAGGGAGAGTATTGAAAAAAAAACCAATACTTGCACGTTGGAAAAACAATATTGCACGATAGGACCGTACAGTGGAGTTATACAAGAATAATGATAAGAAACAGTAACTAGGAGAGTATTTAAAGACAATATTGCACGTTTGGACTATACAGTGGAGTTGTACAGTCTGATGGCGGTGGGGATGAAGGATCTGCGGTAGCACTCCTTCTTGCACTGGGGGTGCCTAAGGAATTCTACATACAGCAAAGTAGTGAAAAGGTAGACACAACAAATAAACCCACTACAACATTAAAGGAAGTGAGGTTCACATGGGGACCCAGACTTCATGTAAAAGCTCAGAACCTCCACATTTCACTCACTGAGCTGCAGAGGCTGTACTAGTACGGATTCATGATTGCAACTGGCTGTGGATACTGGGGTTTAGTTTAGGTGAGCACCTGCTAATAAGCCCAAGGGGGGACAAGGGGTATGTTTCTGAGGGACAATGTGGGACACCGCCCAGCGTGGTTCACCCATTTCTAGCACATACATGGTATATTTATAATGCCCTATTGCCATAAACAAGTGTAATTGTTAATGTATGCACAAGAATAGCCACCCAATGTGTATTTTTTAAAATGTATTTATTTATTTTTGTAAATAACATTCAATGAATTGACAGAAGCACTTCCATTTACGATTTAGTTCAGCTGTTTAATTCTATCTATTTTCAGGCTCAGGCACAACAAAAACAAAACCTGTTGTTTTGGGGACACATTTTGGACTTTTCACCAGCATCTGAAACAAATAAGGAAGAAAGAGGAGAGATAGAATTAAAGCAACATTCATTTTTGTGATGAGCTTCCAAATGGTTATCCAGTACACAGGAGTGCAAACCCAATTGAACCCGTATGTGTATAAAAAGCACCACTAGATGGCAGTGTTACAGCAACAATAGAACACCAGAGTCTAGCGAGACGCCTTTACTGTTAGTAAACAAACGTGACGTCACTGGCATGCGCGCGCATGCCCGACTCAGAAGCAACCATGGTGGACCATAGCGGAGTATCTGAACTATAGGGAAAGCTACATTCAAGAGCTCACGTTGCGCAACAGGGTTCGACTACCAGATCCTTATGCGATCATGGAGTGGCAGTACGACCGCAGAAAGTGGCCAGATTTACAGTGGTCAGATATCCACTGTTATTTAGTCGAGAAGCCCAGCGTCTATACAAGAGAGAAAGTGCACGCATACAAATCCATGGATGCCTACCAGTTTGCCCTGTGTGGCCATGTACAGGAGGTAAAATACCACGATATCGATGGGGAGTTTCTCTGTAGTATCTTCCTTCCTACTACCGGCTTTCCCAGTCGGCTTCTCCGCCGCGGCCTGGGGCCCCGTGGGTGCTGACATTGTGCCGTCTGCCCGGGGGTGAGCAAAGCTCGCGGGGAAAAAGAGAAAGCCCCCCCTTCTCAGCCGGGATACCGGGAGGCTTTTGGAAAAGCCAAAATAATCTAAAAAGTTTCAAAGAAAAAACGAAAAAAAGCGCCAAGCAAAGACAGCCCTAGGGAGCTCACCACACATACGACCGTGTACAATGCTAGGGCTATCATCAACAAGCTACGTTCTGGCCGCCAACTGCACTTGCGTTGTAGGGTAAGTAACATACTACGACTTAATTCACGAGTCACAGATGTGATCTCAGTCATGTCAAATGCCATTTATGATGGTCATGCATTTTAACAAAGTTATTCGTGTTCGTTTACATGTGTCTGTTGTAGAGGTTACCCGGTTGATGTCTGAGTTTTGCGGTGTCCTGTGCTTGTTAGTTAATCAGCATGATTAAACACCATTGAACACCTGGGCAAATTACCCTACACAAGCAGCAGGTGTTCACTTGTCTGTGTGTCAGTTGAATGGTATGAACATTTATCATTTATTTATTCCATCATTTATTCCATCTGTTTCTCTTTATTTGAGTTCTTCTCTTCTATAATTTCGCTGGGGGTTTTATGGCAGCAGTGGCTTTTTTTGAGTTGGAACTGCGTGCGCATTCAGTGATGATGTAGCTTTGAAACTGGTCTATAGTTATTTCATCAATAAACTACTACAGCAATGCAAAAAGGTGCCAAAGATACAATCCAATGCAAAATAATGACATATTTTGACCAAAAAGTCAACCAGTGTTTGAAATTAATCTACGCTAGTGCACAGCAGAGTTGCAAGCACTAGTGCCACTAGTGTGCGGTGTCATGACAATAGCAAAATGTTGATAACCTATCTAAAGTGTAGCCCTCTAGAATCTTTGCTCGTCAGACTTAGGCTTGTTGTGTGACAACAGTGGCTGAACTGTCAAGTAATCTTCGTTTGACCTGTGGCGCTCATGGAGATAGAGCGACCACATTTTTTAAATTTTTTTTTTTTGAGAAGCATTGATTATGCGGGACATGGTCTCAGTTTGCGGGACACATAAATTGGGCTTCAAACGCTGTACAATCACACGCTACGAGGGATGGGTGGTCACCCTAAGGTTTAGTGAGGATTCAAATCAGTGTGAGACCTTTTAAATCAGCATTACAACTGTCATCAGAGCTAAATTTGATTTGAACATGTTTATCTTGTATCTGGAAACACAATGTTTATTGAATTTTAAATAAGGATCTTATGGTTCCTTTAACAGAGCTAATGGGGAAGAATAATTAGATAAAGTAGAATGGATCGCCTACATTTTCATCATCGCTTTGATCCATTCCAGTTTTTCTTCGGTAAGAAAGGTGTACACTCCAGGCTTCTTGATGACTCCACAGTCTTTACCTCCAAAGGAGGTAATGCCAACAAGATTCCCTTTGCAGAACAGTGGTCCCCCAGAATCTCCCTGCAACACAAGCCATGTGACAATGTCCACTGCTGTACTTATAACATTGTTTTTAAATGTCTTGTGAATACAGTTTAAATCAAAATGTTCTCACATTGCAGGAGTCTGCGATGTTGCTCTCATCTGCACCTGCACATATGTGTCCTCTGGTGATTTTGGGGTTGGAGTTGTAGTACTGCTCAGAGTTACACTTGGCTCGGTCTATCACAGTCACATTGACAGACATCAAAACATCTGAGCCTTTGTTAGACTTAATATTAGTTTTGCCCCATCCTGCCACCAGGCAGGTGCTGCCAGGTGCAGGATCCACACTTTCACCCAAAGGCAGCACTTTCACAGTCTTGGTCTCGGTCACAGGTTCATCTAGCTACAACAATGCAGAAACATAATAATATAGAGAGTAATATGCCTAAAGATTTTGTAATCAATTTGGCAAAAATCATCAATGTCTATACCTTTATCAGCATGAGGTCATTGACTTTCTTTTGTGAATTGTAGCAGGGGAGTTGAATGTAGTCCTTCACTTTTCTGATCTGTCTTGAATCCTTTTCTGCTATTTTGATGTTGTGTACACCCAGCATCACTCTTTTAATTTTTAAATGATCTCTAACAATAACATTATTTAGATGTATTAGTAATTAAAATGTACTTTCATATTTGTAAAATAAACTCAAACAAGTACTTGTAACAGTGCGCAGCAGTGAGGACCCAGTTTGGACTAATCAGCATTCCTCCACAAGCTGGCCCTTGCTTGTTCTCCAGCAGAGCCATGTAGGGCATTGAGTGAGGGACCACTTCTTTACCATTGATAATCTCAGCACCATTGTCTGTGAAACATTAAACAGTATACATTTTGCCTTATTATAATAATCATTTTACATATACAACAATAACTGTTACTCACTAGTGCAGACCAGACTTGAAGAACAGAGCAAAAACACACATGAAAGTCTAGGAAGAGTCATTTTCTCATCATCTCAGAGACTGGTTGATAGGAAGAAATAAGGGCTGATTGATTGAGTTTCTGTTTTAAAGAGTAACTGACCACATTACTCCACCTACATATGCAGTGAAATATAGTGAGGGGGCGAACTGAAGGTGGTGCATATCACTGACAGCTGTATGTATGTCAGTGACTTATAATGTGCATCAAGTTGTCCAATAAATCTAACCCTACCTAAATTAAGAACATTTGGGGAAAAAGTAACTGCAATACGTTCTTCCATATTAACCAACACATTCTGAGACCTTTTCAGAGCTAAGCAGCATGACGCAGATTAATTTGTCTGTGATCCCCTATTTATGAAAATGTCTGTGGTTTGTGTTTCTCATTCATCGCTCACATCAGCGGTGGTGATGTCGAGGCACTCAGCGGTGCACAGGGAGTGTAAAGGGACCTGTATGAGTTGAGATGATTCAAAGCAGTTGTTTCTAAATAAATGTAATTTGAGAAAAGTCTAAAATTGCAGCACAGAACAGTTCTTAATATCCAACACCAGAGTTATTAATAAAGCATTAACAGTGACACTGGCCCCAACATAACACAAAGTGAAGGTGAGAATGGACTTAACAATAACTGCATAGAAGTGTTTCTTGCGCTGCTGCAGGAAGTACATACTGGGCCTTCTTGGTAGGGAGCAGTTGCTGCAAGAATTTGAGCGGTTAAGCATTTTGAGGTCCTGGGTGATGTGATGAAGGTGTCTGATAGGGTGAAGAGGGAGTGGGGGCTCTGATTTCACTGAAAACCACAATTACCTCCTTTGTCTTCTGGATGCTTAAGACAGAGTTTGTTGCCACTTAACCAGGACAGAAGCCCTCCTCCTGGCAAACTTTGACCCTCCAAAATGAGACCAATGAGGACAGTCATGGACAGTCATTTTTATTTATAATTCAAATATTTATAATGATTACAAACTTAAAACAAAAACAGGACAAAACAAAAAGTAACACAAACATAAAAACATAAAAATATCACAAAAACACATTTAAAGGTGCATTATGTAACTTTTTGGTTGGGTGTCCGTCATCTACTTAATTCTATGCAATTGCTCTGCCTGGAATGTTCCACAATATGACATTAAACAGCTCTTCTTTATATTTATTTAACTACAAGTGGTTTTACTGCTCAAAAATACCTCCCAAAAAGCTTGCATTCTGGTTTGGTTTCCATGAAGATAAAAGGGTTAATACCATAGCGTGAAACATTCCAGATAAAGCAATAACATCTCCATGGAGAAAAGTATTTCATGGACCCTCCACCAGAAAAGTTGCACAATGCACTTATAAACTAAACAGCTATCCATCCTCTCCTTCCATATTTTCATTATAGGAATATTCTCTATGTTGCCAAATAAGCCGGCCGCAAATATCATTCTGAATATATACTGTAGGTTTGCTCAGCTTTTGACTTTTAACTCTTATTTTTGTGATTATTGTATTATTTAAGCCTGCTTTGAACTTCTACAGTAATAATTATTTACTTGAGTATAGCTATTCGCTCTGACTTAAACCAATGTCGTGTTGAGGTCTGACCTTCTGTACTGATTCTGAGAAACTCACTTTGCGAAACACTTTGCGCGAAACAAGTGGTCTTGTTGCACCGAACACATTGTAACCACAGGAACCTCTCTTAAGATCAGTCTGTTAATTTTACATCCTTTCCAAAACCACCAAAAAGTTTCAAATAAGAACAGTGGATAGTTTGCATATAATTCAAAGCTAATTATTACAGCATTATAGAGGATCCTTAAGTTTATATTTGTGCAAAAGATACTGATAGCATAATGGCATAGTTAAATAGGCACAAT
The DNA here is from genome assembly GCA_036785185.1 of Paratrypauchen microcephalus. Taxonomy (NCBI): domain Eukaryota; kingdom Metazoa; phylum Chordata; class Actinopteri; order Gobiiformes; family Gobiidae; genus Paratrypauchen; species Paratrypauchen microcephalus. The sequence continues at coordinate 3,301,109 of JAVJIX010000105.1, read as the reverse complement.
AAAATGTGCAATGCATGGTTCAGAACTGATTGATCAAAACTGATGATCTGTAAATTCAGTAAAATAAATTCAAAGAAAAGGAAATGCCACATTCACTTTTAAATAGTCTTAATTAATTAAATGAGACTTACTGAAATGGGGAACTGTTGAAATGGTTAGATTATTAGAAAAAACGAACCAAGAATTAACTTTTGGCCTTGATCTAAAACAATGAATAATGACAGAGCACCATCTAGTGATTAAACACGTTAAGTGCACTCTGTCATGTCCAACTGTGGCCTAGATACTTTCCTTTTGTGAAGAAGTAAAGCTACTACTGTGATCAAGAAAGTCTCTGGTGATAAAAGCTGACATGTAACATTTTTATTTCACTCTCAGAACTATAATTTTAAATAAAATATATAACAAACAAACAAACAAACACACATAAAAAGAGAGTAAATTACAGCACTGGAAGAGATACGTAGCAAGAAAGATCAGATCTGACACTATTTAAGATATTTATTTATCCACTTAATTTGTTTTTCAGTGAGAAATGCGTAAACGCCAGGCTTCTGGATGCGCCCACAGTCTATTCCAAAGGAAGTAACACCAACTAAATTTCGTTTACAGAGCAATGGTCCTCCAGAATCTCCCTGCAACACAAACCATAAGTGACCATGTCAGCTTAGCATTCATTGCTTATGAATACTGTTTAAATTAAAATGTTCTCACATTGCAGGAGTCTGCGACATTGGTCCCATCTGAGCCTGCACATATGTGTCTTCTGGTGATTGTGGGGTTGAAGTTGTAGTACTGCTCAGAGTTACACTTGGCTCGGTCGATCACAGTCACATTGACAGACATCAAGACATCTGAGCCTTTCTTAGCTCTGTTTTTGGTGTAGCCCCATCCTGCAACCAGGCAGGTGCTGCCAGGTGCTGGGTCCTCTACACTTTTATGCAGAGGCAATATTCTCACAGCCTTTGTCTCCTTCACAGATTTAGCAAGCTAATAAGACAGAAGTACAAGAATATAGTAGCAAATGAGTATGTATAAAGATTATACAGACACATGATCAGATACCTTTATCAGCATGAGGTCATTGACTTTCTCTTGTGAGTCGTAACATGGATGTATAATGAAGTCCTTCACTCCTCTGATTTGCCTCGAATCCTTTTCTTCTTTTTGGATGTTATGCACACCCAGCATCACTCTGTTAATGCTAAACTTCTTAGTTGCACTGAAATTGCATGAGTTAGTAAATTACAATTTACATAGTTCTTTTTTTTTTAATCATTGACTTAGATAAGTACTTGTAACAGTGTGCAGCAGTAAGGACCCATTTTGGACTAATTAGCGTTCCTCCACAAATTGGTCCAAACTTATTCTCCAGCAGAGCCATGTAGGGCATTGAGTGAGGGACCACTTCTGTACCATTGATAATCTCAGCACCATCGTCTGTGAAACATTAAACACTATACATTTTGCCTTATTATAATAATCATTTTACATATACAACAATAACTGTTACTCACTAGTGCAGACCAGACACGAAGCACAGAGCAAAAACACACAGGAAATTCTAGGAAGAGTCATTTTCTCATCATCTCAGAGACTGGTTGATAGGAAAAAATAAGGTCTGATCGACTGAGATTGTTTTAAATAGGAACTGACTCCTTTACTCCACCTAAATATGCAGTGAGGTGAGTGAGGTGGTGAACTGAGGGCGGAGCCTGATTGACAACTGTATATACAACCAAACATTTTATCTAAACCCATGAAAATACATTTGGGTATGAAGTTTCAAAATAGCCAATTTAATTTCACACATTCAAAGATATGACTTGTCCAAAGCTAAGTATGACTCAGCAGAATTTGTCTGTGAACCTTTATTTAAGTGAAATGTCTGTGGTTTTTGTATCTGTCACATCAGCTGTGGTGGAGGGGAGGCAGTCAGCGATGCACAGGGCTAGGGATCGGGTCTTTATAGTTTCATATGAATCAAGCTGATTCAGAGCAGTCATATCAAAAGTCATTTGTGAGAAGTCACATGTTTCAGCTCAGAAGATGAGGTGCTAAAGAATCTTGTCTAAAGCCACACTGATGAAACTGTGACATTAATGTATGTATTTGTTTGTTATTTCAATCAAACATTGCATTGCATCATGCTTAAGATGATGTGCTTTGATGCTTTACAAAGAGAAAGTGGAAAGAACGTCCTCGATCTGATTTTCATCTGATTTTCGGGGGAATCCTGGCATGAGAGTATTAGATGTAGATGTTTTAGTGGAAGCGAAGACCAGAGCACCAGATGAAATCATATGCAAGCACGGGGAGAACATGCAAACTCTTCACAGAAAGGCCTCACTTCTCCATGGACTCAAACTCAGGACCACCTCTATGCAGTTTGCAGTTGCCCACTTACTGGGCCTTTCAAAGGTGCAGAAATATTTTGTCCACACTGGTTTAACCACAAGTCTAAGCAAAATTGTGAGTTTAGTCAAATATAATTCATTTCACATAATGACCTGCTCATGTGTATCAAATACCATGTGGGTACAGTTGAATAAAAGAAAAAAAAAGTGAACTTTGTTAAATAGTTAAATAGTGAAATCTCTTGAACAGTCCAGAGCTGACAACCTCAGCAAAGGCACATCTTGTCATTTGTTTTTCAGCATCAGAATTTGCACAACAGTCCATCCATTTTCTTCTGCTTATCCGGGGCCGGGTCGCGGGGGCAACAGTCTAAGCAGGGACGCCCAGACCTCCTCCACCCCGGACACTTCCTCCAGCTCCTCCGGGGGGACCCCAAGGCGTTCCCAGGCCAGCCGGGACACATAGTCCCGCCAGCGCGTCCTGGGTATTCCCCGGGGCCTCCTCCTGGTGGGACATGCCCGGAACACCTCCCGAGGGAGGCGTCCAGGAGGTATCCGAAACAGATGCCCGAGCCACCTCAGCTGGCTCTTCTCAACGTGGAGAAGCAGCGGCTCTACTCCGAGCCCCTCCCGCGTGACTGAGCTCCTCACCCTATCTCTAAGGGTGCGCCCAGCCACTCTGCGGAGGAAACTCATTTCGGCCGCTTGTATCCGCGATCTCGTCCTTTCGGTCATTCCCCAGAGCTCATGACCATAGGTGAGGGTAGGAACGTAGATTGACCGGTAAATTGAGAGCTTCGCCTTTCGGCTCAGCTCCCTCTTCACCGCAATGGTCCGGTACAGCGACCGCATCACTGCCGACGCTGCACCGATCCGCCTGTCAATCTCACGCTCCATCCTCCCCTCACTCGTGAACAAGACCCCGAGATACTTGAACTCCTCCACTTGAGGCAAGGACTCCCCACCCACCCAGAGAGGGGTCGAGAACCATGGCCTCGGATTTGGAGGAGCTGATCCTCATCCCAGCCGCTTCACACTCGGCTGCAAACCGCCCCAGTGCACATTGGAGGTCCCGGTTCGATGAAGCCATCAGGACAACATCATCTGCAAACAGCAGAGATGAGATCCTGTGGTTCCCAAACCGGATCCCCTCCGGCCCCTGACTGCGCCTAGAAATTTTGTCCATAAATATAATGAACAGAACCGGTGACAAAGGGCAGCCCTGGCGGAGTCCAACATGGACCGGAAACGGGTCCGACTTACTACCGGCAATGCGAACACAGCTCCTGCTCCGGTCATACAGGGACCGAACAGCCCTTAGCAAAGGGCCCCGAACCCCGTACTCCCAGAGCACTCTCCACAGGACCCCACGAGGGACACGGTCGAATGCCTTCTCCAGATCCACAAAGCACATGTGGACTGGTTGGGCAAACTCCCATGCACCCTCGAGCACCCGATGGAGAGTATAGAGCTGGTCCAGTGTTCCCCGGCCGGGACGAAAACCACACTGCTCCTCCTGAATCCGAGGTTCGACTATCGGTCGAATTCTCCTCTCCAGCACCCTGGACTAGACCTTACCGGGAAGGCTGAGGAGTGTGATTCCCCGATAGTTGGAACACACCCTCCGGTCCCCCTTCTTAAACAGAGGGACCACCACCCCGGTCTGCCAGTCCAGAGGTACTGTCCCCGACCGCCACGCGATGTTGCAGAGACATGTCAGCCAAGACAGCCCTACAACATCCAGCGACTTGAGATACTCAGGACGGATCTCATCCACTCCCGGGGCCTTGCCACCGAGGAGCTTTCCAACCACCTCAGTGACTTCGGCCAGGGTGATGAACGAGTCCGCCTCCACGTCTCCAGCCTCGGCTTCCTCCTCGGAAGACGTGACGGCGGGATTGAGGAGATCCTCAAAGTATTCCTTCCACCGTCCGATAACATCCCCAGTCGAGGTCAACAGCTCCCCACCTCCACCATAAACAGTGTTGGTGAAGCACTGCTTCCCCCTCCTGAGGTGCCGAACGGTTTGCCAGAATCTCTTTGAGGCCGTCCGATAGTCCTCCTCCATGGCCTCTCCGAACTCCTCCCAAACCCGAGTTTTTGCCTCTGCGACCACCCGGGCTGCAGCACGCTTGGCCCGCCAGTACCCGTCGGCTGCCTCAGGAGTCCCATGAGCCAACAAGGCCTGATAGGACTCCTTCTTCAGCCTGACGCCATCCCTTACTTCCGGTGTCCACCACCAGGTTCGGGGATTGCCGCCGCGACAGGCACCACAGACCTTACGACCACAGCTACGGGCGGCCGCATCGACAATAGAGGCCGAGAAAAGAGTCCATTCGGACTCTATGTCCCCAGCCTCCCCCGGAATCCAGGAGAAGCTCTCCCGGAGGTGTGAGTTGAAGGTGCCCCTGACAGAGGGCTCTGCCAGACGTTCCCAACAGACATTCACGATACGCTTGGGCCTGCCAGGTCTTTCCGGCTTCCTCCCCCGCCAGCGGACCCAACTCACAACCAGGTGGTGATCGGTTGACAGCTCTGCCCCTCTCTTCACCCGAGTGTCCAAGACACGCGGCCGGAGGTCAGATGACACGACAACAAAGTCGATCATCGACCTCCGTCCTAGGTTGTCCTGGTGCCACGTGCACTGATGGACACCCTTGTGCTCGAACATGGTGTTCGTTATGGACAAACTGTGGCTAGGACAGAAGTCCAATAACAGAACACCGCTCGGGTTCAGATCAGGGAGGCCGTTCCTCCCAATCACCCCTCTCCAGGTGTCACTGTCGTTGCCCACGTGGGCGTTGAATTCCCCCAGGAGAACAACGGAGTCCCCGGTCGGTGCACTGTTCAGTACCCCTTCCAGGCACTCCAAGAAGGCCAGGTACTCTGCACCGCTGTTCGGCCGATAGGCCGACACAACAGTGAGAGACCTGTCCCCGACCCGAAGGCGCAGGGACGCGACCCTCTCGTTCACCGGGGTGAACTCCAACACTCGGCGGCTGAGCTATGGGGCAATGAGCAGGCCCACACCAGCCTGCCGCCGTTCCCCGTGGGCAATGCCAGAGAAATGGAGGGTCCAGCCCCGCTCAAGGAAGCATAACAGTCCACTAGGCCAAATATGCCACACTACTGACGCACTGGCAGTATGCACTGGAAATAGCGAGAAGGAGTTTACTACAGGATTCCAAGCTAGAAGAGAGAACCAAACTTTCACCTGACGAAATCTGCCAACTGCTGGAAATTTGTCTGAATACCACCTATTTCCAGTTCAGAGGGAACTTCTACCTATCATGGCTAATTTATACATGGAACAATTTGAACAGAGTGCCCTAGCTTCATATCCAGGCACTCCTCCCACACACTGGTTTCGTTATGTTGATGATAATTTTTCAAAAATCAAAATTCAAGATTTGGAACCTTTTACTGCACATATCAATTCTGTAGATCCGAACATCAAATTCACCCGTGAAGATGCCAATGATAACACATTGGCGTTCTTAGATTGTACAGTAACGATAGGAGACCGGCGACTCCAAGTAGAAGTCTTCAGGAAGCCCACACACACAGACCAATACCTGCTTTTTGATTCACACCACCCACTGCAGCACAAACTGGGAGTTATTCGGACATTACAACACAGGGCCCAAGTGGTTCCCACAAGCACAGAGGGTAAGGAGAAAGAAGAACAACATGTGCAGGAAGCCCTCTCTGTTTGTGGATATCCTAAATGGGCTGTCAACAAAACCAAGAGAGACAAGGGCAAGAAACAAGACAACAGAGAATCCGAACTAGAGGTAAGATCGGGCCTAAAAAATCCAGCCCGACCCGACCCGGCCCGCGGGTATTAAAGCCCGACCCGGCCCGAGCCCGACCAATTAACTTGATTTGCAGGCCCGAGCCCGAAGCAAACCCGAAATTTCATATTTTATTTGTGAGGACTCGGGAGGAGGAGGGGTGATGCGTGGGGTGATGCGGTGCGTGTTTGTCTTTTCAGTTCTCCTGTCTTTAGTTTATCCTTAACTTCTTGCTCCTCCATATTGGGGATACCAGGTCAAAATAGATGCGGACTTGCGGAGGGGAAGATTATTAAGAGGGCGGCGTTCACGTGCGCAGAGCATGCTCTGGCTCTACGGCTCCTGTTTAGTAGTTAAATAGCAATTACATTACAGCGCCTTCTCTGTTTTATCCAAATTATTTATTTTAAAACAAGTATTCCTTAGTTTAGTATCCACACATCATTTTAGTATACATTTTTATAAACATATATTTATTTTTAAAAAGTCAGCGAGAGAGAAGCCCGGCCCGACCCGACCCGAAGCAATGATTGACATTTTAGGCCCGACCCGAATTTCGGGTCGGGTCGGGTTGGGCTCGGGCTTGGGCTTAAGATCTTACCTCTAATCCGAACCCAGGAGGAAAGGGGTAGCGATTCCGTACCTGGCCGGCGTTTCGGAAAAACTACAGAGGATTTTCAGACAATATGAAATTCCAGTTTATTTCAAACCCACAAACACTTTAAGACAAAAACTCGTCCACCCAAAGGACCAAACACAGAGCCACAAACAAAGCAATGTGGTCAACTCCATTCAGTGTAGTGAAGACTGCAGTGAGCGCTACACTGGAGAAACAAAACAGCCACTTCACAAGAGAATGTACCAACACAGGCGGGCGTGCCAGAGTGGACCGTCATCTGCCGTACATCTCCACCTAGAAGCCACGGGCCATTCTTTTGAGGACAGTGAGGTTCAGATCTTAGCCAGGGAAAAGAACTGGTTTGAGAGGGGAGTTAAAGAGGATATTTTTGTCAAAAAAGAGAATCCGTCGTTAAACAAAAATGGGGGAGTTAGACATAACTTGTCTCCTATTCATAATTCGATTCTCAAACCAAGTCAAAAAGAGACAAAGAAACATTAGGGCTGACAAGCCAGGGCAGAGGGGTGGAGAGGGTTGTTAGGCTTGAATAGGGATGCTAAACTAGATGCCAGAGAAATTTGAAAAACAAAAGAGACAGATTAGTTGAGATACTTTCAGAACTATTTCAGTGTAGTGAGCTCCTCCTAGGGCTGAATAGATATGCTAATACTAGATGCCAGAGAAATTCAAAAAACAAAAGAGACATTAGTTGAGATAGTTTCAGAGCTATTTCAGTGTAGTGAGCTCCTCCCTGCAGCTAGATATGAACAGGGTCTAACCAGCACTAGAACCAGAACTGACGAAGCCTCTCGGATGAGCGGCGAAACGAACGGCGAAACAAACTTTGTCCAGTTGACAAATTGAATTTCTCCTTTTATCTTACCTTTTTTAAATACTAAGTAAAGAACCCATGGTGTAAGAGCCAAAAATAGAACTTTGATCCACTTATATATAATATTATGAATATCATTTTCTCTAACAGAAAAAAAGAGAGTGAACACACTTTCACATTGAATTATATGAAAGGAATTGCTAAAGGTCGTACCTGTTTGAATGTGTAAAGTAGTGGAGTCAGACAGAAGGGTGCGTGTGCTCCCTGTTTGGTTGTCAGGTGTGGTAACAGAGGCGGTGATCTTAAAGCAATGGTTGGTGGCTGAGGTGAGGTTGTAGATGAAGGAGCCATTGGTCCCAGTGTAGTGGTAAATGAAGATACTGCAGGTACTGGAGCATGTTGTTACTGTGTAACTATGAGGCATCCTCTGCATGAAAGCAGACACTTTCCAGCTCAAAGAGACACTGTATGAGTGTGAAACCATGACATATTCTGTGGTCCCACCATCAGTGGCCCTGAGAGCAAACAGCACAAAAGCTTTATAACTAAAACATTATTAAGCATGCTTGTTTTAGGTGAAATATTACCTGGCCAGCCAAATGATATCTCTCTGTATTTCCTATACAGCGCGATACCGCTGGTACAGCGATGAGTCATGGATTCTTCCAGGCAAGGTGAAATATGTATCATTTTTAATAATTTCTTATCCTGACAGACAAATGCATGGGGCTTATTACAATATCGGCAGCACATCTTATTGGGTGTTTTCAACTTCCACAGGGGCCAACTTTGTTTCTCCACCACTGCTTATAATGTAGACTTTCCCCATTGACCCAAGTCCAGTTTTGGTCATTACTACTGTGCAGGTCGATCCAGAAGCTCTTTTCCTCTCCATTCAGTTTAATTGTAGAGATGTCAGTATTCTATTTCTGTGCTCATGACTGCCAGGTCTACAAAATGTTGCAGGCAAAATTTCTGGGATTGGTTCCAGGACATAGGCCCTTGAACCAGGAAGTAATGTGCTTCATCTTCAGCTACAGCCCAGCCATGGCACAGCACTGGCAATGAACAAGAACAAAGGGATCATATAGGCCATTGGATATACTCTGTGCATGTTGTTGAACTCCCAGATTCCCTCTGTCTCCACCTCCCATGGACCCGGGCGCCGAAAAAGATGGCTGCTCACTGCTCCTGAAAAAGGATGGGTCAAATGCAGAAGTCAAATTTCTCCCGTGTGTCACTGTGTGTCATTGTGTGTGAGACCAATAAAGGCTAAAAGCCCAAGCTTAATCTTAAAAAAAAACCCTTTATACTATGAGAGCTGACATACACAATGCAATGGTGCAAGCTGGGCTGAGTGGGCGGAGGCTAGAGTTGTTCACCAATGTCACCAAGTTTATCGTTACCCATTACAGTCTTGTAGAATAGTCCTATATTACACATAATTGATTATTGTGAGTGTTTAGCTATGTTATAATGCCACCTCTTTAAAAACATGCCTGGAGTTGTGTTTTGTATGCTCAAAATAGGGTTGAATTAATATTACTGATATTTACTGTATTTTGAGCAATATGAGATACCCAGGTAAAAGGAGTCCAAATGTAGAACTTTAGAATATAAACCCTGAATTAAGCAACTGCAACCGCTGCTAAAGAGCTGCATTAGTTTGTTTCAAGTCAGACATAGCCACAAGTGTTATACAAAGCATGGAACAAAATGACTAAAAAATATATTTTTTTAAAGTAGGAAGACAATTATGTATCATAGTGTAATTATAGTGTATATCCTGTAAAGATTGTTTCTATTTGATTATATATATATATTTTTACATGCTTCTCTTTATCTTATTTGTCTATTTTAATTTTTTGCATGCTCTTGGCATCCAGTGTGGGCAGCGAAGTAAGAATTTCGTTGTACAGGGAAACGTGTTTCTTTACTGTGCATATGACAATAAAATCTTTGAATCTAAGGATGTGGAGTCTGGGGATTGTCCCCATTCTGGTGCACTTTATGTGTAATATTTACTTTCAAAACAAAACAAAAAAAGAAAAAATGGGCTTCCTTTGAAACATGCACAGGATATGAACAGATTAACGCACCATAGTAAAAAACAAAAACTTTTGAATTACTTTAAATATTAGGCCCTAAATAAAGTAAATACTCTTTGTTATGCTACAAACAATACAAGAATAAATAACATACCCAAAAGATTATTTTCCTAAACTTTTTTTTTTTTAACTCAGTTGAGTCTCACGCTTTAGATAGTGATTGCAAAGCCCTTGCACTAGTAAATTAACTGTTTATTCAGAATATGAATAAGGATACAATGATGATCTGACAGTATGAAGGAAGTGCAGTGGGTCAGTTCTCACACAGTGTCCAGCTGAACAACCCTGATGCACTGATTTGAGTTTGCTGTTTTAAAGGGTGTTCTATAAATAGCACAAAAGCTCCAACTTCTATAAGATAAGATAAGATAAGATAAGATGAGATAAGATAAACTTTATTGTCCCCAAGGGGAAAACTGGTCTTGGGCTCACTGCCCGCAGCTTAAAAACACAGTTACACTCACACATACAGTACAGACAGAAAAAACAGAAAACAGTCACAGCTCATTGCAAGATACATTTGTCCATCGTTGATGCCCATTGTCAATTTGTGGAAAAAACATGGAGCCTCTGGGACAGCTTGGAAGAAAGAAAATCAACATGTACATTCCATTTAAACCGACTGTCAATGTACACACCCAAATATTTAAAAGATGCAACTTGCTCTATTTGTCTGCCCTCAATGACAACAGGATCATGGGTTTGCAGAGCACGAGGATCAAACACCATCTCTTTAGTTTTGTTCACATTAAGAGATAAGTAATGCTCACTGCACCAAGACAGGAAAAAGATTATCTCTTGATGGTAGGTGGAGATACAGTCACCCTTATTAAGAAAGCTCACAATTATTGTGTCATCAAAAAATTACAGAATAATTGTTGCGAGGGTTTAGAGCAGGGGTGTCAAATATGCGGCCTAGGGGCCAGATCTGGCCCTCCAAGACCTTTAATCTGGCCTTCGGCTGATTTTATTATAAAATATTTTAATTATATTAAAATTTTTATCTATTATTATCTATTAAAATTCCAGTACAGAGTCCAGTACATATGACATCACTGACATCTCTGATTACTTATTAAGTACTGCATATCTTTTGATACTATCTTCTTGCTCTGTTTCTCACATGTTTCTTCTATATTAACCAATTCACACTCTGTGGACCTCAGGGACTGACTATCTGCTGGTGGAATCAGTGTGTCTGTTCTGTTTAGCTGTGAATATGACCACTGAAAAGTTTTTTCTTTTGGGCTGTTTGGGTCTGACCTTTACATGTTGATTCTGCAAAAAAGGCACATTGCATGCTCCAGGGGTCTTGTAGCACCACAAGAGACGCTTTCATAAATATCAGGTCACATCCTGACAAAACCAAAGAAATAACAAACGTTGCAATGAGCTGCTTGCTCTCCCCACAACTATTGTTCCATTATCTTTTAAGATTCAAGATTGTTTATTTGTCATATGCAGGGTCAACACAAGGTCAACAATGCAATGAAATGCTTAGGATCAGAAGAACCGTTGACTTGCTAAGATAGTCAAGAAGTACTAATAACATGCAATAATAGTACATGGTAAAAAAGTGTTGCACAAAGTGCAGGGGAAGAAGTAAACAATATAATAAAAATACGTAATAAAATGTAATAAAAATACAAAGTACAATGTACAAAGGTGCAGGTAGGATTAAATAAGGTGTAAGTAGAGTATTTCACAGTATTTCACATGCTAATAATTACTATACATTTATTTTATATTTAGTTCTCTGGAGTACAAAACAACATGCAGGCAAGTTCATAATGTATGTTTTCTTGTGCATACAAACAGAGCTCTTATAGTTTGTGGTTTCTTTAAAGCAGAGAAGTGGAAACTGCATTGCTTACAACAAAGCACAAAGGAAGCTCTGTGGCTCTTTTTACTTCTTACATGCAGTTCTGTGATAGATAGAGACAGACAGACCGACACATATAATATTCACATGTCCCAAACTTGCATTGACTGATCTGCTCCAGCTGTGAATATCTGAGAACCATCTTTGTTGAAGGCCAAATGCAGGACTCGTTTTGTATGACCTGAAATGAAAGTATCACAAGTCACATTAATCTAATATATTGTAACACTTGAGTAGTACTTATCAATTAGGACCTGTTATTATGTTGTGTCTTTTACAAAAAAAAATTTGGTCAGTGATTTTTTACTACTAAACTGTGTACATGGTGTTTTATAGGATACCATCGTCTGCTATTCCAAGCAATTTTTTTGTGATAATTTAGGTTCAAACTAGGGAAAGTTGCAGATGGTATTGTAAAACTGAAAAAAAAAACCTGTGTGACCTACTGCCTTCAGTGGTGACAACATTTTAAGAGCATGTAATTAGATCTTATTAGACACTTAAGGGGAGGAGTTTGACGTTGTTTGACAGACCAGTCACACTTCTCCTTATACCTGGGGGCTCTGAGCTTTCACATGAGGCAGGGCATGTCCATATAGCCTACTAAGAATGAGAAAAAACTTGTATGTGTACTTTATATGCAGGTTTATGCACTGGCAACCCAGTTTCAGTGATTGAAGTACCTTTTTTAAGGCTACATACTGTTCCTTTAAGAAGGTATATACAGTGGTATCTCACCTTACGAAATTAATTTGTTCCAGAAGTGGTTTCGTAATGTTAATTTTTCATAAGTTGAGTAGCTATTTCAATGGAACAAGCCTGATTCGTTCCAAGGCTCCGTTCCAAGATTTTTTTAATAGTGTAACTTTTTTTTATAGTGTAACACTGTGTTCTGCGTCCTGATTGGCTAAGAGACTGTAGACCCAGGACTAAACGTGGACTAAACCAGGTCTAAACAAGGTCTATACTTGGACTGGACCAGGACTAAACCTGGACTAAACCAGGACTGGACACCAGGATTATAGCGCCGCGTGCGGGTCTATTTCCTGGTTTCCTGCTAGCTCTGCCGGTGTACCTCAGGAGTCACGGCTGAGGCGAGCAGCGAGGAGGGGAGGAGATGTGCTCCCCTCGGGACGGCACGCAGTCCGAGCGCATGAACGAACGCAGGCAAGATTAAACCAGGTGGTTTAATCCTGGTTTAATCCTGGTTTACACCTGGTCTAGAGGAGGGTACTCGCAGCCCCGCGCCGGGTCATGCTGCGCTATCACACATGTGTCCGCGCGCAGTCTTCTCCCCCCTCCCCCTTCCCCCCACACTTCACTATTAATACATTTTGTTGAAAATCTATGAAAGTTTGAGTGTTTAAACGAGAGACAAATGCGAGAAAAGTTTAAATCCAGTCAGAGAAAAGCGTATAATGTGTGCATCTGAGCGCGCAGTATTTGAATTTTTGAGATTTCACGTTTCGTAACTTGAATTTTCTTTCGTATCTAGAGACCAAAATTTAACGTGAAGGCGTTTCGTAACTAGGAATTTTCGTTTGTTGGGTCTTTCGTAAGGTGAGGTACCACTAAATGTCTAGAAAATTATAGTAGATTCTCAATGGTTAACTTTATTCATTACACTGTGGTTATTTCTTCTGAATGCTATTGTAGTTCAGGTAAGTGACGAAGCTATTCTATAAACCCACATAATAATTAGGTGTGTATTGTTTTGTTCTTTATTCACCGGAAAGCTCTTGAGTCATGGTAAGATCAGGGCTATTCCAGGCCCAAGATGAGATGTGGTGATGGGGAACACCGTGCCCTGTTACCAGCCTCTTCTTCTGTCCTGACCATCTGAGACAACAGATCTGAAATCATATGCACAAATCAGACCAATGCTTAATGCCTGTATAGTCCAAAGTGAGACAAAAGTAAGTTAGGACCTGTGAGTTTGTTTGGACAGAGGTCAGACAGGTCCTACATTTAGTGTCCCAAATCCTCACTTCTCCGTCTTTCCATCCCCCTCCAGTGGCTATTGTATTTTTCTGCCATGGACACCAGTGCATTGCCTAGCAGAAATAAAACACACACAAACCATCATAGAGCAGATTACAGATTAAGTTACAGCAGAAAACACTTAAGAATAGACAACAGAGTGAGCATGTATTATGGGGAATGTTTATGTGAGGGCTATAGGTGCCTAATGGTTGTTTTGCCTCCTTTGACTAAAGCTTATTGCCAGCAGATAAAGAACAATGGATTATGCATTTTTGTATACGCTTTGGGTTCTAATGTATGGGTTTCAGAGTTACGAAAACTTGCACTGTTGCCCTAGCCTGGGAATTCCCAGGCCGCTTCCGTTCGTTTCGAACTGGAAGGCGGCCTGGAAACTCGTCCAAGCGAGAGTCCCAGATTTAGGGCCCCAATCAGAGAGCGGGGGAGGTGTGGCAAGACGGTGACGCGTACTACATGACAAACGGAAGCTTGTAGTTTGAACTGACAACTGACATGATTGGCTATGGACTTACGTATACGCTCAATGATAGACATTCATAACGCCCAATAAACGGCCGTTGGCAATCGCTAACCACACCTCCGCTACGGGATTTTTCGAAGCGAGTTTCCAGACCCATATCTCACTTGTGATATGGTCAGGTGTTAACCAGACTACTGTTGCCCTAGTAATTACCAATTCAATACACAATACTGTATCTTTTGAAAAAGGAAAAAAGTGCTCAAATGGCACCCTTAAAAAGGAAGCTAAAACCCATGAATAGCTGATGTTCCACTGACCTTTACAGAAGTGAGCTGTCTCATTGTAGTCACAGGCTCTTGTAACTTTGTGCTCATGTGGTGGTCCCAAATATAAAGCTGGCCCTCTATGGAACCACTAGCCAGTTGGTCATGTTCAGACCACTCCAGACTGCACACCCCGCCCTGCTGAGTGGCTCTTCCCACCTGGGTGCCTCCTCGGGTGTCGTAATGATGGATCTGTCCCAGGTCTGAACCACTGCAATAGAATTAGATTCATTAATAATTGTGGTCATTGAGGTCATAATATAATGGTAAAAAAAGTCAGAAATTTAGAAGCAAAAATTGTTCATTTCAATGGAATCTACACTCATATGTAAACCTAGGTCATATAATTACTTTTTTATTCAAAGAGTTTATTTCCTTTAAACTGGTAATATACTAAATTATAATTTATTATACATGGGAATTAAAGTGAATTAACTCACAGAAATTACACCATAAAAATCTGATATTGTGACTTTCCTAAATATAATATCATTAATTTAGTTTCATTTCATCTGACATATAACCCAAGAAGGTAAGCCCACCTGCTGACTAAGTTGTGCTTCCAGGAAAGGGCCCTGACCGCAGACTGATGAGATGATACACGTTTCACACTCAAACCATATTCCACATCCCACAACTGAAGTTAAACAGAAAAACCACATCAACTATCAACTAAGGTACAGTATGTAATTTCCCCTCACGTTATTCAAACCCCAGGCACAATGAATCAGGTTTTTCTTCAGAACGCTTTACCTCAATGTCACCTCTTCTGTTCCCAATACAGAGCTCTTGACCATCTCTGCTCCAGCATAAAGACAGGATGGTTTGGCTATGTGAACTGGCCTGTCCCGGTGCTACTTTTGGAGCCAGATACCCCAGTAAAGAACAAGTTTCTGAGTGCCAAAGGTAGACAGAGGATCCAAGGGCTAAAGCGACCACGCCATTACTACTGCAGTCGAGAAGATTTGTGTCTGAGAAAACAATATTTAAAAATGGAATACACTGAAGTAGAGTTTATGTTGGTAAAGAAACACATTGTCTTACAGTAGTCATCCAGTAGTGACGGTGCAGCCAAGCTCATCTGTGACTCTGACTGTATGTTCAAAACAGAAAAAGGTTGCAGATTACCTGAAAAAACACTGATATTAAGAAATGTTATACAGCCAAGCTACTTATGCCTGCTGTGGCATTTTATTCAAAGTGATTATATACTAAAAATCTGTCAGTCTTGGTGATATTGTGATTGGATTAGCACTTTACATTTGCTTTCAAATGATTATGTATTTACAGTTCATATCGTTGCAATTAACCAAAGAAGTTACAAATGTCACAACAAGCTGCTTGCAACTATTCTTCTTTTGTCTTGTACTAGTAATACTAGTAATTACTATACATTTATTTTACATTTTGCTGTCTGAGGTACAAAACTGCACGCAGACAAATTCATAATGTGTGTTTTCTTGCACATACAAGATACTGTGATAGCAATTTATATATGCTTTCAAATCAAGATTCAATTCTCAGCGCACATCTTATAATGAACCATAATACTACATGCATTTGTAAACTCCAGAAATGTGATCATCGCAACATTTCATTCACTCATTACGTGTATGCATCGCAAGTATGTAAAATACTATGCACCTGTAGAGTTGGCTTCTGCATTGTATTCCCCAACACGTCTCCACACCATCATCTGGAACAAAGTGATTCATTTAATATAGCGCAGAATTATGGTTTCATTTTCGAATATTCTTTCACACACACGCATGTTTTTTTCCCAGTCAGTTGGTAACATTCAGGTGTTGGAATACGATTATGCCATATTCCCTGATGTTGGACAAAAGCCAGTTTTTCATACTGGTTACTTGGATTATTGCAAATGTCCAAATGGAAAATCCACATATCATGCACCAAATCATCTTTAGAGGCAGGCCCTTGAACTTATATATCAATAAAGACCTGCCTATAGCAAAAGCCCTCTTTAAGGTTTTATGTTCTGAAGAATCTTGTGATGTTGTTTGAATCTATATTATGTGTATGTCACTTCTTCTTGGACAAAACTTAACTAGATACTTTGAGACTTAACTATAAAATGTGAATGTTAAGACTTCTGAAACTAACCGGCTCTACTTCATTGTCCTTATGCAGCAGTCCATGTGAGGGGGTGGTGGTATGTGGTGTGATCACTGATCTCTTCAGATGGGACGTAACTCCTACTCCTACTGAGGAAAACAAAATACAGTTAGCCTCTATTCTCTATATGTCTATTATATAACATGAATAGTAGTAGTAGTAATAGTTGGATAGTATTTGTTACTGTTAGTCTTGGGAAATACTGAATACCTGCATGTATTAAAGGTTCAAGATAGTTTATTTGTCATCTGCAGGATCAACACAAGGTCAACAATGCAAATGCTTAGGATCAGAAGAACCCTTGACTCGCTAAGATAGTCGAGAAGTACTAATAGCATGCAATAAAAATACAAGGGAAAAAGTAAACAATATAATAAAAAAATGTAAATGCAATAAAATATAATAAAATACAAAGGTGCAGGTAGGATTAAGTAAGGTGTAAGTAGAGTATTCCACAAGTGGTATTGCACGTATGCACATGTGTTTGCATCTTTGTGATGAATTATGTGATGAAAAATACCTTCAGCCTCTATTTGACCTTTGTCAGGGTGCTGTTTGGGTGGAGAGTCGATGAGCAGCCTTTGACGCACTGTGTCCAACATGAAGCTGTTGTTTTGCTGCCCCCCAGTGGACAAAGGAGTGCTGGCAGCAGGAGCCCCAGTTCTGTTCCTTTGAATAATCCTTCTTCTAAACATTTTGTAAGCCACAGAGTATCTGTCATTGTGCTCCTAAAACACCAACAGACAGATAAAAGATAACTCGATAAAAGACATAAAAAGCACACGATTAAACAACCTCAATGTTTTTGTGAAGCCCAATAGGCTAAATAAATTGTCCTTGCATTTTTTTTTCTTACTCATATTAGAAGCATAATTATTAAAGTATGCCAATATACCGGGTTTATTCTCATTATCTTATATGTGTTTTGGTTTGTTAGTCAGATAAGTTGTATGTTCCTCCAGTGCGTCTGTGTGCGCATCAGGGGCCCCCGCCTCTTCACTAAGTTCTTCCCCCTCCAAGATGGAGGCTTTAGGGGGCTACCCTGTGAAGTCCTACAGCCTGAAAGCTAAACGTTTGAGGGTGCTTCTGAGTATGACCGTGGGTGTTGGATGTCTATTCCTTTTGCAGACCCAACTGGTGAAACACAGAAAGCAAAAAGACTTTTATTCTTTCGACGTTAGAGACGCAAAGGGGAGGACGTTTTCCTTGGAGAAGTACCGAGGGAAAGTAAGTCCACATCAGCAGCTATTGCACTAATGAGCAGACTACAAAATGAGCAAAACAAACACGACAGTATGTTTAGGGTACTATTATGTGCATGTGTATCTGTTACATTTGGGTTTTAAAGTCATATGTACTAGTCCTGTTTTATTCTCGTATGCACAGGTTTCCCTTGTTGTAAACGTGGCGAGTTTCAGCGACAACACGGAGGCAAGCTATCAGTTCCTGCAGGAGCTGCACAGAGAACTGGGCACCTCTCACTTTAACGTGCTGGCCTTTCCCTGCGGTCAGTTTGGGGACACTGAGCCCGGGACAAGCAGGGATATCGAGGCTTATGCCAAGTCTACGTACGGTGTCACGTTTCCTTTCTTCAGCAAAATCAAACTACTGGGCAAAGAGGCGGACCCTGCTTTTAAATTCCTCACAGGTAGGCTGCACATACACAACAGCATTATAAATGTGTTATAGAAAAGCCCACTAGTACATGAAATATGTATTTACTGTTACAAATTGGTCAAAAACACTACTATTGTAAGGATAACAGTATAGTACAGTACAGACTATATTTTGTTAAATGCTTGTCATAGGCTGTAGTTTACAAAGACAAATATTATCAACAAAGTGGAGCATGGTAAAAGCTCTACTTTCAATGTTTTCAAGTTTGAGTTATATTATGGTTTTATTCTACATGCTCCAGTATGCCATTACATTTATCTATCTCCACTGAGACAGCAGATGATGCTCATTTGATAAGGACATCTCACAACAAATCGTAGATTAATTGGTCACACCACCATGCCAACTTACAGGTCAGCTTTGTAGTTAGGCAAGCGTGCACTCAGTAAGAATGCCTGTTTTTAGTGGATTTTTCTTGTGCAATAAAGCATATTTAGATAAACAGAATATTTATAATTAATAAATGCACAATATACATTTAATATATGACTGTGCAACATTCCAGGCAAAACAATAGCATCTACATAGAGACAGGAGCAAGAGATAGGAGCAAACCCCCTGGCACAAAAGCTATTTGATGCAAGATCTCATCTCACATCTCAATTTTCCATTTAATGGCGCTTATGTTATTTATAGATGTTCATTGATGATATTATTTTTCAGATTCTGTACAGAAAACTGTAAAATGGAACTTCTGGAAGTTTCTTGTGGACACAGAGGGAAAAGTGGTTCGATTCTGGAGGAACACAGAATCTGTGGAAAGTGTGCGTGAGGATGCACGGGCAATGGTTCGAGAAATCATCTTAAAGAGGAGAGCTGAGCTATGACACAGTTGCTCAAACAGACTCATATACATCTGTTGTGTTCTGACAAGAGAAAACTTATTTGTTGCCAGGATCATGCCTTTTTCTAACCCTGCATCATTAAAAAGGTGTCCACCTGTCAGCAATGTCCTGAGGTAATTGAAAGCTTCAACATTTGCAGCTAAAAACTTCCAACACTTGTATTTTTTTTTTAAATAACTTGATTTGAAATATTTCAACCAAAGTGATGTTTGTAATTCATGAGTTAACAATAAAGAAATATTGTTGATATTTTAGTAAAGTGGATTTGTAACCGTTTCTTGGTGAAGTATTGTGTTTTGTTGGTAAATCTGTTTGAAACAGTGTTAAGACTTGTGTATCCAATGCATGTCCTGGTTACCCACACACAGTTGACTGTTATGGTTACGGTCGTGTGGACAGTTAGCGGGCAGCAGCAGGTAAGCTGGCATATTTAGAGGTTAAACCAGCTAACAAGACACTGCCTGCTAACCATCCACAACCACTCCATTTACAATGGGGCACAAACAGATGGCAATCCTAAAACTCTTTGTAAGCATCTAGAAGGGTTTACATTTTTCATTTTACAGAGGGGGGAACGACTGTTAAGGTAGTACTGCAGTGTGAGCTGAAGAATGTACAGTCAGCTAACATTACACTGCCACCAAGCCAGTCACAGTCTGTGCCAGTCACAGAAATACTTAATTTAAATATTTCAATAGCCACTCAGTTTCACAAGTGCAGTTGTAAACGGTGTGTTTTGGTGGCCAAAGTGAGGAGTGCAGCTGACAGCCGTTAATCACAAGCCACAGCCAGCAGCAGTGCACTGCCTCACTGTCACCACCAACCCTCATACAAGGGCTCAAGTCCCCAAATCTGACAGAACCCTGTAATATGTAATCTTACCTTAAAACTACAGTGTCTGCTGAACTCTGATTCTGACAGGTGTCTTCTCCTGCCGATCTGCTCAGAAAAAAATACTTTTCACCTAATGAAAATGTACACATTTAAATGAAATAACTGGTGTGGGAACACATAGGCTTTTGATGTCTACATCATCTACATCCACATATGTGTTTTGAGTTTAGTCATGCCTCGCCTTGTCTGCTCTATCACATAATTTCTGGGGTTACATTTACGCAGCTCACCCATTGACTGAGGTCCTCACTGGAGTGTTGCAGTCTCATGTCCTCGCTGTAGGCTCACCTGCAGACTCCTGCAGACTCCTGCAGACTCCTGGACTTGTGCGAGGGCACTTCATAAATACTGCAGGCACGCGCACAAGGGAGCGGGAAGCACGCGCTCTGCCAATAGTGCTGAAGGATGTGCGCCCTGAAGAGCGCTCACCCAGAGCGCTCTTTGCGTCTGTTTCTAATGGAGACTGTGCACACACAAACCCAACGCGGCACAACCGAGAGAGGAACGCGCGGAGGTCCGTTTTTTTATGATTTGCACCAAGGACAGGTCACTTTGCTCAGACTTAAGCGCAGTGGCAAGTGTTGTTTTACCATCAGCTGGTGTAGAACCGGGGACCGCAAACGTGTTCATGTTCCGAGGGTGCTGAGAACTTGTACTTTTTCTCAATTAATTTCTGTTTGTCCAGCTTCTGATAAAAGGAAACTATCAATCTCATGGACATGTGAAACGTTAATGGAAATCTGTAACCCACTTATTTTCAGTCAAATCAACCTTTCTGTGAGAAGAATCTGGACCAGTTTGAAAAAAAAAAAAAAAAAAGAATGGGAATTTTATATGAATTCCGCTAGGACTGTCTCATTACAAGTCCTTAAATCTCATGTTAATGACATGGGAATTATCAAAACCCAACAAAGGCTTAATCTTAATCTTCCCCATGGACACCTGCTATACCATTACATTATATTTACCCCCTAAATTTAGGCAGAATTTGGAAATCTGACTTTTCTCTGTGTAGAGCTTGTTCCCAATTCAAATTAGAGTACAGAGACAGAGAACAGTAGAGGACAACACTACAGAGCCTCAGCTTCATAAAGAGACAAGCCAATTGTTTGTGCTCCAAAGGGCTCAGAAACAAATTCAGTTAGTCAGAGTTAGTTAGGCAGAGTGCCATAGAACAGGTGCCGCAAGGCCAAGTTACGTGCCAGATCTTTAAAGGTATTTTGAGCAATAAAAACATTAAAAAAAGCAAGATAGATACTTTTAATGCCTTACTGTAGAACATCTAAGCAGGTGGCGGACTAAGAACATATGCACTTTTATATTGAACTGGTTTAGTTATAATTGGGCCCTATATTCCAAATTAACTTTAAAAAGTGTACAGCACTGATAAAAGCCTTTGCTTTATCTAATTACCCATAGCATACCTGGACGACTGAGGGATTGTACACATGCATTGCCCATAGGCTACAGTTAATCAAAGTGCGGGCTCAGGTCTCTTCTTCGCGCCCTGTTCAGGTTTAATGAGGGACCCTCGCGCTCAGAGGGCCGAACGGCGCGAGCGTGGAGCTGCACACTCCACCTGCCACCTCCATCTGTGCGCACTGCGCAGAGAGCCGCAATTATACTGCCAGAGTGTGCGCAAAGATCCGCGGATACGTGACGTCCTAAGGCCCAAACACTAACGTCTACATTGTGAAACATCAGCCTGCAACTGACAATATTCTTCTAAATTCGCTCTAAATGTTAGTCCTTTGTAACTGCTTCTAACCTTGGCTTTAGTTTTAGGTTGTGACCAAGGGAACTCCCTGCCCTCCCGCTTTGTACCCGTATTTGGGCGGTAGGTCAAGTGGGCTGTGTCACAACGAGATTAAACAAAGCCTAATAACCTAAATGTTAGTCTCTGCTCTCTCGCAGGGTGAAGACATTCAGCATCTTACGCAAATTTGGCTTAAGTTAAATAAAGGAATGCCATTTTTACGAGTTTACATTTTTTGAGCAATAATCTATATAGGCCTACCTATAGGTACATTATTTAACATATTATGTTAACTTAACAGTATACCACCAAGAGGGAGCACCAGTTTGGTAACCAGTGGCCTAAATGTTTATTTCCTTAACACACAGCTTGTCTAGATTTGAGTCCATAAAATAGTTTGTACTGGTGCCTCCCTAAATACAAAGGATGATTAAATCAAAGCCCATAGGTCTACCTGTAAGACCCATGAGCCTCAGCAGTTTTCTTCATTGGTGCAAAGCAAACAGGTCAGTTTGTGGAGTTTGAACAGGTGCCTGACCTGAGGTTCAGCATTGTCCCCTGTCTACAGCAGCTTCATGGTCCTCTCAGGGGGTGTAAAGATTACACTGCTCACCAAGGCCACAGGGTTACACCCATAATGCCGGAATATATTGTACTTGAAGTGGTCAGATGATGATGCCCAATGGTAGGGATGATATCTTCACTCTCAGGACCATCATGAGGCGTTTTTCCTTTTCCCTTACCAAAGTGGTAAAGGAAGTGGTAAGGGAAAACAGATAACAGATACCCAGCCATAATCAGCAGTGAATGATGATCTTATCATTTTGGAATCATTTTGGAAGGCATATTGTTTTGTAATTTCATGTTTGGGAGGTGAAAACAACATCTCTCCTGTACACCTGTTCACAAGAAATACCTTTTCATACTTTTTCATACATATAAAAAGTTGTTGCATGTAAAATTATGTATGTTATTGTTAATAGGCTTCTGTTTATAGATTTAAACATGTTTCCATTGTAATATCTGCACTTAGATTTAATGCAGATTTAAACCCGGATGTGGACTGTGATACATCACAGCCTTTTCTGCTTGTCTTTGTGTAGACCACACAACCGCTCAGCAGGGACAATGGCAGGGAAATCCTTATACCTAAAGTTCACAGGGTCACAGTGTCACACAAGCGATGTGTTGTTTCTTTTGAACTTCAAATAAATATATGTCAGAACTTTGAAGAAAAAAACATATTACTTCCTGTTATTTATTATGTTTATTGTGTACCATTTGGATCAGTTATTGAAGAAATACAGCACAGATAGCATCCTTCATTACCAAGTCCTGACATGTGTAAACAAATGTAAACAACAGCTTTGGCAGTGTCACTTCCTTTGTTGAGCATCAGCTCTGACTGATTAGCCTACCAGTGCTACCAGAGGAAAACATGAAGTAATCATTTACATACCCACACATTCTGAGTAACCATGATTTGCACAAACATTCAGCTCAACCATTAAATCTATTTTAATTAGCTTAATTTTGACACATCAATAAATACGTTTAATTATTTTAAAAAATTATTAAATTAGCTTTGGTTAGGAACCCATCGAAAGCAGTATCCTCCTCGCTGAGTCCTTGTTGTAAATGCATGTCCATGAGCAAACGCCTGTGTTTTGATGGTGCTGTGTTCTCTGACAGAGGCTCGGAATAAGGAGCCCCTCTCTGCCTCCTCTGCTTTGTCTGCCTTTTCACTGCTGGTGTTTGAAATGGAGGTCTGTAGTCCTGAAAAAGAGCCAAATGTTCGGATACTATCTGCTTCAGCATCTGCAGCTCTGTGGAGCACAGCATTACAGCGAGTGCTGATGTCCCTCAGCATGTCCTCCACAGAGTCTGTCTCTGTCTCATAGCCCTCATCCAGACGCTGCCTCTTACATGGACTCAGGGTGGGGTGGTCTTCATGTGGTATTATGGCTTCTCTGAAGTTTGGTTCACTGACAGTTGTTAGCTTCTTTAAAAATAATTAATTTCTGTTAATTTCTTTAAGGAAATGTGTGAAGATGTTATTGCAACAGATTAAAAAGGCTGGCTTACTTCTAATACTGCAGCCAAATGTTTAGCACGACTGGCCAGTTGCTTCAAGTGATGATTTCTTTCTTTATATCCTCCAGTCTCTTCTTGTTTATTCTCAAGGACCTTGTGAAGAAGTAAACAAAAAAATATGTATTTCAGGCATAAAACTATTACAAATGATAAATATCCCTTAAGTAAGCTACAATTTGTAAAATGTAGTTACCGTGTGGTTATTGTCAGCAGAGCATCCCAGCACACAGCCGTGATACTGAGGCCTTTCTTCCCAGTTTGCCTTGTTCTGGACTGGGATATTGCCTTCATCATGAGTAAAACCACTGTCCTCTGAAAAGAAGTCTGGCTGAGGTGTGAGTGGTGGGATTACACAGCCCTGGAAAGGCATAAGATCAGCAGGAGACAGGCTGCTCTCCAGAGGAGAATCTGAAAATACACAACTATGTTAGATTGTACAACAGCAGTGTCTAAAACACTTATGTGGAAAGACATACCTGCTGTAAACTCCTGTACATAATCCTGAGCATGGTCTTCAGAATCACAGTCTTTGACCTGTCAGACAAAAAATGTAATAAATTAAATAAACTCACTGATTTATGAAATCTTCAGATCATGAACCAAGTAGGGCCGTTTACCTGAAAACCCCACCACGGACAGTAATAAGAAGAATTATATGTCATGGTGGTAAAATAACAGGAGCCTATGTGGGTGTTGCTCATTATAAAAAGTTAAGTATAGATCTCTTTTGACTAGTGTCTGAATTGATTGCGAACTAAACTCGCGAGCTCTGCCTTTTAGCGGGATGACATCAGTTAACTACAACGTGATTGGTGCAGAATTCCAGCACACATTGTGAAACATTAACAGACTTGGAAGGATGCACTCTCTGTCATCGCTTTCTTATATGGCCAGATGGTATTTACATTTCTGTTTTGAAGAAAATAACATTATTAATTAATTTTACCCTGTATCCTAGAGGGCTGATGTCATGCGTCTGCCCACATGCGTTGTCTTCAAAATCATCCCAAGCAATAGTGGAAAAAGCTAAAATACATAACATATAAAAACAAATCATGTACACCTTCAACAAAATAGCGTGACTAAATATTATTTGCTAATCACTACCACGTGGATTTCTACGATACTCCATGGCCTACCTTTTTCTACGATGCACGGTAGCTCCACGTACACGGTGACTGGACTGCTGCTTCTTGGGACTATTGGCACAACCAACTTTTCCTTTAGAAGAAAATGTAAATAAATGCATGACATGTAATGCACAAATGAATATAGGCAGTCTTTTTGTTGTTGTCTCAAACCTTGCACCCTGTTCCGTTGACAATTGGATTGGGGCAAAGAGCATCAAACACCATCCTGTCTTTTTGCATCTTGTTTCTACTCAACAGAGAAATAAGACTTTTGCGTAAATATAGACGGGTTTCCCCCGGTCTGTGCCGCGTCTGCGTGCTTTTGGTCCAATCAAACACTTGGATGCTGTCTCCGGGGAGTGACAGCGTCCTCAGAGATCACACGGGTGCAGCAAACGGTCCCAAAGTGTGAAGTGGTACCGCGCGTAAAGGCGCCACGCAGCAGCTGTGGGTGAGACGTTTTTACTAACGCGCACAGCACGGTGACGAGGAGCGCCCCTCTCTGCTTATTCCCCAATTTACATGGGTCAAGTACAGTAATATTGTGTGAGATACGAAGGCCAACATCAGATGTGGAGAGATGCAAAATGCTGAATTTGTGCTCAGTGCGCTCGTATTCCAACACGATTCTCTCAATTAAGTGGCGTTGACACAAAGTGGAAAAGGAAAAGGGCAATTACAGACGACAGCTCAGTAAACACCAGTGACTAATGCTCCATTAGTAAACAAACAAAACTAAGTCTAGTTGGCCCTTAATGCTGAATGCACCTGTGTGGTCGACACTGTGTCAGTAGGTTGAGCTGCCACGCGTAATGGATTATCAGATAGTATCCTTCAATTGACCAGGTTTTGTTGGCACGTTTTAACTGGTACAAACAAATGTAGCACCACGTAAACAATCACACTAACTTCAGCTGATACAGAGTTGGATGTTTGCAGAAGATCTATATCATGACCTTTGATGGCCCCATGCACCGACAGGCTCCTCTGAAGAGTTTCATGGCACTATAATGAAACTGTTAAAATGTATGTTGCACCATCACTCAGTAACGGAGTGAATGAACAAGTAGCTTACGAGTTCAGCGTTTTAAAAGGTGCTTTAGGACTATACAACAAGGTCAACACCAGTCACACTAGTTAAAAAGTTATTCATGTGCTGTAAATAGGCCTATTTCGTTATACCAACAAATAATCATTTTGTTATTATCAAAATCATTTGACAATAATTTTGATTATCAAGTACAGAATAACAGTATTCACCCATAACTGAATTTCTGCACAGTGTGAACACATAGCTACTATTTGACTTTTTTGATGTTATGTAAAAGCCTATCAGTGCATGTCTCTTTCTGTGTTTTCCTACGTATGTCTGGAGTGATAACGATACTAAATTAGGCTACTCAAAGGAGGAGCAGGCATAATAAGGGACAAAAAATTGCCACACCAAGTTTTACTGTTAATTTATTGACAAATAATATGCAATCATAACATACAACAAGAAAAGACTTTTAACATAACATCACAACCGTAAAAAAGGTTTGAAAATATATTACTATAGCTGTACAAATTGTTTAATTGTGAATGAGGTATTCTGTGTAACCATCCAAAATAATTGTTGGACTTACAACATTGTCAATGCCTCCTGGTTTAGTGATGCCAGCAACCTGAGCTTGTTTGTACACTCTTGAATCAAACTATATTCCTTGATTTTCATCAGATCACCTAACAGGCTGCTGTCAGAAGAGTCACTATCTGTTGAACCACTGTCAGACTCATTCATAAAGCTCTCCCACTCCTTGCCCTGTAAATGCAATGGTTCTTGAGCCGCCTGTACTATTTCAGTGGCCAGCTGCAGTGCACATCTGGCTGTGAGAGATGCAGAATATTTGTTAAAAGCATAGTCTGCAAGGCTTAACTCACACAGTTTTTGGGCAAGTTTACTGCAGTGGCTGGCCCTTGTTTCATCATGATTCTTGTTCATTGTAGCAGCAGCCTTTCCACTCTTAAAGTTATAACAGTCTAAGAAAAATGCCAGAGTTGGTGCACAGAGTCGGAAGTTTAGACGAACAAGTATTAAACACTCCAGGTTACACAGCTGCTCCTTGGTGAAGGCATCACAACACAAGGACAAGAGGTCACTGATTCTCGGTGAGCACACTTCAACCTATGTGTGAAAAACAAGCATTTAAAAAAGCTAATTCAATCACAATAATAATCTTTGTTTTTAATATTTAAAGTCAGATCAGACTGGACACCCACAAACCTGTTTACTGGCAAGAAGAAGTGCAGTGACTCCTAGTAACTGAAAGCAGTCTGCAGCCACTGGAGTAGATGCAAGGAACCTGTCCATGATATTTATGGTCAGACAGCAACACTCGAAGGACAAGCTCAAGTGCTGGTGTACAGGAATGAGCCAGCTGACGAGCTTGCACCGAGCTTCTGCGGTGAGCTGCAAGAAGAGCATGACAATGAACATTTAGCCTAAATAACACTCTGACAGCATTGTTTAGTAAAATCACCCTTACCTGTGGCTGGCGCGCCAGACTCTTGCAGGGGTGGAAATGAGTTTCTCTTTCCTTCTGGATCCTGTAGCTCGTGTCGCCATACTGACGGTACCAGGAGAGCTGCCCAGACTCGGATTCTGCGCGCAGCGGGAGCATTTTGGTCTGGTCTGGAGATGGAACTGGAGACAACAATAATTCGTTCTCAAACCCGGAGTCGCTAAACTTGCACGTAAGTTTCTGCTTTCTGTGACGACTTGTGTGTGCTAATGGTGACGTTCCGTCAGCACATCTTCTTTTGTGCACATTTTGAGCATCTGAAGGCAAGAATGAAACCATGTCTGACCCTGACTGCGCGTGACGGACTTCTGACTGGGAGTGGGACTAAAGGGGCTCTCCTCATCACAGATGAGGCGCTTTCCCGGGGTCTTCCCGCTCCTGCAGTGGGGCTGAGCCTTTGGGCTGTTGCCCTGGGCAACGTGACAGCGCAGACTGTTGCGCGTGTCGGGCAGATTGTGCACAGTTCCGCCTGGATAAAACATTAGGGTTAGGGTAAATGGCAACGCTCTGTTATTTTTACAAATTACTTTTTAAACATAACATTACAACATTAGAGACCAGTTCGAGACAGAATGAATTATTTTTTTTTATTAGTTTTCAAGGAAAGCGAAAGCGTGAGCTTACGGTAGGCGGGCCTTCCTGACGCCTACATAACAGACAGTTTCTCTCATGGTTGTGGAGCTGAGCAAGACAACAACATGCCAAATGAGTCCTGAGCGTGTCTTTTAAAGCATGCCCTTTACAGAAACGCATAAGGTAATTTGACTGCAATTTCATATGCGTTGTGGGAAGCAGCGAAATGTGACTTTGAAGCGCCGAAACAGCTGTAACGATAGATTTGCTAAATTATGAACAGAGCAGTCATGCTAGCTGCTAGCAGCTGTAACTAGCTGCTGCATGGCGTAGCTATGAGCTAACAGAACAAAAGTCGACCAAGTTTGCCTGGTCTGTATTCTGGATTTCATTTTTTTTTACCTGACGACCTCTAAGAAATGCTTGTTACAATACCCGTTAAAAAGTCCTAAGCCATTCTGAACGTGAAGTCAGAATGGACCATGTCTTCCAAGATTCGTTTAGATTAGACCTGTCTAAAGTTTGTGATCAAAATTAGTTGACAGCTTTCGGTTTTATGTCAGTAACGTAACTCTTTCCAAACAGACAACCTGCCATCATTCAAATGCCAAAAAAATATAAAAAAAAATAATATTGGAAAATCGTTTAATATGACAACATGAGTGTCTGGTTACACTTCAAAGATCAAAATCAAAAGAACAAAGTCAAAGTAAAACTTTTTTTGTGCAATACAGAAGCTTTCATGTTATAATTGTTTTTGCTTATTAACTAGCTCAAAGTTGCATTTTTTATTTGTGCCTTTTTGAGTAATATTGTCGTGCATTTGAAGCTTGAGTGCCCCCCCCATTCTTGCTCTATACTTGTGATTATCAGCAAAAAGGTTAGAAAGCAAAAGTGAAAATGGTCCTTTTTGCTATAGTACAATGTCTATTCTGTAGTTTTGAACATGGCATCAGTATTCCTTTATGTGTTCCTTTTCTGTATTACTTGGATCAATAATGGGGTTGTATGTTTTCTTTAAGTTCAGGTAAAACATGGACAACCCAGGTAGACCTCACCAAAACTGGCATGGTGGATGGGACAGGACCTATGACCAGGCCAAAGGACAGAACTTCAGATCTGAGGGCGGACACCAAGGAAGGAACAACCAGAGCGAGTTCAGAGGCACTTCGAAAAGGGGGAGGCAGAACTTCCAGGGCTCGTCCCCCGGAGGTTTCCGAGGTGGGCATAGTCCATCACTAAGAGACGACTTCAAATGGGCCTCTAGTCCTGACACCAGTGGAGGAAGTCAAGCAAATCACAAAAGGGAACGCTTTGAGCCACAAAACTGGAGAACAAGACCTTTTTCAGAAAGTCCAAGAGAGGATACAGAGGCCAGTGATGGGAGTGCTCACAAATCAGGTAGAACCCACTGTGGACTTGTATTTTTGCGTAATTTAGCCAAAGTAGGAGTAGTAGTAACTCGGTATAAAACACAATCTCAATCTCATGTGTTCTCAAAGGAAAAAGAAGAAATCGAAACAGGAACACATCTTCTGAAAATAATGTTGAAGCTGTAAATGAAAGGTCGTCCACCAAAGCGGACCGCAGCATTCGGCAGGCAGAAAGACGTCTTCAGCGGGATGGGATAAACCCGTTGAGAAAGGTTTGAATGCTTTTGTGAAATGCCCCTTTGAAACTTTGGTGTAAATTCTCCAGACTTTAATTCAAAATATATGAATGAAGTAAAGTTGATTTCCAAATTCATTAGTATTTTTTTTGAAGTGTTAAATGTTATTGTAACAGTGATAAATGTATTTCTGATTTGCAATTTAAAAAAAATTTTTTTTTTTTTGGTTTTGTTTTTTCAGCCACCCAACAACCATCCCAATGCAGTTTACACATGTTCTTTATGTGACATTTTTTTGGACTCTGTCGCAGATGCCTATAAGCATATTTTTAAGGACAGACGTCATAAGAAAAGATCTAAGGTACGTGTTGTGTATAATTTTAAAAGCACATATTGCTGATCAATTCAATGTGCAACACTAACTGCTTCTGTGTGGTCTGTAGGAACGACAAGAGCAGGAACTATTAACACTGATTTCACCTCCCAGTGTAGAGCAGGTCAATGCGATAAACGCTGCTCTAGAGGATGTGGTTCGTGAACATGGGATGACTGACAAAGATGTGGCGGCAAGACAGCAAGCAGTTTCTGTCATGCAAGAGCTTCTCCTCTGCGTTATGCCCGGTAAGTTGCATATGCATTGGGACTTTCATTAAACATGTTTACACTGTATAATTTCTGTTCAGGAATTACCTTGAGGCTGTATGGATCATCTTGCACTAAATTTGGTTTCAAAAAATCTGATGTCAACATTGACATTCAGTTTCCGCCAGAGGTACTGCTGAATCGCAGTGGACATTTTTAAGACATGACTTTTCAATCTAATCTTTTTTTCCCCCACAGATGACTCAGCCAAATGTTTTGTCCTTGGTCAAAGAATGTCTTTCTGTTTGCCGTAAGTGTTTTGTTCACATGAATTTACATTAAAATATAAGAAATTTGGTTTGAAGTATTTCAAAATGTCTTCTCAGCACTCTATGATGATTTGGAGGCAGACTTTCATGCCAGGGTTCCTGTTGTTGTTTGCAAAGAGAAAAAGAGGTAAGAAGTATACATCTAGGGTCCGAGACCTTCTTTTCTGTATTTTATAATTTTATAATGCTATTTTCTTGTAAAAAGTACATTAAAAAATTAAATATGTATATATTTTATTTACTTTCATAGTGGTCTCATCTGCAAAGTGAGTGCAGGAAATGAAAATGCTTTTCAGACTACCTCATACCTGTCGGCTCTTGTGCGCCAGGAGCCCATCCTTTTCCCTCTTGTTTTGGGCCTCAGACGCTGGGCCCAGGTATTCCACTCCTTCATGAAATGCAAGTTATGCTGCTTTATTTGAGTTGACGTTATGTATCGTGTTGCTTTGTTTGATTAGATTTGTCAGATTGACCGTCCAGAAGAAGGAGGACTTCCATCTTATGCATTTGCCCTTATGGTTGTCTACTTTTTACAGCAGCGTAAACAGGCTCTCCTGCCAACTTACCTGAACCAAGAGGTAACTTTAACCTTATGTGGGGAATGTTTGAAATTTTTTTGTTCCCCTTTTCAACACTTTCTTCTGATTCAGACATTCAAATGTTGTGGTTTTACTTTTATTGAAGTGAAGTAAGAAAATATAAGGAAATGTCAGAAACTATCCCTTACTGTGTGTGGTTTAATCTTTCTGCAGATTAAGGTGTTCTCACTCAGCAGGCTGAAAGACTTCAGTCTCACACATGTAGATGATGATGGGCATGTACACTGGGTTTATTCTCCTTCCTCTTCTAAAGAATTTGTAGACAGATCCATTCTAACTGGGAAGGTAAGAGTAAATGTAAAACATTTGGCTGAAAATGTTGAAAATGTATATCATCCATACTATGCACATGTTTTCTGAACAGGTTCCTCTGGGGCTTCAGCAACCTCACCCTCCTGTAGAAGTCGGCCTTTTATGGGTGGAGATGCTTCGTTTCTATTCTCTGGAGTTTAAAATTGAGGATTATGTCATTGGTGTGCGTACTCGTGCAGTGCTCTCCAGAGAGATGAAAGACTGGCCAAAAAAACGTATTGCTGTAGAAGGTATGATGTTTATAGTCTCTTATGTTCAGATGTTGTCTGCTTGGTTTTATAACAGAAAATATTCTGATTTTTTTTTTTTTTAATTGTGAATCCTAGATCCATTTGCAGTAAAAAGGAATGCGGCCCGCTCAGTTAACAGCCAGCAGGTTCATGACTACATTATCTACTGCCTCAAAACTACATACAAGTACTTTGCCCTTGCACCCAACACACCAGCTTTGGGTCACAAGTTCAAAGGCAATCATGGTAAAGATGAGTTTGATTTGCCTGATGCAAAGAAGCTCATTATTGAGCCTCAAAACCAATCTAAAAATGAAGAAACTGGTCCAGACGACTCTGACTGCATTATTGAAGAAGAACTTGAAGACAGTGAATCTGAAAAAGACACAGAAAAAGCAGACCTGAGAAAAGGCAGTCTGTCTGAAGAAGACGAAGAGGAGGGTGGGGAGGCTGAAGAGGTGGACACACAGCTTAGACGACATATGGACAGTTTAACCACAGAAGATGAGATGTTTCCACTAGATGAAATCTCGGGGGAGGAGCTTTTATCAGAGGATGAGGGGCCTGATATGTACACATCAGGTTTCATGGACAAAGTAGAAGAACCCCTAGAGGATTCTGTAACATTGGATAAACCAGAAGATGGAGGTGAAAAACATGGGAGTCTGTCCTACAGGTTCACTAAACAAGCTTTCACAAGAGGCAAGGTGAGGTTTTGAAAGATTTCTGTGTCAGGATTTTAAACTTGTTAACTGTCTGTGGATCCTCTTTAGTCCCACATTGTTGTGTGTACCTTGTGCAAACGTGATGGCCATCTTAAGAAAGACTGTCCTGAAGATTTCAAGAAGGTAGAACTTGACCCATTGCCCCCAATTACGCCAGAGTTCCTGAGGGTCCTTGACAAAGTTTGTGAGCAGTGCTACAGTGAGTATGTGTTTGTGTCAAGCATGAGGCGCAGTTGTGCTTTAATGTCTGACGTGTGTTTTGTTTTTTGTCCCCCCCACCACAGCTGACTTTGCTCCAGGTGAACTAGAGGAGAGAGTTAGAGATCACATTCTCCAGGATCTACAAACTTTTGTCAGGCGTCACTTTCCCGGTAGCTGGCCAAATATGCAAAAAAGAAAAAAAAAATGAAGTTAAGTAAATATTTACTTGGTGTCTTGCAGACACAAAATTGCAACTGTTTGGATCGTCAAAAAATGGCTTCGGTTTTCGACAGAGTGACTTGGACATCTGCATGATGCTGGAGGGTCGGGACACTATAGAGGTTGTTGCTTTTTCTATTGCCAGTACATTGTGCTGTGCTTAAACCTAATTGACAATGTTCTGTTATTGTATGTAAAGGATGATGCCTGCATTAATATAATTGAGAGCCTTGCAAAGCTGTTGAAGAAACACTCAGGTTTTTTTTTTTCCTTTCCATTTTTAAACACGTATTGACAGAGTTCTTCTAAAATTTCTGACACCTATCTGCTCTCTAGGTCTTAAAAACATCCTGCCCATCACTACTGCGAAGGTTCCCATAGTCAAGTTTTACCATGTTCAAACTGGTCTGGAGGGAGACATCAGCTTATACAACACACTGGTAGGATGGACAGACAGGAGCCCACATTATTGATCCTACTCATTGAAATAATTGCCTTTAGTTCATGTGTGTGCTTAAACCATTTTTCTGTGAAGGCCCTGCACAACACTCACTTGCTGGCATCATATGCAGCTATTGACCCAAGAGTGAAGATTCTTTGTTATGTCATGAAGGTTTTTGCCAAAGTAAGTACAGTAATCCCTCGTTTATCGCGGGGGTTAGGTTCCAGAAATAATCCGCAATAAGAGAAATCCGCGAAGTAGGACAACTTTATATTTTACAATTATTCTACATGTTTTAAGGCTGTAAATGCCTCACCACACACATTATATGCTTTTCTCAGACTGGAATTAATATTTTCTCACATTTATCTCTCGTTTAAACACTCAAACTTTCATAGATTTTCAACAAAATGTATTAATAGTGACGCGTGGGGGGAGACACGGCCCCGGAAGCCCCGCCGGACGCTCGAGGAGCACTGCCACGTCCCGGGGCGTGACACGCACCAACCCCTTGGAGACGTGCACCTCTCATCGTGGTCAAATCCGTGACAGAGGAGCACGACCGGCTGCGTACACCGGTGCTGCGAGCACGAGATCGAACCGCAGCGCCCGGACCATGCCTCCCCCTCAGGACCGCGTCCTCGCAGCCCGAGCCACAAGCCAAACACGCACGAACGAACACAAGAGCCGCACGAAACCAGCAAAGGGCCGCACGGAGTGATTCAATCCTGGTTTAGTCCAGGACCAGTCCAGGTTTAGACCTGGTTTAGTCCTGGTCTAGTTTCTTAGCCAATCAGGACGCAGAACACAATGTTACACTATAAAAAAAAATCCGCGAAACAGCAACAGTGAACCGCGATGGAGCGAGGGACCACTGTATTGTTAATTTTAAAAGGTTATTCTGAAGGTCAGTTTAAAATCTAACCTCCTCCTTACAGATGTGCGATATTGGTGATGCGTCACGCGGAAGCCTCTCTTCATATGCATACACCCTCATGGTGCTGTTCTACCTGCAACAGAGAAATCCACCTGTTATCCCTATCCTGCAAGAGGTAATTTGTCAGACAGTATACTTATTTCTGCTGACCTGCTAAAGATGTGGCAGCAGTTCTTTTGTTGTATGTAATGGTTCAAAAACCATACTAGGTCAAACAGTTGGTTTAGCCTAGTTAAATGACTAAATTAATGTTTGTTTTTTAGATGTATGATGGGAAGAAGCCAGAAAAACTTGTAGATGGGTGGAATGTATACTTTTTTGACGATCTGGCTGCATTGGTGAGTTTGTCATGAGTCATATGGTCAAAACAGTGACAACCATTAAGAATAACAAATGCTTCTGTCTGCAGCCAAGTCGCTGGCCACACTATGGAAAGAACAGGGAGAGTGTGGGAGAGCTGTGGCTGGGTTTACTTAAGTTCTACACAGAAGATTTTGATTTCAGAGAACATGTTGTCTGCATTCGACAGCATGCTCGCCTCACTACTTTCAATAAACAGTGGACATCTAAATTAATTGCCATTGAAGGTCATTCATAAATTTAACATGACACTGGTCATTTGATCTATTAGATTTAATTATTTTTGGTATACTTTTTTTTTTTCCTTAACAGATCCATTTGACCTGAATCATAATCTGGGTGCTGGACTCTCTAGAAAAAGTATGTATGAATTCCAGCTATCACCTACACACACACACATGTATTGTATGCATTTCTATGCTGTGCTTTAACACTTGCCAAATGTTAACAGTGATCAACTTCATCATGAAGGCATTCATTAACAGCAGAAAAGTGTTTGGCACTCCTGTCTCTGCCATTCCTGTTCAATACCCTTCTACAATGGTTGGTAATTTTTTTTACAACATCTAAATATTATAAATGCACATTATTTTACAAATGGTAAGCATGCAACTTGTTCTAGGAATATTTTTTTGACCCTGACGTGCTCACAGAAGGTGAGGTGGCTCCTAATGACCGATGTTGCAGAATCTGTGGGAAGATTGGGCACTTTATGAAAGACTGTCCAATGCGAAGAAAGTAAGTTACTACATGTTTTGACATGGTTTTGTTTATTTTCTACTTTCTATTAGGTTATGATTTTGTAATGACTAATTTATTGTCAGGTCGCGCCATAGACAAGATTCTGAAAGAGTGGCTGATGCTCAGCATGACGACACACTGGATCAAGTGAAAAATCCGAGTGAGCAGTGGAGAAAAAGAGACCCTCTGGAACCTCGCTGCTGCTTCCTTTGTGGCTCAAACACACACATGAAAAAGGACTGTCACCTGTACAGAGGTCCTGCAGGTATTACTCATTTCATCCATCTAAAAGTCTATAATTGGGCAACATTGTTACAATTAACTATATAAAGCATGACGCACTGGCTAAGCTGGGTTTTCTTATTGGTTAGGAAATGCGAGGCTGGATGGCTTTCCATTACCTTCTGGGCACTTGGGAACACGGAGAGGAAGGGATAAACCTGTAGGTAATAATTCCAGTTATATATTATGTGTTTATACAATTTAACACAAAATTGTATTTTATTTTTCAGAGTAACCCAATGAAAGAAGAGAATAAACGACTAATTTTAAGTCCCCATGCAGGTAAATGACTGCTTTTACTAATGTATTATTGCTAATAATCGTGTCCAAAGCTTATCAATTTTACCAGACTTGTGCACATATAGAATTTAAAATTTTTACTGAATTCTCTAATGCCTGCAGTAAACATAATAATTTAAAACTTGAACTGTTGTTTGGGCTTTCAGGTAGTTTAGCCTGTCGAAATATGGGTCAGTTTGGTTCCAAGAAGAATCAGGAGTAATAAGGATGGAGCTCTCTGAGACTATTGCTGCACATATCACTTGCTCCATCTTCAGGCTCAGAAGCCCTTTAAAAGCCAAAGCCAGGACTCCTTGACTTGAAGCCAAGTAGGGCCTTTTTATTCATGTTTAGTTTCCCCTAAAATACTCATCAAATGAGCTTTTTTAATAGTTTTTTTTTTAAATACACCATTATAAATTCACCCAATCTACTGTTTAAATACACTGCCAGTTAATCCTTTTATTTATTCAGTTTTATTTCTCAAATTTATAACATGATTAGGTGGCTACTCTATAAATGATTTTCTGTCAGGCTATTGGATT
The DNA here is from genome assembly GCA_036785185.1 of Paratrypauchen microcephalus. Lineage (NCBI taxonomy): Eukaryota > Metazoa > Chordata > Actinopteri > Gobiiformes > Gobiidae > Paratrypauchen > Paratrypauchen microcephalus. The sequence continues at coordinate 3,264,675 of JAVJIX010000105.1, read as the reverse complement.
TTGTTAATCTTTGACTGACTGGGTATTTTAGAAATGGCAAAACATGTGTTTACTCTATTTTACAATTGTTTTACTTTATTGGCACTGACCTTTATCTGTCTAGTAGTTACTAGCTTTATAGACCTTCAGTTATGACTTTTATAGTTTTGTTTATCATTTCATTTTACACTTTTAAAGGTGCCATCAACTATCTCCAAATGTGTAGTAGAGTAATATGGCTACATAAGTAGTTACATGTTTGGGATGGTCTAGTCTAGTGCAAGTCAATGTGTGTTCAAACTAGAGGAGATCTCAGTTAATGAAAAAAAATATTTATTGTTGATGTTTATGCTTTTTCACAGAATTATAGCTGCACTTTCAGGGTTCATGCTCTTGAATTTTGTTGCTGGTTATGTCTGAAAGACCTGGTTGAAAAAAAGCCTTCTGGCTAAATGTCAAGATTTTTATGCAAAGGTTTTGATTTGTTCTTAGAATTATTTTAAACCCTTTTAATGTGATCCTCTTAAAATTCAAAGTATTTTTTTTTTCTTATTTCTCAGCAAAAGTTAAATTTTGTGTTGAAATCAAATAAATGAAAACCACAAACCCATTTGAGTGTGTATTTATTTTTTTCATTTTGTATTTAAGTGTGAAGAATCCCTCAGTCGTCCATGTAGAATCCATGATATAAGGAGAAATTCAATTTGTCAACTGGTTTATTTAGTCAAACGTTTCGCAACTCATCCGAGGTGCTTCGTCAGTTCTGGTTAGAGTGCTGATAAACACTGCTTATATCTAGCTGCAAGGAGGAGCTAACTACCGAAATTATTCTGAAACTATCCCGCCTTTGTTTTGAGTTTCTGTCTTTTGTATTCCCAGTTTCTCTCTGGACCTGACCTGGCTGCCCTATTGTTTCCTTAGTTTGTTTTGATTTCGGTTTGAGAATGGAATTGTATATGGGAGACAAATTGTCTGACTCCCCCCATTCCTGTTTAAAGAAGGATTCTCTTTTTTGACGACAATAGCCTCTTTAACTCCCCTCTCAAACCAGTTCTTTTCTCTGGCTAAGATCTGAACCTCACTGTCCTCAAATGAATGGCCTGTGGCTTCTAGGTGGAAATGTACGGCAGATGACGGTCCACTCTGCCACGCCCGCCTGTGTTGGTACATCCTCTTGTGAAGTGGCTGTTTTGTTTCTCCAATGTAGCGCTCACTGCAGTCTTCACTACACTGAATGGAGTAGACCACATTGCTTTGTTTGTGGCTCGGTGTTTTGTCCTTTGGGTGGACTAGTTTCTGTCTTAAAGTGTTTGTGGGTTTGAAATAAACTGGGATTTCATATTGTCTGAAAATCCTCTAGTTTTTCAGAAACGCCGGCCAGGTAAGTGTTGCCCCCCTTGAACAGCACAAACAAGAACACATCTGTGTCTTCTTTTGGGCAACTTTATTTGCCTCGGTTCGCATTTACAAGCGAGCTCTCATTGGGTTACAGACATCAAAAATGCATTATCATAACCTAGCTTCTCTTCAACTCAACTTCACTCAACGCAACGTTCGCGTTCTCTTCTTCCTTCCTCCGGCTGATGACGTCAGTTAACCTATAACCTTTTACAGTTTTAAAGAAAATTAAACAATGTACAAGGAAATAAAACAGAAATAATAATACCCCATTAATGTGTCTTATTATAAAAAATAACTAAAATGCAGACTATGAAAAATATCCTTAGGTCGCAACACCCTCCCCCACTAAAAAAAATGTCAAACATTTTCTTTTCACAATGAATTGGCACAACATTTTGGTAGAAGGTGAGCTAAACAGATCATTTGTTTTCAAACATATTAAACAGGTAAGTACTGTTACACATTACACACTACAGGACAGTTAGGCCATACTTTCAATGTTTCCCTTTTTTTTCAAAGTCTCATGGCAAAACACAAACTAAGTGTCCATAGTCTTTGTGTATTGTAGGGCGAGTAGTCCACTGAAGTATTGGTGGGCCCCCCAAATCTTCATAATGGGACAAGGAAAATACCGCATACACCCGAAGCTATGTGATTACACATCTTAAAGCCATGCATCTAGCGAGTTCATAGTGTACAAACTGTTCCTGTGTTTACTGCATATTTGCACTACTAGCTTAACTCCATTTTACTACAACAATAAGCCTTTACTCTGTTAATTACCAGAATAACTGTTCAGAGTACCTGTTTCATTTGTGTGTGTCTGAACTGTAACTTCTATAAAATAAACATTTAACCAATTTATAAACGTTTGTCTTTCTGTTAATGTCTACTCATAATGAAAAGGATACATGAATGATGGTCTGGTAGAGAAGTCATGGTTGAGGCTGTTCACACTGACGGGGCAGGTATTCAACTGCTGGATGGTTGGTTGGCCTAGCTGGTCATAGGTGTAGACACGCCTGGGCTGTCTGGTTCTCCTTGGCCTGTCCCTCCATGATTCAGCATCACTCTGCTCACTGTCAGGTTCAACAGCTGGCACTTCTCTCTCTGGCTCGACACTAGCTCTCTCTTCCACTTGCGGTTCTTCAGGATGCTCCTCAGATACAAATGTCAGCTCGGGCCTTTCTCTGAGCCTTTCTCTCCTAGGATAGAATTCTCCTGCCTCTGCGTTGAGGGGTGGACCAACACGTCTGACAGCTGTCCACATGTGACACTCCTCTTCACTGGAGCTCTCTGTGTCTGTCTGACAAGTATCAGGTTTCGTTCGGTGTCTTTTTGTTCTTAGCCTTGGTTTGTCTACACCGTTTTCCTGTTGCAGGTTGTGTCCACACACTTTAGGTTCTTCAACAAGGTAGGGGGCATGGTAGAAGTAGAAGTAGGTTACGGTGTAACACTCGTCTTCTTCCTGTTCCCTGCAATGGCTCGACCACATATACTGGACTCTCAGGGCCTTTTCTTTCCTTGACAACATGAATCACATCTTCCCAGTAACTACGAAGTTTCCCAGGACCGCCTCGGTGTGAGGTTTCTCACCAAAACATGGTCACCTGGCTGAAGAGTAGAACTCCATGCGCAGTTATTGTAGTTCTTCTCTCCTCTTCTTGCACTCTTCTTCATGTTCTGCATCGCAATGGCATAGGCTTCCTGCATAACCTCTCTCCATTTCTCTGCATAGCCTGTATGTGACTGGCTCCTTCCTTCTCCTCTCCGTGGGAACATCAGGTCGACAGGTAAAGTTGGTTCACGACCAAAGAGAAGGAAAAATGGGGAAAATCCTGTCGCTTCATGTTGAGTTATATGCATGCACTACTTTGTTCAGATGCTCTTTCCATCTTGACTTCGGAGACTCCTCAAGTGTACGCAACATACTCAACAGGGTTCTATTGAAGCGCTCCACAGGGTTGGCTTGGGGGTGGTATGGGGACGTGCGAGAATGACTGATTCCACAATAGTCTTGCAGCTTACGAAAGAGTGTGTGGCAGATTGGATTATTGGTGTCACGTTTGCGTCTCTGCCCGCTGGGAGTTGAGTTGTGGTAAGGTAATGCCTCGTTGCGGTATTCTAATAGTTCGGGATCCCGTTGGTGCCTTACCTTCAACCCCTGGAGTGTTGGGGATGAACGTCATTCGCCGTTGCTATCAGGAATCGTTTGGGGCCCATGGCCCCTCCCTCTTCCATTCTACCCCCGTCTCGGAAGCACCGAGTCCTGTTATTGAGGCTCTACAGCAGTGCCATCAGTCATCCGTGCAGGACCAGATCTTTATGGGCACTGCTAGGGTGCGTGGTTCCCGAGCAGTACATGTACCGGGTGGCACATTGAAATTCGTGGCCAGTACGTGTTCGGAACAGCTCTCTGGGCAGATAGCCCTGTTTGAACCGCCACAGTGTGGTCTACCAGCGGGACTGTTGGCTTCACCATGTCTGGTTCAGGTGGTGAGAGGTACTGCATATGTTCCCATTGTCAATGTTAGACTGACGGAAGCTCTGCTTTATCCCCGTGTTTGCCTGGGCTCCTTAACCGCCGCCCAGGTCATCAGCTTGCCAGCTGGAATCACTGAGGTGAGGTCTTCTGCTGCGGTGTTCTCTCAGGCTGCTATGAGTTCTGTGCAGGACCGAGTTGACACCCTCGACCTATTGGCTTTGTCAGAGCCTGACCAGGTAGAGGTTCGAGGTCTATTGCAGCGGTACAGTTCCGTGTTCGCAGCGCATGATGCTGACTTGGGTTGTACCCAGCTGCTTTCCCATGACATTCCACTGGTGGATGATACACCTATCCGACAGCGCTACCGGCGCATTCCGCCGTCAGAATACGAGGAGGTTAAGGTCCAGGTAATCAGGGAAAGTACTAGCCCTTACGCCTCACCAATTGTCCTGGTTAAAAAGAAGGATGGGAGTCTACGCATGTGCGGACTACCGCCTTCTGAACCAAAAGACGTGCAAGGATGCTTTTCCTCTTCCTCACATTGAGGAAAGTCTGGATGCCTTAGCGGGTGCCCAGTGGTTCTCGACGTTGGACCTTGCTAGTGGCTATAATCAGGTCCCAGTTTCCGAACAGGATAAACCTAAAACGGCTTTTTGTACTTCCTTCGGCCTCTTTGAGTGGAACCGAATGCCGTTCGGATTGTGCAATGCCCCTAGCACATTCCAGCGCCTTATGCAGCGGCTTTTCGGGGACCAACAGTGTCAGTCACTTCTACTTTATCTTGATGATATTTTGGTATTTTCATCATCTTCAGCGGTTGGAGGTAGTTCTCAGTCGCCTTCAATGGGAAGGTTTGAAGGCAAAATTGGGGAAGTGGCTACCTAGGGCATGTCATCTCAAGCCAGGGGGTCTCCACTGACCCATCTAAGATTGACGCTGTGGCCAAGTGGCAGCGACCACGCCATATCTCAGAGTTGCGATCCTTTCTGGGGTTCGCCAGTTATTACAGGCGTTTCGTGGCGGGTTTTGCGAAATTGGCAAGTCCTCTGCATAAGCTGGTGGCCGACCTTGCTGCAGTGAAGGGAAGAAGAGCCAGCCACGACATAGGTGCTGCATGGACACCTCAATGTGAGGATAGTTTTGAGGCTTTCAAGGCCAAACTGGTTTCCTCCCCAGTTTTGGCTTATGCCGATTTCTGTAGGCCATTTATACTGGAAGTGGATGCCAGCTATAGTGGGCTAGGGGCGGTTTTGTCGCAGGAGTTTGATGGAGTGGTTAAGCCGGTGGCTTACGCTAGCCGGGGACTTAGGCCCACGGAGCGCAATATGAAGAACTACAGCTCAATGAAGCTGGAGTTCCTTGCGCTCAAGTGGTCCATGACCGAGAAATTTCGGGAGTACTTGCTGGGCCATAAATGTGTTGTTTTCACAAACAACAACCCGCTCAGCTACCTCCATACAGCGAAGCTTGGGGCCACCGAACACTGATGGGCAGCTCAGTTGGCGTCCTTTGACTTCGAAATCAAGTATCGCTTGGCTCGTCAAAACAAAAATGCCGATGCGCTCTCTAGGCAGTGCTTATCGAGTATGCTCTCCCAGGCACTTCGGTGCCTCCATCCTTGCAGCAGGCCCCCGAGTCAAGTGCGGTAACTCTTGCCACCCAGACGGTGATGGCTGTACTCCCGGGGCATTCTCCTGCTGAAATTCATTCCTTGCAGGAGGCTGACCCCCTCCTGCGAGATATTTTCGGGTTCTGGAGGAGGCAAGTATGGCCTACGGCGGAGGAGCGTCAACGGCTCCCAAAATTGGCCATGATGCTGTTGCGACAGTGGGGTCGGTTGGTGGAAAAGGAGGGCGTATTGTACCGCCTGGAGTCTTCCGCCCGGATGGGAGGGAAGAATGTCTTCAACTTCTCCTGCCCACCGTCCTTAAGAAGGAAACCTTGAAACAGTTGCATCAGGACCATGGTCACCAAGGGGTGGAGAGAACTTCAGAGCTAATACGGCGTCGCTGCTATTGGCCAGGAATGGCTATTGACATCCTCCAGTGGTGTCAACAGTGTGAGCAGTGTCAGGTGGCAAAAGACCCCCAGCCTGTGTCCCACAGTTTTATGGGTCACTTGTTGGCATCTAGACCGAATGAAGTCATTGCTATCGACTTCACCCTTCTCGAACCGTCCCAGAATGGACTGGAAAACGTTCTGGTAATTACAGACGTTTTCAGTAAGTATACCCAGGCAGAAGCCCTTATGATGAGTTCAATAACAAGGCCAGATACGTCGCCTGGACTGGCGTCACCGGGGCCCCACTCTGGAGCCAGACCTGGGGTGGGTGCGCGCCAGCGAGCGTCTGGTGGCCGGGCCTTTCCCCACGGGGCCCGGCCGGGCGAAGCCCGAAGAAGCGACGTGGGGCCGTCCTCCTGAGGAGCCACCACCCGCAGGAGGATCCACAAGGGCCGGGTGCAGAGAGATCTGGGCCGGATCTCCGGACATGGAGACTAGCTCTGCGGACATGGAATGTCACCTCGCTGGGGGGGGGGGGGGGGCTGAGCTAGCTTGTGCGGGAGGTTGAGCGTTACCGACTAGACATAGTCGGCCTCACCTTCACGCACAGCTTGGGCTCTGGAACCCAACTCCTTGAGGGGGGCTGGACCCTCCATTTCTCTGGCGTTGCCCGCGGGGAACGGTGGCGGGCTGGTGTGGGCCTGCTCATTGCCCCACAGCTCAGCCGCCGAGTGTTGGAGTTCACCCCGGTGAACGAGAGGGTCGCGTCCCTGCGCCTTCGGGTCGGGGACAGGTCTCTCACTGTTGTGTCGGCCTATGGGCCGAACAGCAGTGCAGAGTACCCGGCCTTCTTGGAGTGCCTGGGAGGGGTACTGAACAGTGCACCGACCGGGGACTCCGTTGGACTCCGTTGACTCCTGGGGGACTTCAACGCCCACGTGGGCAATGACAGTGACACCTGGAGAGGGGTGATTGGGAGGAACGGTCTCCCTGATCTGAACCCGAGCGGTGTTCTGTTATTGGACTTCTGTGCTAGCCACAGTTTGTCCATAACGAACACCATGTTCGAGCACAAGGGTGTCCATCAGTGCACGTGGCGCCAGGACAACCTAGGACGGAGGTCGATGATCGACTTTGTTGTCGTCTCATCTGACCTCCGGCCGCGTGTCTTGTACACTCGGGTGAAGAGAGGGGCAGAGCTGTCAACTGATCACCACCTGGTTGTGAGTTGGGTCCGCTGACGGGGGAGGAAGCCGGAGAGACCTGGCAGGCCCAAGCGTATCGTGAAGGTCTGTTGGGAACGTCTGGCAGAGCCCTCTGTCAGGGGCACCTTCAACTCACACCTCTGGGAGAGCTTCTCCCGGATTCCGGGGGAGGCTGGGGACATAGAGTCCAAATGGGCTCTTTTCTCGGCCTCTATTGTCGATGCGGCCGCCCGTAGCTGTGGTGGTAAGGTCTGTGGTGCCTGTTGCGGCGGCAATCCCCGAACCCAGTGGTGGACACCGGAAGTAAGGGATGCCGTCAGGCTGAAGAAGGAGTCCTATCGGGCCTTATTGGCTCGTGGGACTCCTGAGGCAGCTGACGGGTACCGGCGGGCCAAGCGTGCTGCAGCCTGGGTGGTCGCAGAGGCAAAAACTCGGGTTTGGGAGGAGTTCGGAGAGGCCATGGAGGAGGACTATCGGACGGCCTCAAAGAGATTCTGGCAAACCATTCGGCGCCTCAGGAGGGGGAAGCAGTGCTTCACCAACACTGTTTATGGTGGAGGTGGGGAGCTGTTGACCTCGACTGGGGATGTTATCGGACGGTGGAAGGAATACTTTGAGGATCTCCTCAATCCCGCCGTCACGTCTTCCGAGGAGGAAGCAGACGCTGGAGACTTGGAGGCGGACTCGTTCATCACCCTGGCCGAAGTCACTGAGGTGGTTGGAAAGCTCCTCGGTGGCAAGGCCCCGGGAGTGGATGAGATCCGTCCTGAGTATCTCAAGTCGCTGGATGTTGTAGGGCTGTCTTGGCTGACATGTCTCTGCAACATCGCGTGGCGGTCGGGGACAGTACCTCTGGACTGGCAGACCGGGGTGGTGGTCCCTCTGTTTAAGAAGGGGGACCGGAGGGTGTGTTCCAACTATCGGGGAATCACACTCCTCAGCCTTCCCGGTAAGGTCTATTCCAGGGTGCTGGAGAGGAGAATTCAACCGATAGTCGAACCTCGGGTTCAGGAGGAGCAGTGTGGTTTTCGTCCCGGCCGGGGAACACTGGACCAGCTCTATACTCTCCATCGGGTGCTCGAGGGTGCATGGGAGTTTGCCCAACCAGTCCACTTGTGCTTTGTGGATCTGGAGAAGGCATTCGACCGTGTCCCTCGTGGGGTCCTGTGGAGAGTGCTCTGGGAATACAGGGTTCGGGGCCCTTTGCTAAGGGCTGTTCGGTCCCTGTATGACCGGAGCAGGAGCTGTGTTCGCATTGCCGGTAGTAAGTCGGACCTGTTTCCGGTGCATGTTGGACTCCGCCAGGGCTGCCCTTTGTCACCGGTTCTGTTCATTATATTTACTAGACTCACCCATCCCCCCAGCCTGCCACTGTCATTCTCTGCAGCCCAGGTGAGACAGGAGCTCAAGAAGATTAGACTGAGGAAGGCAGCAGGACCAGACGGCATCAACTCCAGGCTCCTTAAGTCCTGTGCAGACGAGCTGTGCGGAGTTGTGGAGCATGTCTTCAACATGAGCCTTAAGCTGAGGGTGGTGCCACAACTCTGGAAGACCTCCTGCGTGGTACCAGTGCCTAAGACACCGCACGCTAAAGACCTCAGCAGCTTCAGGCCGGTGGCTCTAACATCCCACCTGATGAAGACACTGGAGAGACTGGTCCTTGGCCACCTCCGCTCCACCGTGAGCTCAGCGATGGACCCGCTGCAGTTTGCGTACCAGCCTGGCATCGGAGTGGAGGATGCCGTCATCTACCTGCTGCATCGCTCACTGTCTCACCTGGAGAACCCCGGCAGCACTGTGAGGATTCTTTTCTTTGACTTCTCCAGTGCTTTCAACACCATCCAGCCACTGCTCCTCAGGGACAAACTGGAGACCGCCAATGTGGACTGTGACCTGGCAGACTGGATCCTGGACTACCTCACAAACCGGCCCCAGTTTGTGAGAGCCAAGAACTGTGTGTCTGACCTCCTGACCTGCAGTGTGGGGGCGCCCCAGGGCACTGTCCTCGCGCCCTTTCTTTTCACCCTCTACACTGCAGACTTCAGACACAACACGGACAGCTGTGTCCTGCAGAAGTTCTCTGATGACTCTGCCATCATTGGTCTCATCAAGGATGACGATGATGGGGAGTACAGAGGACTAATACAGGACTTTGTGGACTGGAGTCAGCGGAACCACCTCATCATCAATGCAGGGAAGACCAAGGAGATGGTGGTGGACTTCCGCAGACGCCACTCTACTGCCCCCTCAGTGAACATCCAGGAAAGGGACATTGAGAGAGTGGACTCTTACAAGTACCTGGGTGTTCATCTGAACAATAAGCTGGACTGGACTCATAACACAGACGCACTGTACAGGAAGGGCCAGAGTCGGCTCTATCTCCTGAGGAGACTACGGTCCTTTGGAGTGAGAGGGCCACTCCTGAAGACCTTCTATGACTCTGTGGTGGCATCAGCCATCCTGTACGGTGTGGTCTGCTGGAGCAGCAGCATCACAGAGAGGGAGAAGAAGAGGCTGGACAAGGTCATCAAGAAGTCCAGCTCTGTCCTGGGCTGTCCTCTGGACTCAGTGCAGAAGGTGGGGGACAAGAGGGTCCTGGCTAAGGTCACCTCTATGCTGGACCATGAGTCTCACCCCCTGCAGGACGCTCTGTCTGCTCTGGAGAGCAGCATCAGTGACAGACTGATTCACCCTCGCTGTGTGAAGGAGAGGTTTCGCAGGTCTTTCCTTCCTGCTGCTGTCAGACTGTACAACGAACACTGTTAACATGTCATTCAACGTATCTGCACTTACAAATATTCAACTATAATCCAGAGTCTATTTTTAGGTCTAGTTTTAAATTATCCTAGGCCATTATTTATTTATTTATTATATTGTTCTGTTGCATGTTACTTTTTCGTGCTGTTCTTGATCTGTGCGTTGCAACACTGGAATTTCCCCACTGTGGGACTAATAAAGGCATATCTTATCTTATCTTATGGACAGAATTTCTAGGCGCAGTCAGGGGCCGGAGGGGATCCGGTTTGGGAACCACAGCATCTCATCTCTGCTGTTTGCGGATGATGTTGCCCTGATGGCTTCATCGAACCGGAACCTCCAATGTGCACTGGGGCGGTTTGCAGCCGAGTGTGAAGCGGCTGGGATGGGGATCAGCTCCTCCAAATCCGAGGCCATGGTTCTCGACCGGAAAAAGGTGGCTTGCCCTCTCTGGGTGGGTGGGGAGTCCTTGCCTCAAGTGGAGGAGTTCAAGTATCTCGGGGTCTTGTTCACGAGTGAGGGGATGATGGAGCGTGAGATTGACAGGCGGATCGGTGCAGCATCGGCAGTGATGCGGTCGCTGTACCGGACCGTTGTGGTGAAGAGGGAGCTGAGCCGAAAGGCGAAGCTCTCAATTTACCGGTCAATCTACGTTCCTACCCTCACCTATGGCTCTGGGTAATGACCGAAAGGACGAGATCGCGGATACAAGTGGCCAAAATGAGTTCCCTCCGTAGAGTGGCTGGGCGCACCCTTAGAGATAGGGTGAGGAGCTCAGTCACGCGGGAGGAGCTCGGAGTAGAGCCGCTGCTTCTCCACGTCAAGAGGAGCCAGCTGAGGTGGCTCAGGCATCTGTTTCGGATGCTTCCTGGACGCCTCCCTCGGGAGGTGTTCCGGGCATGTCCCACCGGGAGGAGGCCCCGGGGAAGACCCAGGACGCGCTGGCGGGACTATGTGTCCCGGCTGGCCTGGGAACGCCTTGGGGTCCCCCCAAAGGAGCTGGAGGAAGTGTCCGGGGTGAAGGAGGTCTGGGCGTCCCTGCTTAGACTGCTGCCCCCGCGACCCTGCCCCGGATAAGCGGAAGAAAATGGATGGATGGATACCCAGGCAGTTCCCACTAGGGACCAGCGGGCAATAACTGTGGCACAGGTCCTTTTGCACGAATGGTTCTACCGATTTGGGGTGCCGGGTCGCATTCATTCCGATCAAGGTAGAAGCTTTGAGAGCTCCCTAATCGACCAGCTCTGCTGCCTGTATGGGGTAAAGAAATCACGCACTACACTGTATCACCCCGCAGGGAATGGGCAGTGCGAGCGTTTTAATAGGACGCTGCACAATCTTCTGAGGACGTTGCCCGTGTCCCAGAAGCGCAACTGGACCTCCTGTCTGCCACAGGTGGTCTATTGCTACAACACCACCCCCCACCAAAGTACGGGGGAGTCACCATTCTTTTTGATGTTTGGACAGGAACCTAGGCTCCCAGTTGATTTTCTCCTGGGCTGGGTCCAGGACCTGGTGCCAGGTACTGTACAGGATTGGATGGCAGAACATCAGGCCCAGCTCAAGTTGGCCTTTGAAGGGGCACGGGAGCGGTTGGTTGCTGCTCCACAGCGCCGTAAGGACCGTCACGATCAGGGGGTTCGGGAGGCACCCTTGCAAGTAGGCCCTTTGGTTTACCTTCGGGATCATGCTGCAAATGGCCGGCATAAAATTCAAGACCTCTGGAGTTCTGTAGTCCATCAGGTGCTGGAGGTCCCAGGCAGTGATGGTGTAGTGTACACCGTCGCCCCAGCAGATGATTCAGGCCGGGCAAGGAGAGTCCATCGTGACATGTTGAAGGTACAGGTCGCCCCCTCCCCCTATCAGAGCGCGAAGCCGTGGCCCGTGAACTCCCTGCCCCTGGATGTTCCGTGGATGCACCTGACTCCAAGACGGACTGGTGGCTGTTTGTTCCTAATGCTCCAGTGCCGCCACCTATACACGAACCCGGTAGGCTTGGGGCGGCGAGTGGTACCCCCTCTCAGACGACACCCGCTGCCACGAGTGGTCCAGCCCCGGACCCTGGGTCAGGAACGTTGTCTGTTCCTTCTGTTGTGGGGGCCTTGGGTTCCAGGCAGCCAGTACTGCGCCGAACGGGCCGGGCCACAGCAGCTTCCACGGCCTGCTGGGAGTCAGTTCAACGTTGCGGAGGCTCCCCCAGCAGCGCAGCTGGATGGTTAGAATTGGCCAGTGGGGTGTTTGCCAATTTTTTTTTTTTTTCATCGGGGCGCCGAAAAAGAAAAGGGAGGTATAATGTGGCAGATTGGATTATTGGTGTCACGTTTGCGTCTCTGCCCGCTGGGTGCGGTGATTGGGTGGTGGATTTGGGCGTGGGGTATTTAAGTAGGCACCGTGACTACTCCCTCCTCTCCTCTTCCGTGTGGCTGGCTTTGTGTTGGTAGCATGTGACACGGGTCTGCTGCTGGGGCTGTGTTGGGGCGAACGTGTGCTCAGACTGGGTGAGTTGTTGCGTTTTTCATGCGTTCGTTGATTGGGTTTGTTGGTGTTACACCCGCGGTTCTTTGCTCTGTAGATTGCCAGGTGTTGGTAGTTGGAGCAGTGTGGTGCAGTGTGTGCGGCTGCGCTGGGCTGGATGCTTCTGAGCGACTGCTCCTACCGACAGTGGTTGCTTCTGTTCCCTCCCTAGCCGCTATCAGTGGCGATTAGCTGTCGCTCAACTGTGTGGATTTGCAGCTCGGCGTGTCTACGGCTCCAGGTTGCTGTTTTGTTCACCGGCGATTCTCGATAAGTGTGTGCGCCGACGTCGTCGGATGCGGTTTGCCATAGATACGGCGGTGCACCTCATTGCCATGGTCACAGCGTTCGCCTGGCCTGTTTCGTTTGTGGGTACGTATTTTATAACCCACACTAACACAGGACTTTGCACTTAAATTCTCCCTCAATTTTAATATGCTGTACTGTTTATGAGACATTTTTATACTGTTTCAGTTTTACTGTACGCGAACCTGAGGTATTTTTATTGTTACGGACTATACTCTCGCGTGCTTGGGGTTTGCTGCTCTGTGTCCCTCGTAGGCGTATCTGTGTCTGGTGCTTGCATTGCACTTCCGATTGTTTTATTTTTCTTGTGCATGATTTTCTTTTTCTTTTGTTATTTGTGTGATTTCTTTTTGTTTTTTTTGGTTGCAGTGCATAACATGCATGATGTGATTTCTGTTTATTATTTCTTTCTTTGGAATTGCTTTGTTGCATTAGGTTCTGGATAGCTGTATTGGGGCAAGGGTATGGGTATACGTGTTTGTCTGACCATATTTTCCTGGTGTGCTTGTTTGGGTGGCGCGTGAGTGTGTGCCTGTGTGTATGGTGGTATGCGTGCGTGTGTATGAAGGGGGGGGTGTTGGGTGCTGAGCCCGATTTGACTAGCTCCGGCCTATGTTGACGGTCAACGAACTTTCTCTTTGTACTACCTTGAACATTAGCAAATAAATATAATTTGGTTGAACTCACGTCTCTGTCTTGTATAATGTGCGAATTTGTGTTGCCTAATATTTCTTAAAGGGTTTACTTATTTATTCCTGTGGGCTAACCCCCCATAGGTGGCGTTGTCCGGTTGGTGACAGTAGTCTAAATTCCATTCGGTCAAGTGCATTTTCAAACTCTCTTCCCTGGTCATGGTGGATCTTTGACGGGAAACCGAAGCGCATAACAAAGTCACCAAAAGTTTTCTTGCTGCAGTCTTACCGGATTTGTCTTTTGTTGCATAGGCCTGCGCATATTTTGTGAAATGATCCACGACCACGAGTATATACTCTTCACCTCCCTTACACTTATCCAAGTGCAGGTAATCAATGGATATCATCTCAAATGGTGCAGATGTCTCAATGCTCTGGATAGGTGTTCTGGCTGTTCGGTTAGGTTTCTTCCTTTTTATACAGCGACACACCTGGGTAACATAGTGCTCCATCTCTTGTCTCATTTTAGGCCAGAAGAAACGTTCCCTGGCAAGAGCCACCATCCTGTCTGCGCCCAAGTGCCCCATGTCCTCATGTAGGTGCTTGTAGACCATGGGCTTTAGGGAATCGGGAACAACTAGCTGCTTTCTTCTTGTAGTCTCCCTTCTAAGGATTCCATCTCCATCAATTTGCAAGCGGGGCCATTCTCTGAGAAGGTGTCTCACTGTCTCATTCTCTGCCATCTTGTCTTTATGTTTTAGATGGGCACAAGTTCTTTTCAGCACCAACACCCTACCTACTGCTAAGTCTGTTTGTTGGGCATCTCTGATGTCTTTAACTGCAAGAGGCTGGATGGCCTCTGAGATGTTGTACCCCTCTGGCAGGGCATCTTCATTACAAGTGACTGCAGAGATCCAGCTAACTTCTCCGTTTTTCTCTCACTTCAGACCCTCACCTATGCACTCGATAGCATCCTGTTGACATTCCTCTATGCATTCCTGTATGATTTCCTCAATAGGCTTCACTCTTCTTGACAAAAAGTCTGCATCTCGATTTGCTGACCCAGGCCTGTACTTGAGAGTAAACCTGTAGTCGGCCAACTCTGCCACCCAACGGTGTCCAGCTGCATTGAGTTTCGCTGACTTTGTGACATATGTCAGAGGTTTATTGTCACTATACACTGTAAAATGAGGGGCATGAAACACGAAAGCGCTCAGTTATGGCCCATTTAAGTGCCAGGAATTCTAGCTTGCCAGAATGTAGCTTGTAATTCTTTTCTGCAGTTGACAATGTTCGTGACCCATACCCTATGACTCTAAGAACACCCTCTTGGTGCTGGTACAGCACTGCACCTAGGCCATCTTCTGAGGCATCCACATGCAGTACAAATGGCTTCTCTAAGTCTGGATATGCCATTACTGGTGGGTTTGTCAGCTGATTTACAAGTCCGTTCAATATGTCTTGGTGGACTGGCAACCACTGGACTGGGTGGGATGGTGACAACTGTAGTGATTTGTGGCTGCCCGCCTTACTCTTTGGGCCCTGCTTCTGTTCAGACTTAGGCTTAGCTAGCAATTCATAAAGAGGTTTGGCTATCCTAGAAAAGTCTTTGATATACAGTAGGTTCTGTAATAACTCAGGAAACCCATCACGTCTCACGCTTCAGTGCCTGCACTGCTTCTACCTCTTTGGGATTCATCCTATATCCCTCTGCAGAGATCACTCGGCCCACATAGCAGACCTCGTGTTTGAAGAAGTCACATTTCTTTGGCCTTAGCTTGATACCACATTCTCTTTGTCTCTGCAGCACTTTTCTGACATTTTGGATGTGTTGTTCGAAGCTTGAGCTGAAGACCAATACATCATCCAAATATCGGACACAAACTTCATCTCTGAGATCAGAGAGGCATCCTTCCATGCAGCGCTGAAAAGCTGCCGGTGCATTAGTGAGACCGAAGGGGATCCTCACCCACTCATAGAGTCCCCATGGTGTTATGAATGCTGTACAAGGTCTGCTTTTCTTGCTCATAAAGCCCTGGTGATAAGCTTTTCCTTGGTCCAACACCGTGAACCAAGAGTTGCCTCCCAGGTTTTCCAGAATTTCCTGTATCCTTGGGATTGGGTGTCGGTCAGGCAGTGTCTTTCCATTTAGCAATCTATAGTCTATGCACAAACGGAGACCACCATCTTTCTTCCTGACACATACCACAGGTGAGGAATATGAGGAGCAAGACTTCTGTATCCAACCTCGGGTGAGCAAGTCCTGTATGTGGTTTTTCACTTCCTGATACAAATGTCTAGGGACTGCATTATACGTTCTTTGCACAGGCACACTGTCTTTTAGCTGTATGTCCATCTCCAGGTCTTTAATGCATCCTGTATCCCAATCATCTTTCGCATCTTTCACATTCCTCCCTAAGCATTTGCTTCACCTGCTGCTGTTGGTCATTCGTCAGATGACTCAGGTCCACTGGTGGATCCCAGTACTCTGCTCGTGTCATCTGGATGGGCTGCGATGTAGGCGAGGAGACACTGCTGTCTAATGACTGAGGCGCAATGTCCTTAACAGGCTGTGTCTGCAGTGGGTAGATGGCATCAACATTGTGCAACCAGCCCAGTATAGTGCGACTGTGAAGACTGATATCATTATTAGTTGTGTTTTCAACTGTCACTGCAACTTTACCGTCTTGTTCTGGAGGCAGCTGAATTAACTGTTCTCTGATGGATAGGCCTATTGGCCATGGTATCTCGTGGTTCGGCTCCAACACTACATGTGCTGTCCCCAACACCCCCTGACCTAACCAACTACATTGCACTGTCATTACTTTGTTTTTGGGAATAGTCACCTGTTGTCTGCCTACTCTAGCTATGTGAGGTCGGATTTCAGGCTTTTGTTTCTTTAATACAGACAAAACAGCTCTTGCAGTTTTACGGCCTACCTCTAGGGTTGAGCATAACTTTCTGACCATGTGGCCTGGAGGAGCGCCGTCTTCACTTGTGTCACTTCTTAGTGCTAGTTCTTCAATCACATTAAAACCAATGATTGGCCATTCAATGTCACCACTGGCAACTAAGATTGGCACCCAGACAGGCTGTTCACTCATTCCAGCCACAGCGTTCTTTGATGGAGTGAATTCCGCTTCTATCCATCCTTCATATGGGATGTTTGTTCCATTGGCAGCTGAGAGCTCTACAGCTCCTTCCTCAAGCAACTCCTTCACTGGCCTCACCTCAGCATTGGGCAGGTGTTTCTTTCTCCAGTTTATCCCCACTATTGACACTTGAGAACCGGTGTCCCACAGTACAGTAGTATTAACACCCCCTAAGGATGCTCGAATCTCTTCCCTACCAGCTTAGCCATCTGCCTTTGCTTACCAGTGAGGGGTACTCTCAGGCTGAACAGGTCTGCTTGGCTTGTCTTGTTGTCAGGATGAAACTGAATTTCAATTTTACTCGTGTTGGCTGATACATTTCTCTGACGGCAGCCTGATGCCCAGTGTTCTGTGCTGCCACACTTAAAACAGTGATCACATCTCCCATCCGGGCTAGTCACTTGACACTGCTGACACCGCCTGAAGTTTGCTTTCTTAAACTGTGGTTGGTATTTTTGATCAGGCTGTTTACTCACTCTCATTGGCTGGGGCTTAGGGGTCTGCTGAAGACTGGCAATTTGAGTGGTGAGATTCTGTATAGCTTCACAAATACCTTGATCAACTTTTTCCATTAGTGTATCTCGTTTCACTGTTCCACATTGCTTGTTCTTATCGTGTTGTTTGAGAGCACAGCTTTCTTTGTCTACTTCATTTTCCCCGCTTATTGCCGCAACCTTGATTGTCTTTGCTTTTGACGTGGCTAACAACTTATTTTTCCGTTCAACTTCTAGATTGAAAACAGCTGTTATTTTCTCCAAGAGGACCTCATCTTTAATGTCTGGATCTTGTAAGTATGGTTTCATGTCGGTTCGGATAGTGTCATCATAGAGGCCCGTAAGTACTGTTTGAAGAAACTGATTTTGAATGAGTGGGCTGTACTTCAAACCAGACTTAACCCTCTCTGAGGCGAAGACAATTTGTTGTCTCAGGTCCATAGCTCGCATTAAAAACTGAATCGGAGTTTCTTTGGCCTCCTGTGCAGCTTGTGTGAGGGAGTGATACAACTCTGTGGCATCTTTCTCAATGTAATGAGTTCGTAATATTTGTCTTAGGGTTTGTAATGTCAAATCCACTCTACTTTCAAGGTAACTCTTTAGTTCTGTTCCTGGAGCTATAGCTTGAATTACAGCTTCAACAACGTCGCCTTCGTCATAGCCTTTTTGCAATGCCCTCTGAATTTGTCTTTCCAGGCTGCTGTATGTTAGTTTATCTTTTTGGTTTGGTTCTCCAATTTGTCCAATTATTTTTAAATCTCTTTGGTACAATGGATGCGCCAATGGGACACTTTGAGTGACTGCTGGCGTTGGTTCAGTTGCATTCGGTATAGAAAGACGTTGTCTGCGCACATTCGAATTACTGGGTGCAGTTTCACTTTCGGCCACAATGTGGAGCTCTTGCACTACTTGTTGAGCCAACTGTTCATTCCTATCGCTATTTGTTTAACTTCGTCAATTCAACAAACAACAAACTTCGACAAACAAGAACACGCCCGTGTCTTCTTTTGGGCAACTTTATTTGCCTCGGTTCGCATTTACAAGCGAGCTCTCATTGGGTTACAGACATCAAAAATGCATTATCATAACCTAGCTTCTCTTCAACTCAACTTCACTCAACGCAACGTTCGCGTTCTCTTCTTCCTTCCTCCGGCTGATGACGTCAGTTAACCTCTATCCTTTTACAGTTTTAAAGAAAATTAAACAATGTACAAGGAAATAAAAACATATAGAAATAATATATTAATAATATTATATATTATATTATATATATAGAAATAATATTATAAAAATAACTAAAATGCAGACTATGAAAAATATCCTTAGGTCGCAACATAAGGAATCGCTACCCCTTTCCTCCTGGGTTCGGATTCTCTGTTCTCTTGTTTCTTGTCCTTGTCTCTCTTGGTTTTGTTGAAAGCCCATTTAGGATATCCACAAACAGAGAGGGCTTCCTGCACATGTTCTTCTTTCTCCTAACCCCTTGGGCCCTGTGTTGTAATGTCCGAATAACTCCCAGTTTGTGCTGCAGTGGGTGGTGTGAATCAAAAAGCAGGTATTGGTCTGTGTGTGTGGGCTTCCTAAAGACTTGTACTTGGAGTCAGAGGAAACTTCTACAGGCAAATCCACGGCTGTGCGGTGGGCTCACCGTTCTCCCCTATCATGGCTAACTTGTACATGGAACAATTTGAACAGAGTGCTTTGGCCTCATATCCAGGCACTCCACCCACACATTGGTATCGTTATGTTGATAATTTTTCAAAAATCAAAATTCAAGATTTGGAACCTTTTACTGCACATATCAATTCTGTAGATCCGAACGTCAAATTCACCCCTGAAGATGCCAAGGACAACACACTGGCGTTCTTAGATTGTGCAGTAACGATAGGAGGAGACCGGCTCCAAGTAGAAGTCTTCAGGAAGCCCACACACACTGACCAATACCTGCTTGGGCCCTGTGGTTCCCACAAGCACAGAGGGTAAGGAGAGAGAAGAACAACATGTGCAGGAAGCCCTCTCTGTTTGTGGATATCCTAAATGGGCTTTCAACAAAACCAAGAGAAACAAGGACACGAAACAAGAGAACAGAGAATCCACACCCAGGAGGAAAGGGGTAGCGATTCCTTACCTGGCTGGCGTTTCTGAAAAACTACAGAGGATTTTCAGACAGTATGAAATCCCAGTTTATTTCAAACCCACAAACACTTTAAACACTCCCAACTGGTCTTGGGAGCCCCCTGGTGGCGTGGGGGCCCTAAGCGGCCGCTTAGTTCGCTTATGCCTTGGGCCGGCCCTGCTCTAACCAGAAGTGACGAAGCACCTCGGATGAGTTACAAAACGTTTTCGACCAAATAAACTTTGTCCAGTTGACAAATTGAATTTCTCCTTTTATCATTTTATATTAAATGATGTTGCTTGATGGGTTAATTACAATATCAATAGTAACACTAGTATTGCGTCGTAAAATTGTAAAAAATTGTAGGTATATTGAATTGGTTGCATTGGCTGTCAGTCTTTTTTTTTTGACCAATAGTTCGTCGGGGCGCTCGCAGTGGGCGGGCCCCTCTGCGTATTACGCGCTTGCGTAGGGGATTGTTATGGTTTAGGAGTCAACATGTCTGCGTCCATGGTACGAGCGACCGTCCGAGCGGTCAGCAAAAGAAAGATCCTGCCAACTAGAGCTGCTCTGACTCTGGTAAGATATAATGCGTTACACTTTGATCATGCGAAAAGTATATTAGGCTACTAAATTGACCTCCAGATATGTGTAGCTGAATGTACATTCCAAGGCTAGGTTAGCTTGCTAATGTTACTTAACGCCCAGTGTCGTACCAAAATAAAACTTCACTTCGTGTACCAAATCTCTTGCAAATGCGCGTTTGTTTTGGGCCTGACCATTGCCCTTATCGCGCTTACTGTGTGACATCTGTTAGGGGTGGAAGACACTTATCCTTGTTTCGCCTTTTGCATCATCGACGGTTATACGGCATACAGCACAAGTAAAAAAAAATGTTTAGTTCCCACTTAGTTCTGATCATAGACTACATTATCAGTGTTGCTAATAAAGTTTAGTCCCAAAGGTAGTCAAGTCTGTGCACTTTGCGATGATGAGGATGATGATGATTCTATGTTACACCGGAGAACCTTTAAAACTCAGTTCATCCTGTTTTTGAGTACGTAAACATGCTCTAGGTCGTGTGACATATTTCCTGTTGATAAAAATACAATTTGAGTTCATTTGTTAACGCTCATTTTACTGTACAATGATTTGACATATTTTTCCATTAGACTCCTGCAGCTGTGAACAAGATCAGGTTGTTGTTGCAGAACAAACCGGAATATGTAAGTAAAAGTTGGAAATTAATTTGAATATTAATATACTTATGGATATAGCAGAATTAAAACACTATTTTGATTAGCTCTATATGTAAGAATTATGTCATGGCTTATTTCAGATAGGTTTAAAAGTGGGAGTGAGAACACGTGGTTGTAATGGTCTCACCTACACTCTTGAATATACTAAGGACAAGGAGAAATCTGACGAGGAGGTGCTCCAGGACGGTAGGTTATTTATTATCAATCAAAAACAAATAAAATATGTCTAATTATCTTGGCTCTTTGTTGTAGGTGTTCGGGTTTTTATAGAAAAGAAGGCTCAGCTGACACTTCTGGGAACTGAAATGGATTTTGTGGAGTCAAAGCTCTCTAGTGAATTTGTCTTCAACAATCCAAACATAAAGGGCACATGTGGCTGTGGAGAGAGCTTTAACATATGATCAGTGTTTCCTGCCCAAGCACTTTCCTTCCATGCTTGTCACCTTTAAAGACTGATGACTGCTGTAAGGAAATTTATAAGATGTGGATGTGCCTGAGTTTCTGATACTGTTTCTCAGATGCAGCAATTTCAAGATTTTTTTTTAACCACTCAGATGCGATGCAAACCTTTTTTTTTTATTTATTTTTTTGACATTTTAAAAATTCCTGGTCTTGCAAAATCTTCATGGGGCCACAGCTGTCTCATACTGTGTCACAGAGGATTCAATAAATAATTCTTAAAACTTGCATAAAAAAAAATCAAAGCTTTTGCCAACAGTATGCAGACATTGTTTTTTTGGAATTGCTTTACCAGTGTGTTTAGTCTAGAAATGATATGAGTATTTATTTATCAATAAATGTTAATATTTAACGTTGAACCACAGTGAACGCACAAAATCACGCACAAAAACATGTAAACCTCTTACAGAGAACATAGGTTTTTCTTGCTTTTCCCAACATTGGAGTTGTATAGTATTTACTGTGTACTGGGGTTAACTAACTGCAATATTCCTGTATACATATAAATGAGCCTACTAATAAATAATGATGTTGGGTTATTGTTATTGTGTGTTGTTTTAAAATCACATTTAAACTATTACTTTGTAATGTATTTTTATTAGAAATGGGACACTACATAAACATGGCACACACTCTTACACTGTCACTGAAAACAGAAATAATAGTAGAAATTCCCTGTCTTTAGAAGGTCTGACCTCTGCTCTCGGTTCAATCAACTTCATCGATTTCCAATCTGACCCCCCCCCCACATCCTTCCTTATGTAACCAACAAAAAAGATCACCTTATGTTATATCTCCAATTGTTTTTCTGTCATTACATGTTGTTAAATTGTTATTGATTGTACTGCATCTTTTTCTACTCTGCAACCAAGTTGGCACTGCGAATGGCCGCCCTGGTGCTCGGAGTGTCTGTCCGCTCTAGGTATCAAAGCAAGTTCCTAATGTTGTGAACCTGTTCACTCATATGGCAATAAAACCTTCCTGATTCCTGATTCCTGATTAGTTTGCAGCAGGTCATTTGTGCTTTTTGCTCATCTGGATAAAAAAAAAAAAGTATTAACATTTTATTTATTCATATTGTCAAGGCATATCATCACTGGAGCAGCTTTTCAGCTAGTTATTATTGTAATTCAAACTGTTCTTCCATGTATGCACTGTGATCTTACTGGTATGTGATGAAAAACCTACTACGTTCAAATATTTGCAGGTTTTCGGAGTTGCTGAAGATTCTGCCTAAGAATGAGTTTCCATTGCATACCAAAAATACCTGCAAAAAGAATCCATACCGAACCTCTGCTAATTCTAAGAACATACAAGTTCATACCCAAAATTCACTATAAGATGCAGGGCAGTCCTCCCTGAGCGCTTTAGTGGGTTAGTAAATCAGTGTTTAGAGAGACCGGACCACTTGAGTGAAAGTCTGTCAGCCTGCTTAGCTTCTGTGGACTCACTGCCTCTAAGGCAGAAGGAACCCCTCAGATACAGTCTTTTTTCAATACAAGAAATGTCCAGATCACACTGAAAAACATCAGACAGTACCACGTGTTCTGGGTCTTGATGAAGAGATATGGAAACCTCAAACATCACAGGTGGTCCAGAACACAGGTAAGTTTAAAAACATGTGCAATGTATACTATTTTATACTAAAAATAATTATTAAATATATCATATATTCCAACCACTGACTGGTTCTTTGAGGACTTGGCTGACCTTCAGAGGAAGCTTTATCTGGGTACTCAAAAGAAATGTGAAGCTTTGTGGTAGTGTCCATCATTGTAACCACATGGACACTCAAAAACCATTAATTAGAGAATAAATAATCCACAATACAATCAGGTTATAGAACGATTGACTCAGTGCCATTTGACATATTACACTACATGCAGATTAAAAGATTAACATACGATAAGTCTCTTATCCCATTCCAAAAAAGTTGTATGCCCTGTTGTCCCCATTTGAACCGATGGCAGAAATGCACGGAAGACTTGTGTGCATTTTACCCTATTCAGTTAGACATGATCCAACAATGCACGTGACTGCAACCAATTTAAAACCAAGAATGCTGCTTTCAATGAGGGGGGGAAAGTAGCAACCCTCGTATAAAAATACCTTTAAATGGCCAAATAACCCGTATAAAAATCCCAGTTGTATTTTTTTGCGCTACATATCTTTCTGTAGATAAATAGAGAGTGCAATGTGTGCATGGACATCTTCGCCGATCGAGATTTGGTCATAGTACATACACATAGTGCATTCTTACTATACGTACCTGAAAGCGCCACTCGCACACCATTCAGGAGAGGAGGAGGTGACTATCCACTGGCTCCTGCACTGTACGAGCAGAAGCATCACTCCACAAACCTCCAAAATATACGTCATTTTGTTGTTTATCATGGAGCAGAAATCAACCATCAACTTCGGCGCTGGACCTGCAAAACTTCCTCAATCTGTGCGTATGATGACTATGTATGATTTAGCTATCGCATCACAACCGTATGGGCTGAATATTAGCCAGCCTTGGCCAGTTTGTGCGTTAGAGAAAACAAAAATCGTAATAAAACCGTATTTTTATTTACTCTTGCAGCTGCGATGGTTGCGGTCGTGAGGTTTGTAGAAATGCGCGTTGCATGTGAAGAGGCGTCTGCTAATGGAACTTGATTTGTTAGCCTTACAGAGTGTAGTTTTGTGGCTTGGGATTCTCATTTTGTACTATGTTGGTGGTTTTATTCATTTTATTCATGCATTTACCCAATCGCATGTCCCCTGGTTCCAAACACCGTGGAGCGTGATGCTTGCACGGCTGTAGGTGGTTGAAAAGACACTGTTGAGTTGCGTCAGCCTCATTCATTCAAGTGGAAACGCGTTCTATCCACAGACTGTGTGAAGGGATAGGGTTTGGGCAAGTGGACTAAGAGACTCTCTTAGCCTCTGGACAAAATAGCAATAAAAATAAAATAATAAAAATAAAAATAAACAGGATCATGTAGAGTGGGTTATTAAGAAAATTTAAAGACCAAAATAAGAAAGCTCAGAGCAGCAGTCACAGAGAGAGAGGACTGCAATATTCCAAAGTCAATGGGAGCCAGAATCAGGAGAAGAGCCACTTGAGAACTTCCTATTTGTGCTGTAGCCATGTCCATTTCTATCCACTCTATGGTTCAATTACAGAAACACCCAGTAGATGGCGGAAAATATCTTAGTTTGTAAAGAAATCACATTAAATAGTTGGCAAGGCTGAAATTCAAGTATTGCAGTTTGTTTTTTCTCAAACTATGGTACTGGCATGATGCAGTTTTAATGATGGTGCTCGGAGCCCTTTGAGTGTGGGATGTTAGTTTAAAACTGCTGGACAGCCAAATATATTTCATTATTATTTCTTTTAGGTTCTGCTTCAAGCGCAAAAGGAGCTGCTGAGCTACAACAGCCAAGGAATTAGTGTTCTGGGTTAGTAAGCTCAACATATAATCCCTCATAACTCTTCTAGTACTTCTAAGAATATTACAGAGACATACTGGTTCTGCTAGTATAGTTACGATAATGATCTACTTGCATAACTGTAATTTGGGAAATCTAAACAGAGTTTCTTGATTGCAGAGATGAGTCACCGATCTGCAGACTTCAGCAAAATCCTGAACAAAACAGAAAGTCTGATGCGAGAACTGCTGTGAGTTATTATTTGTGATAAACATTTTGGATAAACTGCAGTTTTCTTTTATTTATTCCCACAACAATTCTCCTTGTCTTTGCCTCCACAGAAATATCCCAGACAACTATAAAGTGATGTTTTTGCAGGGGGGTGGGTCGGGTCAGTTCAGCGCCGTGCCGCTTAATCTTATTGGCCTAAAAGAAGACAGATGTGCTGATTACCTTGTGACTGGCACATGGTCTGCTAAAGCTGCAAAAGAAGCAGAGAAGTACGGCAAAGTGAACATTGTCCACCCAAAGCTCGACAGCTACACAAGTGAGTGCACCATTCTCTGCACATGAAGCCTCTGTGGGCTTTGGCATCCAGTTTGTGGGTTACATAAAACACAAAGGGGCCACCCCCTGTAAAAAGACAGGAATTCAGAGCCTTCCACATGGGCGAGTCAGACTAGCCCTGTCAGAAGCTGTTCACTGTAGGGTTAGCATAAGTAGGTCAAGGCCTGACAAAATCTATGTTTATTCTTAATTATTTAAATAAATAAACAATCAGAACACTTGATAACTCTGGTCTACAAGCAAAATGCTTCCGGAACAAAAGTACTGACATTTTTCTTGGTTTAGGTCACTAATAAAGAAAAAGTAAGTCAGAAGTGCTGATTGGCTATAGTTTACAAGATAGTATTGGGTCAAAATAGGAAATTTATGCAAAATAAGGCAAAAACGGTAGTTTATCAGAAAGTACAGTGTGTCTACAAGCAACCAGCTCTATCTGAAAGCCTGTCTGCACATTCCAATACATTCATTTGAATATGAGTTTTAACATCAAATATTTTTTTGATTTCACATAAGAGAGATGCCTCGAAATTGTGTGCACCTGATGTCTTAAGATATTTCTTGTTTATTTCTTGATGGATAAAGAAGTGCAAGTTAAATTATTTCAAAATATAAATATTTTTAAGCAAACATGCCTAAATCTGTTGTATAAACAGATGTGATTTTGATGTAAAACAATACATTAGCTAACCAGCACAGTTATCAATTGATTTTCAGTTCATCTTATCAATATAAATTAGATTTAATCACTTTTATCTCGGAAGCAGACCGAGTCCAAAAATCTGTAGACCAGTGTAATTGAACTTACATCACGTATGTGTCATGCCAGTGATCATGGTACAAAAAGGTTTTATCTTGCCATACAACACACTGAATCAACATCAGCGTCCAGTTATAGCAATTCCAAATGGATTACAACATTTGAAAATGTTTGCCACATACAGTGGTACCTCACCTTACGAAAGACCCTACATACGAAAAATCCAAGTTACGAAATGCCTTCACGTTAAATTTTGGTCTCTAGATATGAAAGAAAATGACAGAAGTGCATCAAGGCCAGTTGTGACATGCGCCGTCCTCCTGTGGACCCACCACCTGTGGGAGGATTCATGGGGGCTGGTGCATTGTGTTCTGGGCAGCAGATCTGCTTGGACTGCTGCCCCTGCGACCCAGAAATGGAAAAAGCGGAAGAAGATGGATGGAAAAGCGAAATCTCAAAAATTCGAATAATGTGTGCTCAGATGCACGCCCCGCTGTTATCCCCGCTCAAAAAGCACCTTTCTCGGCCTCTTAGCTCTAGCGCCGAACACGCAAGATTTTCAACAAAATGTATTAAATAGTGAAGCGGGGGGGTCACACAAGACATGACTCCGGAAGCACCGCGCGAGGAGCACGCCCCCGGACGGCACCGCGCGAGGAGCACGCCCCCAGGACGGCACCGCGCGAGGAGCACGCCCCCAGGACGGCACCGCGCGAGGAGCACGCCCCCAGGACGGCACCGCGCGAGGAGCACGCCCCCAGGACGGCACCGCGCGAGGAGCACGCCCCCAGGACGGCACCGCGCGAGGAGCACGCCCCCAGGACGGCACCGCGCGAGGAGCACGCCCCCAGGACGGCACCGCGCGAGGAGCACGCCCCCAGGACGGCACCGCGCGAGGAGCACGCCCCCAGGACGGCACCGCGCGAGGAGCACGCCCCCAGGACGGCACCGCGCGAGGAGCACGCCCCCAGGACGGCACCGCGCGAGGAGCACGCCCCCAGGACGGCACCGCGCGAGGAGCAGGACGGCACCGCGCGAGGAGCACGCCCCCAGGACGGCACCGCGCGAGGAGCACCCCTAGTCCTGGTCTGCACGACCGGCACCGGGGCTGCGAGCATGAGATAGAACCGCGGCGCCCGGACCGTGTCCTCTGGAGCCCGAGCCACAAACCAGCCGCACGAAACCAGTAAAGAGTGGCACGTGGTAGTTTAATCCTGGTTTAGTCCAGGTCTAGACCTGGTCCAGTCCTGGTTTAGTCCAGGTCCAGTCCAGGTTTAGACCTGGTCTAGACCTGGTTTAGTTCTGGTCTAGACCTGGTTTAGTCCACGTGTAGTCCTGGTCTAGTCTCTTAGCCAATCAGGACGCAGAACCAATGTTACACTATAAAAAAAACAACAACCTTGGAACGAATCAGGCCTTTTCCATTGAAATAGCTACTCAACTTACGAAAAATTCACGTTACGAAACCACTTCTGGAACGAATTAATCTCGTAAGGTGAGGTACCACTATTAAAAAAGAATGATTGCCACAGCCTCCATAGACTAAATATCTTGATGCCAAGTATAAAATTGATTATATAAAACATGGTGCCCTCCGTGTCCACAGAAATCCCGGACCCCAGCAGCTGGACTCTGAATCCCTCGGCGTCCTATGTTTATTACTGCTGCAATGAAACGGTGCACGGAGTGGAGTACAACTTCATCCCAGAAACAAACGGGGTCATTCTTGTGAGTGACATGTCCTCCAACTTCCTGTCCAGACCAGTGGACGTGTCAAAGGTCAGTTATGGAAGGAAATATCATGTTTGTCAAGCAAAAACATACAAACCCCAACAAGGTTATAAAGATTAAATGGAGCTTTATTATTAAATACAAGTAAATTCATCAGTACTCATTACACGATACATGCAATCTAAATCAGAGTAAGGATTATTGGAGGGAATAATGGCTATTGAAAGTACAAATATAAAATCGGTACAATTATACAGATTCTAAAGCACACCTGAACTAAATAAATATATGAACCAGATGTACAGTGGGTACGGAAAGTATTCAGACCCTTACATTTTTTCACTCTGTTATCTTGCAGCCATTTGCTAAAATCATTTAAGTTATTATTATTTTTCATTAATGTACACACAGCACCCCATATTAACAGAAACACACGGAATTGATTTATTAAAACAGAAAAACTGAAATACCACATGGTCATAAGTATTCAGACCCTTTGCTCAGTATTCAGTAGAAGCACCTTTTGAGCTAATACAGCCATGAGTCTTTTTGGGAATGAAAGTTTTTCACACCTGGAGTTGGGGATCCTCTGCCATTCCTCCTTGCAGATCCTCTCCAGTTCTGTCAGGTCGAATGGTGAACAGTCACGGAGTTGTTGTGAAGCCACTCCTTTGTTATTTTAGCTGTGTGCTTAGGGTCATTGTCTTGTTGGAAGGTGAACCTTCGGCCCAGTCTGAGGTCCTGAGCACTCTGGAGAAGGTTTTCGTCCAGGATATCCCTGTACTTGGCCGCATTCATCTTTCCAATACAATCCAACTTTATTTATAAAGCACTTTAAAAACAACACAGTCGACCAAAGTGCTGTACACAGGTTAAAACACAAAAACATGAGACACAGTAACATTTTAAAACAGAACATGATAAAAGTCAACTACTCACACGGAGTTAAAAACCAATCTAAAAAAATGAGTTTTAAGAAGGGATTTAAAAACAGGAAGTGAGTCGGCCTGTCTAACAGTCAGTGGAAGTGCATTCCAGAGTCTTGGAGCAGCCACTGAAAAGGCCCGATCACCCCTAAGTTTCCTTTTTGTCTTAGGGACAACAAGGAGAACCTGATCTGCAGACCTGAGAGAGCGGGAGGGCGTGTAGGGCACCAGCAGTCAGACAGATACTGTGGGGCCAGGCCATGGAGACAATTAAAAACAAATAAAAGAATCTTAAAATCAATGTGAAACTGAACAGGTTGCCAATGGAGAGATTGAAGAATGGGAGTTATGTGATCGAATTTCCGAGAACCAGTTAAGACGAGCAGCAGCATTTTGGACTAGCTGAAGACGGGAAAGCAAGGTTTTGTTGAGACCTGAGTATAAGGCGTTGCAATAATCTAACCGTGTCGAGATAAAAGCATGGATTAAAATTTCAAAATTATGACGAGATAAAAGCTATTTTACTTTGGCAAGTTGACTCAGCTGATAAAAACTGGTCTTTATGACTGCCCTTATTTGGGCATCAAGTTTCAAACCAGAGTCAAGTTTAACACCCAGGTTTGTTTGTTTATTACCTTGGTCAAGGAGCCCAACTCGGGAGGAATAACAGCAGTTGAATCACCAGGAGTAAGCAACACAACTTCAGTTTTATTCTCATTAAAATGGAGAAAATTACAAGCCATCCATGCTTTCACGTCATTAAAACAATCTAAAAGGTCCTTTGACTGCTCCAGAGGCACATAAATTTGGCAGTCATCTGTATAAAAATGGAAAGACACCTTGCATTTACGTAGAATTGACCCCAGAGGCAGTAGGTAAAGGGAAAATAACAAAGGTCCGAGGACTGACCCCTGAGGAACTCCACATGTCAACAGAGCAGAAGACGACACAGCCTCCCCAACTTGAACTGAAAAACTTCTGTTGGACAAGTAAGATCTAAACCAGGACAGAGCCAAGCCCCTAATGCCCACCCAGTTTTCCAAGCGAGACAAGAGAATCTGGTGGTCCACTGTATCAAATGCTGCAGTAAGGTCCAATAACAGCAGAGCAACAGTGTCTCCAGAGTCTGATGCCAGAAGAATGTCATTAAAAACTCTCAGCAGAGCAGTCTCTGTACTATGGCCTTTTTTGAATCCAGACTGGAAAACTTCAGAGATTGAATTTTCATTTAAGAAAGAGCTCAGCTGCAGGTAAACAATTTTCTCAAGTAATTTTGATATCAGAGGCAGCTTAGAAATTGGCCTGTAGTTTGAGAGCTCAGTGTGATCCAGGCCAGGTTTCTTTATCAATGGCTGAACAACTGCATGTCTAAAACTAGAAGGTACAAGTCCATTGTGAAGGCAAGCATTAATAATATCTAGGACATAAGGAGCCAATGTGGGGAACACTTCTTTAAAAAGACGAGGGGGAATAACATCGGTGGGAGAGCCAGTAGGCTTGATCTGACCAACCAATTTTTCTATAAATGACAAAGTAACAGGCTCAAACTGATGAAAGACAGCAGTACAGGTTACAGCTATATCAGGCTCGTTTAGAGGAGGACTAATAAGGGCCCTAGTAGTCTGCACCGTATTAATAAAAAATTGTAAAAAAAAAAAAAATCCTTCAATTGCATCCAGTCGTCCTGTCCCTGCAGCTGAAAGACACCCTCACAGCATGATGCTGCCACCACCATGCTTCACTGTTGGGACTGTATTGGACAGGTGATGAGCAGTGCCTGGTTTTCTCCACACATACCGCTTAGAATTAAGGCCAAAAAGTTCTATCTTTGTCTCATCAGACCACAAAATCTTATTTCTCATCTTGAAGTCCTTCCTGTGTTTTTTTAGCAAACTCCATGCAGGCTTACACATGTCTTCCACTGAGGAGAGGCTTCTGTCGGGCACTCTGCCATAAAGCCCCGACTGGTGGAGGGCTGCAGTGATGGTACAACTTTCTCCCATCTCCCAACCGCATCTCTGGAGCTCAGCCACAGTGATCTTTGGGTTCTGCTTCACCAAGGATCTTCTCCCCTGATTGCTCAGTTTAGCCGGACGGTTAGTTCTAGGAAGGGTTCTGGATGTCCCAAACGTCTTCCATTTAAGGATTATGGAGGCCACTGTGCTCTTAGGAACCTTAAATTCAGCAGAAATTTTTTTGTAACCTTGGCCAGATCTGTGCCTTGCCACAGTTCTGTCTCTGAGCTCCTCAGGCAGTTCCTTTGACCTTGTGATTCTCATTTGCTCTGACCTGCACTGTGAGCTGTAAGCTCTTATATAGACCGGTGTGTGGCTTTCCTAATCAAGTCCAATCAGTTTAATCAAACACAGCTCGACTCCAATGAAGGTGTAAAACATCTCAAGGAGGATCAGAAGAAATGGACAGCACCTCAGTTAAATATGAGTGTCACAGTAAAGGGTCGGAATACTTATGACCATGTGATATTTCAGTTTTTCCAACACACAGAAACAACAATTCTGTGTGTTTCTGTCAATATGGGGTGCTGTGTGTACATTAATGAGGAAAAAAATGAACTTAAATTACTTTAGCAAATATAACAGTGAAAAAATGTAAGTGGTCTGAATACTTTCCGTACCCACTGTCTCAAGCAAATGACTTGTACATAGGCCTGTCACAATAATTACTATATCGACTTGTATCATATATCAATAAATAAAATGATATATGAGCAGAACAATATATTTTGGGGCTCAGTATATATTGTAGGTACATTTTCATTGTAATAGTGGGTAGTTTTTATGGAATAGTTTTGAGCTGTAGAGGATTGATTATTATTGTGTCTGTGGCATAAAGTAGTTTCAGTATTATCATTTATTCTGATATTTCCCTGTAGTGATATATCATCCTTCAAAATGTGTTATCATGCTAGGCCTTCTCGTACACTCATGGTAGCTCTCTTTCCTGGACAAATATAAAGAGAGATTATCTTAAAATACATTGGCCTTTTCAAATACAATGCCCTTTTTTAGTCGTGACTCACTGTCTGTTTGCTTCTGCAGTTTGGTTTGATCTTTGCTGGTGCTCAGAAGAATGTGGGCTGTGCTGGAGTGACTGTGGTAATCGTGAGAGAGGACTTGTTAGGCCATGCCCTAAAAGAGTGTCCGATTGTTCTGGATTATAAGGTGCAGGCAGAAAATAACTCCCTGTACAACACACCACCATGTTTCAGGTAACGGAAATCTCCTTGTTCTGTTGTATGAATATAACTCCACAAAAAAAAAGCCATAAATATTATATTTTCTGCTAAGGGTCGGCGATTATATCTGAGTCACTGATTGGTCATTATGTATACTGGTAAAATTTAGTGATACTTTTAGCAAATTAGTTCTTTTTCTAGTTTAAAAAGAACATCACTGAGGCTACAGAAATTAGCTATGAATTTGACTACAACTCCAATTTGTGGATATCAAAAAATGTATATTGATATTGATATTGGCAAATACCAGTTACACTGGTCTACAGATTTTTGGACTCGATCTGCTTCTGAGATAGAAGTTGCTAAATCTCATTTATATTGATAAGATGAACTGAAAATCAATTGATAACTGTGCTGGTTAGCTAATGTATTGAAGATATTTAATGATATTGTTTTACATCAAAATTGCATCTGTTTATACAATAGATGTAGGCATTTTTGCGTAAAAATATTTATATTTTGAAAATATTTAACTTGCACTTCTTTATCCGTCAAGAAGTTTGCTTTATTGTCAAAAACCATATATACAAGACACATAGAAAATTGAAATTTCGTAAGACATCAGGTGCACACAATTTCGAGACATCTTTCGTATGTGAAATGAATAAAAAAAATTGATGTTAAAACTGTAGACATATAAAAATGAATGTATTGGAATGTGCAGACAGGCTTTCAGATGGAACTGGTCGCTTGTAGACACACTGTACCTTCTGATAAAGTACAGTTTTTGCCTTATTTTGTATAAATTTCCTATTTTAACCCAATACTATATCTTGGAAACTATAGCCAATCAGCACTTCTGACTTACTTTTTCTTTATTAGTGACCTAAACCAAGAAAAATTTCACTGCTTTTGTTCCGGAAGTATTTTGCTTGTAGACCAGTGTTATTGTCCAGGAAAAAAAAACCCACATTGGCCAAATAAATATATTACTAGTCTATGACATTTTAATCGCAATGACCTTGACATAACTCTTGTTTCATGATATATCATATTTTAGTGTGCATTTACATAGAGCTTTCTTTTCATTCATTAGCATCTACATCATGTGCCTGGTTCTGGAATGGATCAAAAACAATGGAGGCAGCAATGCCATGGAAAACCTCAACAACCAGAAATCCTCCTTGATCTATGACATAATCAACAGCTCGGATGGTTTCTATGTGTAGGTTGCCATGATTAAAGTTGTCACCAAAAGAGAAGAGAAGGAACTAAATAAGCTAAATGATCTTTATTAGGTGTCCCGTGGATCAGTCCTGCAGAAGCCGAATGAATATACCATTTCGCTTAAGGACAGAAGAAGGAGATGAGGCTTTTGAAAAGAAGTTTCTTGATGGAGCAGTAAAACGTGGCATGATCTCACTCAAAGGACACAGGTTAGACACGATTATATCTGAAGTTAATTTTAAGAACAAATTGACTTTAATATTTCAGATTTTCTATCCGGTAAACACTGATGTGTCTGAAGTCAATAAAGAATCTAAAAATGACTCTTTTGATATCATTACTCTATAGTTCATGTCTTCTCTTATTTGTCTCTTATGTTTTGTAGGTCAGTTGGGGGAATCCGTGCGTCCCTATACAATGCTGTCACTCTGGAAGACACTGAAGCTCTTGCTACTTACATGAAGGAGTTTCTGAAGGAGCACATGTAGACTCAGTTTAAGACTTTAACTGAACCAGTGGCATTTTTGATGTACAATGGACAGAACCCCGCTCTTTATCTTCAATATTAGGTCCATGTTGGGTCCTTTGAAGCTCCATAAAGATGCAGTTCATGTCCTAAATAAGTCTGTCTGTCATTTTCATACAAAGTCTTGACAAAATATTAATGTACATATTAAATTCCTAATGTGTAATTACATTCCAGTGAACATGTTGACTAAATGCCTGATGTGTGTTTTTTATGTCACTGTAACTGAATACATGTACCATATATAGTACGTATTCTGAATACTTATTTTAAATAACTGTATTCCGGTACTGTTACCTTTTCATTTGATGGAATTCAAAATAGTTATATTTCTCAAATCAAAGGAACTAAAAATAGAAAACAGAGCTTTTTAATGAGTTAATGCTTAACAAGTGATGAAACAAATATAAAGCTGTTATTAATACTATGTTGCATCTTTACTCTATAAATTAAGGGCAGCTCAATGTAAAAGTATTCCAAGTATTCAGAATACAGCACTCTGACTGGGCCATGTATCGGAATGTTACAAAATACATTTTAATGCAGGTATTACATTTCTTGCAAATACATTTTTAATTTTTCTGCCCACGATTTAATGTACCATGGGCATACTTGTGATGTCCAAACTAGTTGTGTGCCTCCACCACACTAATGTAGTCAGACTGATAATGATTATGCCAATTATCATAACAGCACATGTATTACCAGGCAACAACCACTAGGTGGAAATGTAGATCATAAATTGGGATGTGCTGCTGTAAATGTGTGTAGTTCCAGGACAGTAACACTGCCAATCAGTGTTGCCAACTTAGCGACTTTGTCGCTATTTTTAGCTACTTTTTGGACCCCCCTAGCGAGAAAATTAGACAAAAGCGACTAGCGACAAATCTAGCGACTTTTTTTTGGTGATCAGAGGCTCCAAGATCGCGGGAGGGGGAAAAATAATTGCGCCGTTTTCTCTCTTTCCCCGTTCAGAGAAAGAGACAGAGAGGGGCAGTGGAAGAGAGACACTCACCAGTCTCCTCTGCTCCCTCCCATCTCGTCAGATCGCCTCGGAGTCTGGTCATTCCTCTCTCTGTTTCTGTCATTCAGTTTCGGTCGTCACGTGCATATCCCTCTCATTCTTTAGAGCATTTCTTTTTTCTCCTCTTGTATTCAATCGCAATGCCACAACCAAAAGTGTATACACAAAAGTACAGACGGGAGTGGGAAAAAGCTAGTTGTACAGCACAGAAAAGTTTAAAAAAGCTAGTTCTTTAGCACCAAAAAAAAAATAAAAATAAAAAATAAAAAGCTATAGTTTGCCCGCTATAGCACAAAAAAATAAAAAAATAAAAAGCTTTAGTTAAACTACAGCACAAAAAAAAACACAAAATAAAAAAGCAAGCTATAGATCTTGGACTACAGCTCCAAAAAAAATATCAACCAAATAAAAAAACAAATAAAAAAAATAAAAAACAAACAAGTATATGTAATAACAACACCAGTAGTCGAGTTATAAAATGAAACCAGGGGGGATGGTGGAAGGGCAGGGCAGAATTTGAAGGTACTTTGTTAATATGGAAATGCTTTTATAACTAAAAGTCCATATTATCATTCAATAATGCACAGGATAATATGTTATCACACTTAGTCTTGGTTTAGTCCTGGTTTAATCCTGGTTTAGACCTGTTTTAGTCCTGGCTTAGTCTTGGTTTAGACCTGGTTTAGTTTTAGTTTAGTCCCGGTTTAGTCCTGGTTTAGACCCGGTTTAGATCTGGTTTAGTCTTGGCTTAGTTCTGGTTTAGTCCTAGTTTAGACCTGGTTTAAGATTAAGATTAAGCCTTGGCCTATTGGCCTTTATTGGTCTCACACACAATGACACACAGTGACACACGGGAGAAATTTGACTTCTGCATTTGACCCATCCTTTTTTTTCAGGAGCAGTGAGCAGCCATCTTTTTTGGCGCCCGGGGGGCAGTACCGTGAAGGGTCTTGCCCAAGGACCCACACTGGTTAGCTCATTGCCCGGGGGGGTTTTGAACCCACAACCCCCAGGGGGAAAGTCAGTGACTTACCAGTTGAGCTAACCAGCCGGTTTAGTCCTGGTTTAGTGCTGGTTTAGACCCGGTTTAGACCCGGTTTAGATCTGGTTTAGTCTTGGCTTAGTCCTGGTTTAGACCTGGTTTAGTCCCGGTTTAGTCCTGGTTTAGACCTGGTTTAGTCCCAGTTGAATCCTGGTTTAGACCTGGTTTAGTCTTGGTTTAGTCTTGGTTTAGTGCGAGTGAACAATTTTTCCCGAGGGGGGGGGGGTTATATAAATGAAGTTATTACCTGATGGTTCTCAGTTTGTTTTATCATCACCGCACTTTGTCAGTGCGCGCTGAGTGGGTCAGGGAGGAGGGACCGGGGCGGGGGGGAGCGGGACATTTTTAACGGATTCATGCAAGAGTCTGGTTAATGCACCGGGCCCGCGTCTCACCGCGTCTCACCATGGGCAGTTCGGCTCTGGGCCGCGCGTATTCCGCGCGTAAGCCGTCGGGGGGGACACGTTACGCACAGACGGAGACACCGGGACCGGAGGCTGAGGCTCAGGACGTGCCCGGGGGACGGAGCGTCTGCTCCGGCCTCCGCTCGGACCGTGCGCCCGGAGCAGGGGGAGTTTTTTTCGCTGAAAACGCGCGGAGCCTGCATAAACTAAGCCACACAGACCGATTTTCTGGGCACAAAAAAAAAAAAAAAGAAATCAGCGTGAGAAATGCCATGTGTGGCGTGTGAGCGTGTGAACACGTCGAATTGCGTATGTCACACTCTCAATGCGTGAGACTTGAGAGCCCTGATTAATAGTTCAGTGTAATTCTCAAGTCATGCACGTCTGATCATATAAGTAAGAAAGAAAAGGTCTCAATAAGCAGCTTGTAACAACTTAATTTTGAAATATAATAAAGGAAAAGCAGGAAGGGCACAAGAAGGTACGCTGATCCAGAAGTTATTATTGTATACAACATCCCATGTGGATCTTCCCAAAAAAGTAATTTTGGCTGTTAGCAAATATCAATATGAAGAGTCGGAACAGCAGTGTTGACTGTACATCCCAGGGGCGGGAGCTGTTGGTCTGTGTGCTGAGTCTCCTCTGCCAGAGTCAGATGCTCTGAGCGGCATGGAGAGAGAGGACACACATCTCTTTAAATCAGGGAGCACTTGGTAAAAGCTGCTGGTTGCACATGGTCAGATTCAATGGGGGGCCTTGCTGCTTTTATACTCTATCACTTGTATAACCTCTGACATGTGCTCTGTACCGTGCATTTAGTCCAGTGAAAAGTGAACCTCTCCAGGCATAGGTATTGCGTGAAATCGTTCACTTTTACGTCCAAGCGTTTTTTTCTCTAAAAAGACAGGCAATTTTCACACTGGATGCTTCCAATAAGTGGAACAATAAAAAAAGAAACCCTTTATTTGTGCCTTAAAATATTCAGGATATGTAAGATATATGAAGTATTTTCACTCCATAAAACTGATTAACAATGTCTGACCAAACATTTTAATAGCTAGTGCAAGTGCATTAGTGAAACTAATGCAATCCATTCACATCACAGGCCTCACACTCAGTGGTTGTGTAGTTACAGCTGCCATGGCTCTGACTTTAAAATGTGGCTGCCATTCACATGTACAAAAGTAAAGTGAAGTGTCTTTCCCAAGGACACAATGATCATGCTGGATTTGAATGGCCAACCTTAAAGGGATATGCCACCCCCAGGTCAAACTTGGGCATCTCCCCACAGTCCAGAGACTAAAATAAGTGGTGGAAAGCGTTTTCCTGGTCACCCAGCCATTGTCCGAGTCTGTCAGCACTGACCGCCGCGGTATCTGCAGCTACTCCGCGTTAGACTGGAGTCTAACGGCGCCAGAGAAAGATTGCGGCCAAAAGGAATTAATTTATTTGCACTCGATATGAATGCGCACTACACAGAAAGTAATTGGGAAACGCATCGAGCAAATTAATTCCTTTTGTCCGAAATCTTTCTCTGGCGCCGTTAGACTCCAGTCTAAGTCTAACGCGGAGTAGCTGCAGTTACCGCGGCGGTCAGTGCTGACAGACTCGGACAATGGCTGGGTCACCAGAAAAACGCTTTCCACCACTTATTTTAGTCTCTGGACTGTGTGGAGATGCCCAAGTTTGACCTGGGGGTGGCATATCCCTTTAACTTTAGGACATCTGCTCTACACCTGAGCTACTGTTACAGAGAGTCAATACACTCAAGGTTTGTCATGGGCACACAAATTAAGATAAAATATTGAACTAAAGAATAGCAAGGTATTGCTTAGTAAATTTACTACTACTGATATAAATATAAATAAAATGTATTTTTACTATTATATAGTACAACAGTACAGTACTGTATGATTAGGACTAATAGTCTTATGATCGTGACCAACCAACCTCTTGTCCATCGAGGTCATTTTGGTTAACCAAACTAGTCTTCCTGTCACATGTTCTAATTAAGACAAAGCGGCACTGAAGCAGTCTTCCTCTTATTGCTGATGACACTGTGTACCGTTCCCAAAGGCATAAAAGTGGTATGCACAGACCCAGAGAGGCAAAGGGGGATTTCAAATGTGAGAGGGGTTTCAGGCAAGATGGGAAGTTGCGTCTGGATTGTGTGGTGAATCTGGGGCTGCCGAGCCCAGTAATGTCGGGGTAATGCCACCAGAAGACAGCAGTAAGACGGCGATAATGAAAAACACCAGGGAAGACAATATCAAATTGCTCCTCTACATCCTACAGTGGAGATTAGGCGATACAAAAGTCGTGTGGCAGTGGCAGAGGAGGCAGAGGCAGGCTTTAGTGTGCCTGATTGAGTCTCCTGTCAAGAGCTCCATGCAGCAGCAGCACAGTCACTGTGACTGACATCTCTTATACAGGCTATTTCACACATGCACTTTGCATTAGCTCACACTGTTCCTATAGATACAAAATGCTGTCCTCTCAAAAAAGAGGAAATGCTGAACTGTGATTTCATAGACCCTCCAGGAACAACACTAATCTGGTTTCAATGGAAGTAGGCTAAAGTTATAGACATGCCCAAATACTGGGCCCTATACCCCCAATTCCAATACATTTTGTCTTGTCTACTGCCCATCTATGGATCAGTAGGCCTCATAAAGGTATAAAGATACCCACTGTACAAAGGGGAAAAAAAGCCAATAGGCTACAGACAGAGTTTGATTTTAACTACTGTTCTGATAAAATAACTTTTCTGCATACAATAACGATGATATATAACAGCATTAGTGTTTGAACCCTATTTAGGCCTACACATTAGGCCTAAAGGGAATTAACTGTTATCTAATAGACTAGAAGTGAAACTTTAATCTAAAAGGAAGACTCCGGAGGCCTTCAGTACATCAAGGACAGAGACAGTGTATCTTCATCTTCAATAGATTAGAACTTGGTGTAACTTAGCAGAGAATTTACTTTGAAGCTTGCCCACCCCGCCCTTTACAAAACCTACTGAAGTATCCTTTAAGACCTAGATCTCTCTTATTGTTTTTATGTGCACACAAGACTTATATTCACACCATCTCTCCATGCCCAACACCTCTCCCATTCAATAAAAGCCTCCTCTCATCTGTGCCTGTTCTTAGATAGCTACTGTGTGTGTGTCAGTGATAAACCCATTGCTCCATGAGGCTAATCTTGTTAGCACCTAATGCACCATGTTCTGCTAGCTGCTCTTAATTGCTGTTGTGTTATTAATGAGTGGGGAGCGGGGAAATCACTCTTAATTAGCTTGTCTCGTTCAGCTCAGCGGCAGCAGCCATCTCGAGTGAAGCAGCGCTCAGGCACAAACACGCCGGGGATAATTAAAGCACTTCACATGTCGGAGTATTTATCTAAACCAGAGCGCTACAAGCCGTTCCCGCAATTAGCCTTGTCATTCATTAGCAGCCGAGTGCCATTGATTTAAGTGTTACATTGTCATTTTGCCATTGCTCACTTATTCAGTCAGCTTCAGCGAGGTGGAGAAAGCATCTGATGTATGCCCATAGGCCTATCTACAGTTATGCATACAGGGAAGAAGAAGTCAGCTCACATCTCAATGGTTAATCAACACTAACTAGGCATAATTTAGATATGATCACTGAAATTAGTCAACTAGAATAGGCTGTAAGACCATGGTATATAGAGCTATAGAGTAGGCTATTTTCAGACTGATTATACAGTGGTTTATCGCGGGGTTAGGTTCCAGAAATAACCCGCAATAAGTGAAATCCGCGAAGTAGGACAACTTTATATTTTACAATTATTACACATGTTTTAAGGCTGTAAACGCCTCACCACACACATTATACGCTTTTCTCAGACTGGAATTAACCTTTTCTCACATTTGTCTCTCGTTTAAACACTCAAACTCTGGTCCCGGTCTGGTCCTCATATCTTAGTCCCGGTCTACTCCCGATCTGGTCCTGGTCTAGTTCCAGTGTGGTCATGGTCTAGTCCCGGTCTGGTCCTTGTCTAGTTCCAGTCTGGTCCCAGTCTGGTCCTCATGTCTTACTCCCGGTCTGGACTTCCTACAGATCCAGTGACTCATGTCTCCGCTCCTCGTGCATCCAGCGGGACTCCCCACGTCCCCCCTCTATCACATCTATATAAATGTGTCAAATTGAACACATTCTGTACTGTACAGGAGACACGGCAAGAGAAGCTAATCAGGACGCAGAACATAATGTCGATACACTATAATAAAAAAAATTGAAAAAAATAAAAACAGCGAGGCCGCAAATAGTGAACCGCGATAGAGCGAGGGACCACTGTACTGCATAAATGTTCCATGTTTTCAAACCTTTGATGCCCTGACCAGTGTGCGCTATAGCTCTCTTTAAAGGAGAATTAACGTTTTTTACAATCTGAGCCTTATTTCGGTAATAAAACAAGTTGTTTTACTCACCCATAGCACTTTGGTGTCATATGGAGCACTTCTAGAGATGTTTTAGATTAGCGATAGCTGTAGCATGTAATATATGCCCCAAGCATGTAATATATGCCCCGAGCGGTCTCCAAATAACACAAACTTTAGCACTTTTCAAATCATAGCAGCTTGATGTCTTAGTCTACGCTTTCGTTTGTGTCGAAAGTGGCCTGTAATCCGAGATTTATCCATAGTTTCGAGTAGATGAGGACGCCAGTGCGCATGTGCGGAGTCACAGTTTATTTCGCTCTCAGCTCCGGGGACCCAAACATGAAACGCAAAGCTGTAAACTATGGATAAATCTTGGATTACAGGCCACTTTTGACTCAAACGAAAACGTAGACTAAGACATTGAGCTTCTATGATTTGAAAAGTGCTAAAGCTTGTGTTGTTTGGATACCGCACGGGGCATATATTACATGCTCGGGGCATATATTAGCGCTATGGCTATCGCTAATCTAAAACATCTCTGTAAGTGCTCCATACGACACCAAAGTGCTATGGGTGAGTAAAAAAACTTGTTTTATTACCGAAATAAGGCTCAGATTGTAAAAAACGTTAATTCTCCTTTAAGCCTGAGACACATAGTTACTGGAAAGGCTCAAGCCACAAACCCTGGCCTATTGAAACAAACATTAGAGACAGTTAATTAGTAATAGTGTAAGAGTGTGTTCCAGCAACGTTCTGTGGCAAACTTAACAATGAGCTATTCTGTTAAGGAGTCACATGGTGCAGTTGGAACCAAAATAATTTGGCTAGTGAACAATAATTATGCAAGGAAACAACCCAGTGTGTAAAGACAAGTAAAACAAGGGGGAAAAAAAGGCAAAATCCCTATTCTATTCTTGGCTCTTTTTTTTTTTTTTTTTTTACATGCATGTACAGCTCTGGAAAAAAATAAGAGACCACTGCAAAATTATCAGTTTTTCTGATTTTTACTACTTATAGGTATGTGTTTGGGCAAAAGGAACATGTTGGTTTGAGTCTATAAACTACTGATAACATTTCCCCCAAATTCCAAATAAAAATATTATCGTTTAGAGCATTTATTTGCAGAAAATGACAAATGGTCAAAATAACAAAAAAATATATGAAAAAGATGTTTTCAGACCTCAAACAATGCAAAAAACAAGATGAAAATATTTTTTAAAACAACATAATACTAATGTTTACACTTCAGAAATCAATATTTGGTGCAATAACCCTTATTTTTAATCAGAGCTTTCATGCGTCTTGGCATCCTCTCCACAAGTCTTTCACATTGTTCTTGGGTGACTTTATTCCACTCCTGGTGCAAGAACTGAAGTAGCTCAGCTTTGTGTTTGTGTTGGAATTCAACAGACGCTGGAATGGAATGGCTGTAATACATGTAGAGATGCTGATTTCAGAAAAAAATGCAGTGGTCTATTATTTTTTTCCAGAGCTCTATGTTTTTTTGTTTACATGCATGTAAAAGGCGTTTCACATTTCTACTGACCCCTTGTGGTGAGACAAAGCTATAGTTTACATGACATCACTTCTTTAACACTACTGTACTGTATACATATTCTAACTGTGTTTTTATTTACAGCACTAATGGTTCTGACTATTACATTTATTAACATATACATGTTCTATCTTTATCTTTAAGTCATGTTATTGTTGTTACATCATCAAACACATACCTGCACTTTGTGTTTTGTTTCATTCACATATGTTTGAATAATCCTTTATTATTAGTCCGTCTACATCTCCAAAGTTTAAAATGTTGTTCCACCTTGTCATGTCATGAAGCAGTAGTTTTCAAGTGAACAGCTACTGTACCTTTTAAGAGATTGGCAGTTTCAGGGCTGAAGTAATCAGAATAATTGATTGAATGGAGTTTAAAAACACAGTGGAGCACTTCTCTTATTACCACATTACATCACAAGGTGGAACACAAAGTTTTCTCTTTGAAAGAGCCTAAATATGCAGAATTTGTATGTAAAATGTGTGAATGAAACAAGTTTGGTGTATTTTTTGATGAGGACACAACATTATGACATAGATCAGAAAATAGCACAATACAAGCCCTTCAAGAATCACATTTCATCCATTACATACAATAATGCCTTGTGCATTGATATTCATATGACAAATTAAGTGTGAGCCTAGTGTATTTTGCTATGTTCTTGCCTCTGTACCACCTAATTACTCCCTGTCTGTTACTATATTGAAGCCTACCACTTCCAGTAGAATATGCGTTCAGGTTTGTGGGATTATTATAGGTGTTCTGAGTGATTTCCTACTTGTCAAAGTAGAGTGGATTTGAACTTTGCAGGTTTCATAATGAGATGATCCTTTCGCAGCAGGCGGTATGAAATGAGTTTTGCGTGTTGAGTGTGAGCGTGCACCTGCCTTTGTCTCCGCGTGGCCCTGACATGTTCTCTGTGACA
This sequence comes from Paratrypauchen microcephalus, assembly GCA_036785185.1. Lineage (NCBI taxonomy): Eukaryota > Metazoa > Chordata > Actinopteri > Gobiiformes > Gobiidae > Paratrypauchen > Paratrypauchen microcephalus. The sequence goes on along the minus strand of JAVJIX010000105.1, from coordinate 3,222,207 downwards.
GCCCACAGCGCATTAAGGTAAATTTAATTTGCACCTTAGCCTAAGTGTGATAAGGGATGCAGCTCTTGTGGGGCAGGACTAATTGCTGCTGAGGGATCTGTCTGTGTGTGTGTGTGTGTGTGTGTGTGTGTGTGTGTGTGTGTGTGTGTGTGTGTGTGTGTGTGTGTGTGTGAGAGAGAGAGAGAGAGAGAGAGAGAAAGCAGAGAGACAGAGGAGAAAAGAGTGAGAGCAAGAGAGAGAGAAAGAGAGGGAGAGAACATTTGCCTGCCTGTCCCACTGCCAACACAAACACTTTAGTGAATATTAAATGCATGTGTTTATCTGCGTGCACGTCTGCGGCGGTGTGATAACAGAATGTCAGCAAAGACAGTGGAGTTAATGAGGCTTTTCGTCACCGGGAAGGAGATGTGAGTAAGGGGCCCACAGCTCCATAGGCAATCTAATCAGGGCGTTTACACAAATAACATCAACAGCCATAGCACACCTATTCTTGCTCTGTCCACACTAGAGCTGGTATGGTTGAATTTAAATAAAACTCTCCATTGTATGCTGAGGTTGGGTGGTGGTGTGACAAGACACACAGTTGGTCCATAAATTCTATTCACTGTACCACTATTTCTTGATGAGGGGACCAGTATAGGGCTGTGCAATTAATCACGTTTCAATCCAGTTATATAAATATCTATTTTATGGAGCTAAATTACCCCTGATTGTGGGAAAGATGAACTGGAGTGGGTAGTGTGATGTTGTGCATGTTAGTATCAAGATTCAGTCATATCTAATGGAGATGTCTACAAACCTTATTATTAACAGTCTGTCTTTTGTTTAGTAAATTAATATGGAAAAAAAACACATTTATTTGTTTATATAATGAAAATATATCAGATAAAAAGTCATGATCAGTATGGGGGGGAAATCATTGCACATTACACAGCCTTAGACTAGTATATACATGTTATTTTTATGTTCCCCTCCCCCAAATAAACACATTGTTATTATGTGGGCTATTTAAAATAATACTAATTATCTGGGTAATGGTAAATTATAATTTATATTGCACATTTCTACCTGCATTCAAAGTGTTTTACATCAAGGAATCGGTTACCCATTCACAAACACATGCATACACCTGTACAGACACTGGGGGAGAACATGAGGGATAGTGTCTTACCCAAGGACACAACTACACAACTACTAACTGCCAACCTTTTTTGGACTAACGAACACTGTACCTGAGCTATATAGTTTTTTGCTGTTGGTATGACAAAACAGCCTTCCCCAAATCTCTCATAGGATTAAAATACATTTGTTGTAATTATGATCGAAGTATCTGACACGGATTAGCCTGACATCGTACCTTAAATCCTCTGAACATTGCTCAGTTACAAGACCCAAATATTGCTCTGTTGTTTGATCCGTTCTAACAATAACATTTGGCGGTTTTGTTTGTGGCTGCGACAGAAAGTAGTGCCATGGGTAAAAGTTTTATCTCATGTGATGTTCCACGGTGGCATTCCCTGTGTCTCCGTGCGCACATGTCCTCAGCAGGCAGGCTCATAAATTGGACAGCTAAGCCTTTCATAAAGTTTAATAAAGCGCTGTTTGGTGGCTCAGGGGAGCTGGTATTAGTGACGAGAGCCACTGCTGTCATTCCAGCAAATCACATCATCATAATGAGCCTGTTCTCCGGGAGTCACACACACACACACACGCACGCACGCGCACACACACACACACACACACACACGCACGCACGCGCACACACACACACACGCACACACACACACACATTGCACCCTTTTGTTTTCTTTATCTTCCCTCTGACACAATACATTCACTCCATCGTCTTTTTCCTCTGGGAGGTTTGGGAGGTTGGAGAGAGGGGGGCAGGTGACTTTGGACAGGGTAGGGTTATTTCTCATTTAATAAAGATCACAGGCGTTGTAAATGCTCCAGCACCACGCCGTGAATGCCAACAACGGGGTGATTGGCAGCTTGACGGCGGCGGCAGCATTTGCATGGCATTTAGTTGGGCGGACGATGGCCACCCCTAACACCAAGGTGGGTAAATAAGATGACTTCTCTGTTCACACACACACACACACACGGGCATTCTCGCAGTACTCAACAACCCCTGGCCGTCTTTTACTGCCAAACCTGAAGCCACTCATAATTGTGTGGCATTTAGACAGAGAGAAGGGACATGCAGTCGTGTGGGTAAGTGGGCCTGAGTGTAGAGCAAGACCCCACATCTTCACTCAGGGTCATTATTTGTGGATGATTAGGCAAAATAGTTATGTGCAAATGAGAGCACTTTGAATGTTACTGTTGCATATGGTACAAGGCAGAAGGCAAAAACAATGCTACTTAAGAAGAGATATAGGTTGACTTCTAAACCCATAAATGAATACAGAAAAAGTGTTTATTAAAGATAATTAAAAATACTTTACTGGACCAACTGTCAATATGCAACCTTGATTAGGCCTTTCATGATAAATACTATATAGCTCAATACATGACAGATGGAGCAATAATTTTTAGCAGTCAGTATTTATCGTGGATACTTCTTTGTACTTGTGGGAAAATTTTGGTGATTTTTCTGTTTTGCAGTGAGATCTGAGCTGTAGAATGTTGAATTCTGTCTGAATTCTATCTCCATTATAGACACAAACTATGTATTTTTTTGAGATAATTCTGATTTTGGTTTCAGTATTATCGTTTATCATCTATATTTACTCCAGTAATATATCACACTTGAAAATTTGTTTATCATGACAGGCCTAGGCTTGAGGTATAAAACCAAGAAGTTAAAGGAGCACTATGTAGCTTTTCTGTTGTCCCCACCTGCTTGTCTCCATGAAGGTGTTATTGCTTTGCTCCATGGTATGGCATTAAGTTATATATCTTACATTTATTCACAGGTGTATTGCCTCAAACACATTCTACATCCTTCTTGTCAGCAGACTTGCCTCTCCACTGACCTGTATATTGGCCTGAAGATGTCACTTGCTTGTACCCAGATTAATGCTGCAGTTTAATGCCATATTGTGGAACATTCCTGACAAGGCAGGGACATGTTCATGGAAACAAGCTACATACAGGTCTGGATAAAAATAAGAGACCACTGCAAAATTATTATTTTACTACTTATAAGTATGTGTTTAAGCAAAAAGAACATTTTTCCAATGTTCCAAATAAAAATATTATTGTTTAGAACATTTATTTGCAGAAAATGACAAATGGTCAAAATAACAAAAAAGATACATGTATTCAGTCCTCAAACAATGCAAAGAAACAAGATCAAATTCATTTTAAAACAACATAATAATAATGTTCAGAATTGTTCAGAAATCAATATTTGGTGCAATAACCCTTATTTTTAATCACAGCTTTCATGCGTCTTGGCATGCTCTCCACAAGTCTTTCACGTTGTTCTTGGGTGACTTTATTCCACTCCTGGTGCAAGAACTGAAGTAGCTCAGCTTTGTGTTTGTGTTGGAATTCAACAGACACTGGAATGGAATGGCTGTAATACATGTAGAGATGCTGATTTCAGAAAAAATGCAGTGGTCTCTTATTTTTTTCCAGAGCTGTAGGGCAACACTGATTTTGTATATTTTTTCATATTTTCTTTTGCATACTTAAAATTTCAAACCTTTGTGAAAAGGGTTACGGTGTAGAAACAAGAACAACAACAGCCTTTTCAAGGAGAAGTAAACTGGAAATTGTCACAAGCCAGTTCCAATTTAGTTAAACATGTTATATTTAATTGCGGTTCTTCCAATTGAAAATCAAATGAGAGACATTTGAGACTAATTACATTGATTTGTGTGATGCAAAACATGAGTTGCTTGGTGCTTTTTCCATCAATGCGCCTTCTCATTTTACCATGTTATAAGCCACCACATTTGGAGCAAAGAAAACATAAATCTATTGACCGGTACATGCTTCCTGTTATAATCACCATCACAATAGTTTACCCAATTAGTGACCCACCACCGTTCCACAAAACCAGGCCAGGAATCGGCTTGAAAAGTGAAGGCAAATAGGGTTTTTCATGGTGTATTGTGTTATTAGGCGCTTGATTCAGCATTTATGATCAAATGATACCAGAGCTGTTTAGACAGTTGCTATTGCTGGACAGGACGGGCCACACACAGGCAGCTGGTTGCATAAGCACAAAGCTGGCAGTGCGGGTTAGTTACAAAGCCACCTTTATTCACAGATCGAAATATAGAGAATCAACTGAATACAAATTGGGTGGAAAACCAAAAAATGATCACTGAAAGTTGTAAACTGAACCAACAGCGAAATAACCTGGCTCATTGTTACAGCGTAATTGTTATGGAAAAATATTTTACTGTACTTTCTTTGACGGATAATCTAACTATGATTAGATTTGCATTTTATGTTGTAAATAAAATCAAGATGCAGTTTATGGGTTCCTCAAAGAGCACTTTTGAAACTTGTCCAGGACCATTAACATTTGAGAGAAAACGGTAAAAGGAACTGCTAAACTCTGCTATGCTTGATATATTTAGTTGTTTGCAGACAGTAATATGTAACAGAAATAATTGCAGCTCTTGCAATTTGCAATCTGCAGCCATTCAAATTGTGCTTCATTGGTGATTTAGAACAGCTCAGAACTTTATTTAATCAGCAACATGTATAAAGGACTTATTTCTCTATTGAAACATATGCTTTTATACTACTAGTACAATTTAGGATTGTCAAAAGTCTTATTTTTGTTACTAAAACTGATAGCAAAACCAGATGCCCATTTGAGCAAGTATCGATACTGCAAAAAATCACATTAACAGGACTAAATGTTATCTTTCCTGAACAGTTTTATCGAGTATTGAGTGAATTCCCTTAGTGACACAGACTAGTATTGATTGTTTAATATGGAACTGTATAAAATGTTTTAGCTACATAACAAATTAACTCAAGTTATTTGCTATTGTTTGACCTCTACTGCTTCAATGTCCTTAAAGGTGCACTTTTCTTCTTTTCACCTTGTCTCCATGATGTTATTGCTTTCCCTGGGATGTTCCACAGTATGACATTAAACACATATATCTTGCATTTATTCAATTACAGATGTTTTTATTTGTAAAAACTACAGCAAAATCATGCATTGTTATCATGAGCGGGCCCCCTTCTCCACAGATCTGGCCTGTAGTTTGGCCTTCATGATGCGGCCCGCCTGCCTGTCTTCATGGAGTTAAATTAAACGCCATACCATCGAACATTACAGGAAACAACAATAACATCTACATGGAGTCAAGCAGGTGGCGGACTCCCTACCAAAAAAGTTATACAATACACGTTTAAATGTATACATATCTTTCGCTTGAAAATGAATCTCCCCTCGCCTGACACTATCTTAGGAAAAGTTAAAACATAAATAAAAATAGACAACTTGAACAATTCTTCTACAACGCTTCTTATAGCTTACTTTTCTTCAGTCCTTGAAGTCTGACTCAGGTGCACGCTATGTCTATTCCCAGAGAAGATCCCTTATAGGTGTCACAGCTGATATTAACCTCTCCCCGTCATCTTATTTCCTCATATTTTATCCCACCGCAGAATAATCACACGCCCGCATTTACACAGCGTCGCTCAACTTTGATTCACTTGAAATGATTCTGAAATGACATTACCGCTGACAGCCCAGGCAATAACAAAAGTACAAAAACTTCTTTGGAAAACAATAAATCAATAAGCCTTGCCAACATATCCTGTTACATTCCCGACTCCATGACACCTTGAAGCTCATTAAACACAGCCTAACGTCAACTTTCCACGAGCAGAGTACACACAACGCTCGCCTTCTCGCCACCTATCACAATAAGAGCTACTGAGCAACCTTGATATATTGTATATACTAGAAATAAATATGATTGTCCTTTAATCTGATTTTATTATACTGGGGAGTCCCGCTGGCAAATCTACTGAGGTCTGATAGGCGGTAATCTTATTGCAGGGGGCGCGCTGTGTTTCATATCCCCTTCCTGATGGTGTTTTATCATGTCAAGGCCATTATTGTTCCTATTTGGTATATGTGTTTCTTCATTGATATGCACTGGTGTATATAACCTAATAATAAATCGAGTTATTGCACACGCAGCATGGGGTGTGCTTGTCTGTGTTTGCATGGGCCTATGTATGCTTATGTGTTAGTGGAGCACCCAGGTCCCAGCAGCTTGCTCTTGGGTGCTAATTCTTCCCCCTCAACATGCAAGGGCTTTTCTATGTTTATAAACCAAGTGTCTGTTCTGTTCGTCTAAACCTGTTGTAGTTTGGGCATTGTTACTGATGGAGCATTTATCCAGTTAATGTGCAGTCAAGCAAAAACACAACCACATAGGCAAGAGAGTTACAGCTCTGGGAAAAAAATAAGAGACCACTGCATTTTTTTCCTGAAATCAGCATCTCTACATGTATTACAGCCATTCCATTCCAGCGTCTGTTGAATTCCAACACAAACACAAAGCTGAGCTACTTCAGTTCTTCAGTTCACCCAAGATCAATGTGAAAGACTTGTGGAGAGCATGCCAAGATGCATGGAAGCTGTAATTAAAAATAAGGGTTATTGCACCAAATATTGATTTCTGAACTGATGTCAACATTAGTATTGTGTTGTTTTAAAATGAATTTTATCTTGTTTCTTTGCATTGTTTGAGGTCTGAAAACATGTATCCTTTTTGTTATTTTGACCATTTGTCATTTTCTGCAAATAAATGCTCTAAACAATAATATTTTATTTGGAATTTGGGGGAAATGTTGTCAGTAGTTTATAGACTCAAACAAAAATGTTCCTTTTGTCCAAACACATACCTAAGTAGTGAAATCACAAAAACTGATTTTGCAGTGGTCTCTTATTTTATTTTCCAGAGCTGTATATTAATGAGTTTCAGCTTCCTATTACAGTATATGCAGTATTTTGAAGATTTTTTCCCAGTCAAATGATATCACATTTTGTTTTAAATTGCTAATTGTTATTAGCTTGTTATTAGCTGTTACTGTATGATATGTTTCACCATTCTGAAACTCACAAATAGAAGACATAACACTTATTGTCAAATAACAATTCACTTTATTTCACATTATAAATTGTGAAACTACTGATTTCATCAAAGGATTATGTGTATTCTAATAACTATTATGTGCTATATTTATCCCATTTATCTCCAACTTTTAAATAAACTTGTTAAAGAGTTGTTTTCCAAACACTGTGGACATAGATATATTTATCACTGTGTATTTCACTTCAATTTGATTTTGTACAATTTCAAATAAAATCAATCTGTCTGTCCGAAGCATCATTGTACGTTTACTTAAATCCTCCCACTCCATCTTCCTCTGTCCCTTCTCTCTCTCTCTCCTTCGCCCTAAAACGCCTGTTCCAGACACATTAGACCCCTCTTGAAAAGTGGTGCAGAACTCCAGCCCGGTTTTGAGCTGGACTTGGTCATGTGGACGTTGTGCCACTTACTGTTGTCCCTTTGATTGTATGTGATTTGTATACATGTGTCCCACGTATTGCCGGATTGTGCATTTTGTGTGCAGTAGTATCTGGCCAGTACAGATCTGGCTGTCCTGCTGAATGGTGGCTGATTGAGACACATGGACTGCCTTTGTGCACTGATCTAGTTGCCATTGATTACCTATCAGGGTTTTTGATTGCATCCTGGAAGTAATTCTTTTAAACAGGCCCTAATGGCCTCCAATCTGGGCTGATGACGACCTCAGAGAGTCCAATCGCAGATCCATTTAGGCCCTTTCAGACCCCTACACGCACACTTGGAGACTGCCGCTTGGCGCTCACCCCCCAACCGCCCCCCTCCTTCACGTCTCCACCTCGCATTGTGTCAGATTACTGTGCTCTGGAACTGAGCAAAAAACACAATGACACAAAAAGTCTTCCCCAAAGTACAGGCTGAACTAAATACTCACAGATTGTTGGTATTAAATCATGGGAGGAAGGACCCACAGTGATGGCATGGTCAGAACAGGTCACATGTTTCTTCAAATAAGTCTATTCAGCCAAATAATTTTGGTCCCCTCAGATTTCGGTTGAACAGTGCCTTTTTACCCTTGCTAGGTTTTTTTTTTTTAAGTACGAGAGTAGCAGTTGTAGCAAAGGGCTGATTCACAAACTTGTTTTTGTTTAATTTGGTCTTGATTTGATTCCTGTTCTAGCCCTGGTGTAGCATGGTCTAGTTCTTGTTTAGTCCCAGTTCTTATGTGATGTAAGTGGATGTTACAGGTTCATGTTTTTAAATGTAGATTGTACGCTGTATCAAGTTATTTCTAAATACTTAATATAAAAAAAAAATATATATATATATATATATATATATATATATATATATATATATATATATATATATATATATATATATATATATGTAACAACAGGTGTCATTTTACACATGCATTAATAGTAAACTGTTTGTACACATGGTAAAAACAGATAGCAAAAGTGAACTGAGGGATTACGGAGATCAGTAAAGTTATAAAGGATCCCAGTTCTTTTGGTATGGGGGTTAGTGTGTCAGTTTGTATTATTGGTGAGCAGTGAACAGAAGTATGAGAAAGAGGAAAAGAACAGGGGAGGAGCACTGAAGCAGACAGGAAGAGGGTTAGCCGTCTAATCCTCCAATTTTCGTACATTACCCCCCCTTCCCCCTGTCAATGAAACTAGAGCTACACAGGCTTCACACACACTGACTCTAACACACAATGTAACTTCTTCTAGTACCACGCAATACAGTATAGTCATAATAGATGAATTATTGCATATCATATATAGACATAGACAAACTTTTTTGTTATTTGGACACAGTAGCTCACACATCACAATATAATATAATATAATAAATATAATAAATATAATAAATATAATATAATAACAGAGAGCAAAATATAAATGATAATAATATATTCAACATAAGACTGGTGTCAAGTAATACAGTCTACAGTAATACAAAATATATACAAGAGGTGGGTAAGGAGAAACAGTGCAGAGATGAAATATTGATTTGTGTTGAGATGTATATTGATAGAAATGCTTAATAATTAGATACAGGCAGCTACTACAGGTCATTTTACCCATAGGAGCTGCTTTTAAAATACTGTGTATCTGTACTGGTGCAAAACTAATGTGACGTTATTACATGAAGTGTAGTTGGGTACAGCCCCTTCAAATCAGTCTGAATGCAACTCTCTTCATTCATCATGGCTTGGGACTGACTCAAGAGTACATTAGCAAACCTCAATAAAGGAAAAATAATTATTAGACAGAAATAAGACAATGCTATATATATTTACGGGACCCCGATAAACTTCTACCCTATTAGCAAAAGGCCTGTCACAATAAGTATGATATATTGCTGAGGAAAATATAGATGATAAATGATAATATTGAAGCAAATTTATCCCAAAAGCAGAATTATCTCAAATAATGTTTTAAATGGATAATGTAGTTAAAAAACAAACAAACAAACAAACAAACAAACAAACAAACAAAAAACAGAGCATAATAAAATCTAGAATGAGTCTAGAAGTTACTCATGCAACCCTCTTTAGCTGAAACAAAAACTTCCCTACTAGTACAAAGAAAAAGTGCCCACAATAAATACTGACCCCCAAAAATACTCGTTCCATCTTTCATGTATTGAACAATAAGTATATAGTAATTATTGTGACAGGCCTAATTGGTACAGACAGCATCATATGGTGGTTAAAGCTGCACTACACAACTTTCTGGTGGAGGGTCTGCTTCCTACTTGTCTCCTTGGAGATGTTAAAGCTTTCCCTGGAATGTTTCATGGTATGACATTAAACATATCTGTCTGTTTGCATTTATTCATTGCGGGTGTTTCTATTACTCAGAAATAATACAATAATTCCTTCTGTGAATGGGGTGACTCTCCACAGATCTGACTTGTAATGTAGAGACTACTGCATTTTTTTTCTGAAGTCAGCATCCCTACATGCATTACAGCCATTTCAATCCAGCGTCTGTTGAATTCAACACAAACACAAAGCTGAGCTACTTCAGTTCTTGCACCAGGAGTGGAATAAAGTCACCCAAGAACAATGTGAAAGACTTGTGGAGAGCATGCCAAGACACATGAAAGCTGTGATTAAAAATAAGGGTTATTGCTCCAAATATTGATTTCTGAACTCTTCTTAAGTGTAAACATTACTATTATGTTGTTTTAAATGAATTTGATCTTGTTTCTTTGCATTGTTTGAGGTCTGAAAACATGTATCTTTTTTGTTATTTTGACCATTTGTCATTTTCTGCAAATAAATGCTCTAAACGATAATAATATTTTTATTTGGAATTTGGGGGAAATGTTGTCAGTAGTTTATAGTCTCAAACAAAAATGTTCCTTTTGCCCAAACACATACCTATAAGTAGTAAAATCAGAAAAACTGATCATTTTGCAGTGCTCTCTTATCTTTTTCCAGAGCTGTATACTGCGAACATAATAACATTTTCAAGGCGACAAGCATGCGGCGAACCCTCTACTAGAAATGTTACGCAGTGCTCCTTTAAGTATAACACACAAAAATCAGATTAGCAACATTCATAGGATGCAATAAAAGACCAGGCAAACTCTTCTATAGGTTTCCACATGTGCATTTCACTGGTGTCAGCACACTCATAAATCTCAGCTGTTGGGCGAGCGGGGCCATGTAAATGCACAGATAAAACTCAGCCGTGCATGTTGTAAAAGCAGCCTGGAGCACAATCAATAACTTCCTGCTGATGAAGAAGAAAACCCGATGACAGAATATTAAATTAAAGAGATTGTTTTACACTGAGAATGTATTAACAGCTCACTTAGCAGAATTACTGAGCAATGATGACAAACAAGGCTTTCTCTGCCTACACTGCTGCTTGTTAGCACGAGAATCTGTATCAATAGATTTAACTGAACACTTACTGTACCTGACCATATTTGATTAAGGGTGGCGGTGGATTAAATAAAGCTAAAGGCAATAGACCCTACAGCTTTTAGGGGAATTAAAGTCACAAATTCAAAGCAGCGTCTCCGCAGTTCACAGGCAATTTCCTCCTCAGGCTAATCAAAGTCATATGCTAGAGTTACAAGCTCTGCCCTTGAAGCTCTGGTCTGTTGTGGGGACGTGACAACATATCATCACTGTTTACAAGCCAAAACCAAAGACTGCATGTAGACATCATACTTAACATGCTCTGTGGGATGAAATAAAATATATGTAATAGGACTGAACTGGGCAAACCGGACAATGGAACAATACACAATATAGTTACATTAATTTGTTTTACTTTTAGGGGTGACACAGGTGTTATTTTGTTAGTTAGTAACTGTATGTTTGGGATTTTTCCTTATAAACATCAACAAAAGGGAACAAATGAGAAAACAGACACAGAAGTATTATACTCGTTAACGAGGGAGAATGAGGTTTAGCATTTGTTAAACAGAGCCGCCTCTGCCTCCGTCCAGGCCACACACTCAAATCTCGAAGAATACCTCCTTGTTGCTTCCTTTTATTTAGAATCACATAGTAACGGAAAATTCCCAGTTTCAAAGCACAAAGTCTTCAACAAAGTTAATCTTTACCATACATACATACATCACTACTCAGCAGTTGCATTGATTGTTTGTCCAAGCTAAGTTGATCAGTTGATTTGTCCTTTGTCCCATCCTATGGTTTCACAATAGGAGATGAACCAACTCAAGAAGAATATAACACTTTGATAATTCATTAAAGACACTATTATACTATTTTCTTTAACACTGTAGCTGATGATGGTGTTAGTATATGCTTTCATGATAAAAGGATGATATCCCGTGCATCTATGGATTCACAAACAAGGAGTACCACTCAGACCATTGTATGTAGTGTTGACTCTATCACATATAATTTGGCCAAACACCTAAAAACCATCTTGGCTCCATTGGTGGGTAACACGGAGCACCACATTGAGAACGCAGCCAAATTTGTAAACAAAGTTAAGTTTCTCCAGTTTGGTCAGGATAAGACAATGGTTTCCTTTGATGAACCTCTCTTTTCACTTGTATCCCCACAGCTGTAGCGATCGAAGCAGCGAGAAGGAGTTTACTACAGGATTCCAAGCTAGAAGAGAGAACCAGACTTTCACCTGACCAAATCTGCCAACTGCTGGAAATTGGTCTGAATACCACCTATTTCCAGTTCAGAGGGAACTTCTACAGGCAAATCCATGGCTGTGCGATGGGCTCACCGGTCTCCCCTATCATGGCTAATTTATACATGGAACAATTTGAACAAAGTGCCTTAGCTTCATATCCAGGCACTCCTTCCACACACTGGTTTCGTTATGTTGATGATAATTTTTCAAAAATCAAAATTCAAGATTTGGACATTTGGACATTACTGCACATATCAATTCTGTAGATCCGAACATCAAATTGACCCGTGAAGATGCTAATGATAACACATTGGCATTCTTAGATTGTGCAGTAACGATAGGAGGAGACCGGCGACTCCAAGTAGAAGTCTTCAGGAAGCCCACAGACACAGACCAATACCTGCTTTTTGATTCACACCACCCACTGCAGCACAAACTGGGAGTTATTCGAACATTACAACACAGGGCCCAAGTGGTTCCCACAAGCACAGAGGGTAAGGAGAAAGAAGAGCAACATGTGCAGGAAGCCCTCTCTGTTTGTGGATATCCTAAATGGGCTGTCAACAAAACCAAAAGAGACAAGGGCAAGAAACAAGACAACAGAGAATCCGAACCCAGGAGGAAAGGGGTAGCGATTCCGTACCTGGCCGGCGTTTCGGAAAAACTACAGAGGATTTTCAGACAATATGAAATCCCACTTTATTTCAAACCCACAAACACTTTAAGACAAAAACTCGTCCACCCAAAGGACAAAACACCGAGCCACAAACAAAGCAATGTGGTCTACTCCATTCAGTGTAGTGAAGACTGCAGTGAGCGCTACATTGGGGAAACAAAACAGCCACTTCACAAGAGGATGTACCAACACAGACGGGTGGGCCAGAGTGGACCGTCATCTGCCGTACATCTTCACCTAGAAGCCACGGGCCACTCGTTTGAGGACAGTGAGGTTCAGATCTTAGCCAGGGAAAAGAACTGGTTTGAGAGGGGAGTTAAAAAAAAAAGAGAATCTGTCGTTAAACAGAAATGGGGGAGTTAGACATAACTTGTCTCCCATTTATAATTCAATTCTCAAACCAAGTCAAAACAGACAAAAGAAAAGCCAGGGTCAGAGGGGTGGAGATGGTCATTAGGTTTGAATAGGGATGCTAAACTAGACGCCAGAGAAAAAACAAAAGAAACAGATTAGTTGAGATAGTTTCAGAGCTATTTCAGTGTAGTGAGCTCCTCCTTGCAGCTAGATATAAACAGGGTCTAACCAGCACTAGAACCAGAACTGACGAAGCCTCTCGGATGAGCAGCGAAATGTTTTCGACCAAACAAACTTTGTCCAGTTGACAAATTGAATTTCTCCTTTTATCATGGATTCTACCTGGACGATTGAGGGACTCTTCACGTATATGATTTCATGATAACAAGTCCTGAAGTTGTTGTTGTTTTTCCTGTTGTTGAGATGTGCCCACCGGAACACCACTGTTGTTTTTATATATTTTATCTGTGCAACAGGCCTTTACCTTGCCCCGGAAGTAGTTGGAGAGAAAGAATAGCCGCGAAAGAGAGAAAGACGATAGAGAGGAAGTAAAGTGTGAAGTGTGAAGAAATACACCAAACTTCGAAGTGCTGTTTAGTTACCGCTGGTGGCGTATAGGCGAACACGGTGACGTATTGTTTTGTATTGTATATTTATTTTGAGTATGTTTGTATGTAAAGCTAAGTTATTTTCCCTGTCTGTCTTTATTTTCGTTTTCACAGTGATCAAGGTGTTCATGGTGTTCACGGCGCACAGTGTTAATGAAGCTAAGGATAAAGCAAATAAATGTTGACACACATGATCATCAGTACAGAGCGTAAAGTCATTTTATTGAGAAGAAAACCAGGGTAGCTACAGTAACTATTGACAATCAGTTTGGAAATATACATTCACCTACTGTAGGCCTGTCACAATAACACATCTTGAAGTATGATATATTGTTAAAGAAATTATAGATGATAAACAAGAATACTGAAACTAATTTATGCAACTGGCACTGATACAAAAACCCTACTGCAGGGTTATCCCCAAACTACAAAAAATGAATAAATAGCAGAATTAATCACTTTAGTAGTTAGTTTGTATCTATAATGAGTCATAGAAGTGATTTATTCAACTCTCCACAGCTCAAATTTAATCATAGTGCAGAAAAATACCAAAAATGTAGTCACTGGTAGAAACAAAATGTCCCCACAATAAATACTGACCCCCAAAATGTATTGTTCCATCTAACATATATTGAACGATCGTGACAGGCATACATTTTCACCTATGACCAGTTATGTAAAGGAAAACTGCATTTCAGTAAGAGCATACAAGTATTATAGTTAACTACTCTGCCCCTGCACACATAATGGAGTAAATTGTAAAATAAAAACATGTAAAAGAGAGGGAAAATGTAATAAACAAGACATGTACCTAGACCAATCCATGTGTTTTGCAGTTTCCATAGCAACTACCGATTTAAAACAAAATATTGTATCTTTTGAAAAGAAAAAAAGAAAATGTCACCTATAAACAAACTGAAACCCAATAAGATTCCATGTATTGTTTCGATTCACTGCATATAACCCACACATCCTCAAATTGGCTCAACATTGCCCTTTCCCTGCCTTTGTCTTCCATTTTTTTGCACTAACAAGCACACTGTATTGTTATGAGCTTCCAAAATAAAAGTTTATGCAATATAATTATTCCTCCCTCTTCAGCACAATGTAATGATTTTGATGTCCCCGCCCTCTTGATTGATTTGCATTCCAATCACTTTTTATTGGACGAGGCAGAACCCTGACTGAGTGGGACTAATTTGCCATGCTAATGAGATGGCTCCGACAACACAGCCAGCTGGAGACCAGAGTAAATGATCCTGTCATCAGTCAAGAACACAAACACGGGTAACAGCTAATTAGCTTGCAGCAGTTTGTAGAGGTGACATTCTATCTGATCTCTGCTGTGTGAGAGAAGAAGGAAGAAAGGAGCAGGGGACAATAATGGGCAAGAAAGCAACATTTTACTTTCTGAAAATGCTCACTTGTGGTATGTCTGGACACACATAGACGCGAAGACGCTGTCATCAATCCACCCTTTCAGTTCCCTGTGCACAGCGCCATGCAATAAAGATAAGAGTGAATACGTGGCATCTGAGGGGAAAGAATATGCTAAGCAGACAATCAGAGGTGTACCCCCCAGCGCTAAACAGCCAATCACGGCTGTCTCAATGTGTGCCACCAGCCAGCAGGAGGCAGAATTAGTCCTGGTTAGCGGCCAGAGCCCTGCCGAGTGCTTGATTAGTCTTTTACACTGAAGAGGAGACAGAATGTTAAGTCTGTCCACCCATCCCACTATGGTCTGCACACCACATACTGGCGAGACTGTAAACAAAAAAGTTAACTGCTCTATTGTGGACTAGCAACTGGGGTCCCGAATCCCTTTTAAAATATGACATTAAATTCACAGTTTGAATAATTAGATACAATTATTTGTACAAGACAAGTCAGGTGAAAAACGTCTTAGAAACAGTAGTGTATGAGAAGTGCTCTACTCGCCACCCAGTCACAAACGCACATCCAAACTAGCAAGATGGGCTCATTTCTGTAACAAAATTTTAAATGGCTCTACCAGCAGAGCTAATGATGCAGAGAACGCATGTGACGCCATATGCCATATGAAAACACAATCCCAAAACAGACAGCCTAACAGACCGATAGCTAAAACATCGAATCCCTTCTGTGTTGTATAATGGTGAAGTAAATGTTTTTGAGCTACAGCGCTTTGTTTTCAGAAACTCTTGTTTTATTCAAAATCCTTGGACTACAAGTGCATGTTATAGTGAGAAGGTAGAGGGAATTGGTGTCATTTACTTGGCGTTACTCTTATTAGCTTGCTCCAATCTCCAAACCCAAAGGAATAGTTTCTTAAACAGTTTCTGGATGTCACCACTTCAGTGATAATTAATTGTTCCTCATAGGTCTGTCTGCATCTTTTGTGCTGTGAGAAATTGTCATTTGATTGTTACATGCTGTTCTGGTTTTACCCGAGCAAATACATGCTTCTGTCTCATTTGTAATCTAATATAGAAATGGCAGCAATTTGTACTTTCCATTTTTGGGCAGGGGGACTAGATGACTTTGAACACCAGATGCTGATGCTGTAGCCCTGAAGTCGTTATGGTGACAGAGCCCATTCTTATCTGTCTCCAATAATGCCACACAAACACACACACACACACACACACACACACGCACACGCACACACACACATGCACACACACACACGCACACACACACATGCACACACACACACACACGCACACACATGCACACATGCACACACACACACACACATGCACACACACACACACGCACACACACGCACACGCACACACACACGCACACACGCACACGCACACACACACACACACACACACACACACACACACACGCGCACACACACACACAAACATACACAAACACAATGAGTTTCTTTGCTTTTTGGGCACATTACATTGATTTACATTCACCTGAAGAGTGATCCTATAGCCGATAGAGGAGTACATTCATACCATACTGAAAATAAGTCATCTTAATGTAAGAGATAATGTTATGCCATGTCCAAGCAACCATTTTCATTTCTCCGTACCCCATCTTGTATATGGCCTAGATATATTTTATCTTTATTTTATTTTATTTTATTTTATTTTATTTTATTTTATTTTATTTTATTTTATTTTATTTTATTTTATTTTATTTTATTTTATTTTATTTTATTTTATTTTATTTTATTTTATTTTATTTTATTTTATTTTAGAAAGAAAGAAAGCTATGCCTTTATTAGTCCCACAGTGGGGAAATTCCACCTCTGCATTTGACCCATCCTGTTATTAGGAGCAGTGGGCAGCACATTACTGCGCCCGGGGACCGTCTCCATGATCTTCTTGCTTCGGCTTGGTCAGGACCTAAGCTGGAGAATTTACCTATGGTGCATGTTTTTGGGTTTATTCTACTTCTATACAAAAAAATCTATACAAATCTGTATATGTGTGCCTTATTTGCTATTTACTTTAATTATTTAAAAAAATTATATTTATTATTTTTTTTTTTTTTATTATTTTGGCCAAAAAAGCAACTTACATTCTTTTAAAAATGCAATAACAGAAATAACAATAAACACGAATAACAACAAAAAACAACAGCAACAAAAAAACATTTGCCCAAAAAGGAGTGGGAAGAAGAAAACTTATTTAATCACACCCACTCGCTTTTTTTTGTGTGTGTGCAATTTTTGAGCATTTTACATTAGGATTGAACTATTTACAAGGATACCAAAAGGAAGTAAAGGAAGTATAGACAGCAGATAAATTACCATTACCATTTATCTTTTGCTCTTTCTTATAATATTGTGTCCAAATCATTTCCCTTGTTGATCAATAAAGTTTGCCTAAGTCTAACCATAGTTACTAACCTTTCTCAATGTTCCCCCAAATCTTGACCTATTTAAACCCACATCCCATCTTTAAACCTTGCTGATCTAATATTGAAGGATTTACATCATGTGGACCTCGTTTTTGTCCCCATAAGGAAAGCAGGTCCCATGAATCTCGTATACAGATTTCACTCCCCACAAAGTGATAAATACCCGCTCACACAAACACACTCAAATTGCCTTACCGCGCCTGGCCCAGTGTGAAGTCTGGATTAACCTGCTGCTCACCGACTCAATCCAGCTGCCTTCACTGTGTATTGCAGTGTGAGGAGGTCGCTTATCCCTTGACGGCGCTCCCCATTGAAAAAGGCCAGGCCGCTGGGGGATTAATGGTGTGTTAAAGGGGAGATCACGGAGGATTGACGTGCCGCTTGCTGTAACGACAGGAGATTTGAGGGAACACGGGCCAGTGGTTAGTGCTCAGCGGAGGATGATTAGTTAGACATCAAGATGATAGACAGGTGCTATATTGTTATCGTAGGGAGGAGGAGGGGAATTCTTGTGGGTTAGATAAACAGTCAGTATGTTGGTCCATCCCGGCTGACCAGTAGGACGACAACGCAAACAGGCTAGGTCATGCCACTGTCACCAGATTGGTGTCAGCAGCTACTATGGCAGTGATTGACAAGGTGCGAAAAACCACATAAAATACTAACAAATATACTTTTAACAAACATTAAAGACCATGCATGTAGAATAAAATATGCATGCACTTGTGATAGAGTACACCCCAAAAGCTAAAATCTAGCCATCAAGTTAAGATTACCTGAAGTAAGAAAGTTTTATCATGATTTGAGTAACTTTCACTTGACGAGTAAGATCATTTACCAATGGAACAAGACTTTTTGTTCTTAAAATAAAATAAAAAATACACTAGAGATAGATAAGAAAACAAGAACTCTTTACACTAAGAAACAAAATCTAATGTTGCTTGAATTAAGAAAAACAGACCTATTCAACTGGTCTACATAAAAAAGTAAAATTTCTTTTTGCAGTGTAAAAAAGTGATCAAAAAAGGTTAGGCTCTTGGATGGAAATATTATAAAAGTCTTTTGTTGGTTACATGGGACAGGCAATGCGTTTCAACATCAGGGCACATGGTATGACCTTTTCTGACCGCTTTTTACTCTAGCGTTTTTATTCTACAAGCATGGTCATCTTCACTATTTGTTAGTTTTTGAGCCTTGTCCTTGAGGAGCACCTGTTTTTGGATTTTCAACTAAGAAAAAAATCCCCTGAAGCTCTATGTGTTCATATACATTTTACTATACAGGGACTCAGTGAATGCATTGAAATGACTGGGCAGTGCGCTACTTCCAAAGATGTGAGTTTGCTCTGAGGGTATGTCCGAGCAGGACTGCTAACTGCTCTAGCATCAGTTGTGCTAAAGCTATTATTTAAAATCAGTTTCAACTGTTTTTTAAAGGTATAGTGTGCAAAATTGACTCTTGTGAGCTTTAAGCCATGTTAGAATGTTCCTCATCAAAAACATACTTGGAGCTGTGTTTTGTTGATTATATTATTATAACAGACATTAAAAAAAACATTATATGGACCCTTTAAGGCTTTCAATTAAAGGTGCACTAAGTAAATTTCAATAGGGGTCTGCCTCCTGTCTGTCTGTATGGGGGTGTTATTGCTTTGTCTGAAGTATTCCACAGTATGGCTTTAAACTTACCCCTCTGTATCTAGACAAAGTAGTGGCACCATCAGGCTACGTTACAGGTCTGCTCTGTGTCTTAGTTAAAGTGGGTTCACTTTATGAAAGAATGCTTCTTTTCGAGGTATATTTAGACAATAAACATCTATAACTGAATAAATGCAAGTTAGCTAGGTTTAATGCCACACTGTGATAAGCATATATATATATATATATATATATATATATATATATATATATATATATATATAATATATATATATATATATATATATATATATGCTTATTTATATATAATATATATATGCTTATATATATATATATATATATGCTTATATATATATATATATATATATATATATATATAACATTAATATAAATATTAAAAGTTTAATCATTATTATGTTTTACTGCCATTTTGTAGTATTAATATTATACAGTAGATCCCTGTGTGCTCTGAAAATAGTATTATAAATTTATGACAATGTTTTTGATTTTTCAGACACACTTTATATTTTCTGGGGCATTATCTGAGAAACAGCCTTTATTAAGCTGCTTGTTTAACTTGTGCAGCAATGTGTGAGGGTGTTGAAAATAATGGATTTTGTTGTTGCTACAGCGTTACAATCTCATTAAAATCTAAAATGCCCCGGGTGTCTTGTTCAGACTGAAGGTGGCTCACTCACTGGATCAACTGTGCAGACTGCTTTCAGGGTTTCACTGTTCAGATATGGACCAGCCAAGTCCAAATACTGTGCTACTATGAATAATGGACTTGAAAAGAAGCGCAGGAGATGTGTAAGATGGGAAGAATATGGAGGAGAGTAGTCTGAAGGACAGAGTGAGAATGACAGAAGAGCAGCGGGGTGAGGTGAGATTAGGAGACATATGTACAGGTGATGACTGCTCAGGATCAAATGTTAAGGCCAGCTCTGGTCCCTGCCTCCTCCCCTTAATCCCCCTCCCTTGATAAACCACTCCACTCTTCATACTCACATCCAGCCAGCTACAATCTCCCATCAAAATCCGCTCGGGCACAATCTCCTGTGCATCAGCTGCCAAATGAAGTTCCTCTCTAGGAAAGAAAAAAAAACTTGGTTGTTGAATGGTGTGAGGCCTGGCGGGCAGCGAGCATCGGCGGACGGCCCTTGTGTTGAAGCCAATAATCCAGCGGCGAGCTTCAGGTGCGCATGGGGCCATGATTGACAGCGCTTGATATGAGGCCCTCGCCTCACTTGACATTTGGGTTTCATAAGGTCTGGAACAAAAGGCAGGGGCAAAATAATCAGAGACGGGCGCAGGCAAATAAATCTGTTTATTCCTCTTCACCTGCCCCCCTCGCTCCGTTCCGCTCGCCTACACCACTGCTCAACCCTCGGAGGCGAACGAGGGAGGGCACGATATTACCTTTTCGGAGCCTTAGTGGATTCACGCTCCACGACAGCAGGTCACTTTAGGCCCTATGCTTACCTGAGATATTAGTTTGTATGTGTGCCTCACAGAAATGTGTATTTGGAAGGCTGGAGCTGTATGTGCAGTTCCTTGTATGTATGGGGTGGAGCTGGGACAACAGTAAAGAGACAGCCAAGCAGAGATGTGGAGCCATATAGAGCAGAGATAACCATTTGTGTGTGTGCTGAAGTCTGAAGGAAAATAAGAAATACATAAAACAAAGACAGAAGCGGCTTCAATGTACAGAACTACAATATAAGGGAAGAAAACAAAGGGACAGCAAATTGAGGAGATCTATAGAGGGTAAAGTAGCACAAGCACATCATTAGTATTATAGGAGCAGTCAGTTAAGGCAGCAAGATGACTGAACGTGGTGATTAGGCCAACCAACAGTGTGTTTCATCTGCCCACACCAAACATGGCCGCAGTGGTAGATACAGCCAGGCACACTTGCTCCCTTCAACTCCATCAGCGTGAGTCTGCAGGGACATAAAGAGAAAGCTGACTCCTAAACTGTGAGCTTAGTTTAATGATTGCTATCATTAAAATCAACAAAGAACATAACTTATTTAATCTGTGCAAGTAGGACAAAAATATAGATTGCACAGAATTCATTTACTGGGTCTTTAAAATGTAACAAAAGTTTATAAGGAAATCAACTTTCTGACATGCTGTTTCGATGCAAAACTAACTAACAGCCAAAGATAACAGTGTGCAAACAAGGAATACAAAGCATGTATGAAAAGTCTACTTCGCTACACTACCAAGTTGCACTTTGAATACCCCTGATGATTGCTTCCTTCCTGCATCCTCATTTTGGTAATTGTCTGTCCTACATACCAGGATATGAGTACTTCCTGAAGTACTAAAAAATATTAATTAATAATGTTGTTAATGTGGATGTGATATGTTATATACACTTAAAGGGGAATCATGGGGATAAGAGTGTACTGTACCTCATTGGCGAGACGCTTCCCTTTAGTAGAGTAGGTTGCTGGTTCGATCATTATTTATTATTGCCATGGTGTATCCTTGGGTAAAACTCTTTAAGCCACTTGTCCACTCCAGTAACATTAAGGTGGATAGTGAAGACAGGAACAGCATCTGGCATAAATGTCAAATCCCCACAACTAGTTTGGTGGGGCCAAATTATTAAAACATATCATGTATCGAAAGAATGACGAATTACTGACCAGTCACACATATTAGACCCCTATAGTCAATAAATAGAAGCAATTATATCATTTAATTTGTAGGATGCATGCTAACAATGTACAGTTGAATGAGCACATATTTTGCACTATAAATGTAAATGTTTTCAAAGGTTTCAATTAAAAACGTGTAAAAGGGAGTGCACCTGGGAGCTGTGTAGTCTCTGGAAATCTCTATAAAACACGGGAGGCAACAGATATTACATTAATCCTTGTGACATCTTTTAGCAGCAGTCTCCTCTGGACCCCACGTGGGGAGAGCGCATAAATTGCATCTTGGTGTCGGTGATTGGGCGAGAGGAACAGCGATGGAGCGCACCTTGTCCTGTCCATTGGCCGCCATTAATGGGCGCTCCTCCTCGAGACCACACACCATTGGTTTCTGGGGGCATCGTGGGAGCGACCGGGAAGTTGTAGTTCTTTGGAGCAGACGCGAATCGGCAGCGCTTATTATCGACTAATATGAATTAAACTACACGTCCCAACGTCACGCCACACGGGCTCGCGTAATCGTCGTGGATGTGTAATTGCGTTCGCTCGACTGGTTGCTTCTAAATTTGGCGTAGCATGGGTTGGCCGCTCCAGTCTGCGAGGTGCTCTGCTGCTGCTGCTGCTGCTGCTGTTGGGATGTGTGGAGGAAATTGAGCAGAGTCACCAATGCGTAAGGACGGAACTCACTGAAAGGATTGTGAACAAGGGTTATGTGACAGGGGACACTCAGTTAGATGGCGTTTGGCGAAGATTATCGAGGAAAAATGAACTAACGCGCACTTCTATCAAGAATGGACTTTGAGGATGTTTTCCCAAATGGCTACTGACTGACCAAGCGTCGCGTCTTGTGCTTTTGTTTTCACACAGAGGAACTTTGCTATTGTTTTTTTAATGATTCGAGATCTGAGTAAGATGTACCCCCCGGCGCGGCATCCGGTAAGTGCTCAGCTCGTGCATCCCCTGACAGTGCGCAGATTAACAGCAGCGCGCATAATCACTTTCAGTCAGTTCCCGTGCCACCGCGCGCTCGCACGGACAATCGCGCCCATTGTCGCTGGTGCAGCTGTGTGTATGCCGTCTGTGTGACAGGAATCCAAGGCAAACCGAAAGGCCATCTGAAGCACAGGCGCGTATTGTCACCCTCGACTGTGCTTCGTGTGTGCGTGCGCTCACTCCTGCGTAAAAAAGGGCCAAATAAGTGAGCGGCTGTTTCCCCTCAAAGTGAAGTCATCTTTGAACCATGCACCTATTTTCCTCCTCTAAAATTGGTTCAGTACAAGTCTAGGGTCACGTCAGGGGTACAATTTACTTGCTCTTGTTAGGAATCAAGGTTATTTGCTGCTGAGCTACAACCAGGCAATGACCATGAACTTGGGGCAGGATACATGAGCTTTAAATCATGTGGTCATGTCTTGTAATTGCCTAAATTGTTGATTTTGTGTTCTGCTTTGTGTCTAATTTGCTTATTTGTCCTCATATAATTGTATAAATCCTGTATATGTAAGCTACACACTATGCATTATTGTCTAAAAATCACCTAGTCTTACATTTCTCCTCTCTTCTCTCCTGTGGGATGGGCTCATTGTGGAGGTCCCACACCAGCCGGGTCAACCGTTCAAATTCACTGTCACAGAGTCCTGTGACCGCATCAAGGAGGAGTTTCAGTTTCTGCAAGCCCAGTACCACAGGTAAGCACAGCCAGCATCAACAACAGCTCAGCAATGTAGATATACTGTACACAAAGTCCTCTGCATTCATCACTATTGTTTGGAGTAAGCCTCAGTGGCAGATTATATTATTATACATCAGGTTTGACCATGACTGGAGATACACAGTACAATGGTCTGCTGCAAATGCCAAAGCTGCCGTTCAAATCCACCAAGCCTCCTTTGTATAGAGTAAATACTGATTCATATCTTGTTATACACCCCGTTTTACATTGATAATACGGTATTCTCTTACAGGCTAAATTCTTATTTCTAGTTTATTACAAAATTACATACAACACTGACATTGATCCTGTGTTGCCAGATTCCTACGAAAACCACTGCGTATGAATCATCTTGTGTGACAATCATTTTCTGGGAAATGTATGACAAAGTGACATGAAATCAAAAGGCAAACACAGATGTTTGCCCAGAAATTAAATTTGCATACTGTGAACGAATTCCTTGAGGAAGACTGCGCTTGTTTGAGGTCATCTATCACCAGCGCACTCTCGGCAGGTGAACCCATCAACCTTGGTATTCACGTCTCTCTCCTAGTGCAAGTGCTGTGAAATACTTTTAGCCAACATGATGAAGTGTGAAATACATTGCTCAGGGCAGAACCAAAAACATGATACCAATGCATAATAATGGCCCACCTCTGGCCAACCCATAATTATAGACCAATGGCCTTGTGAGATGAAGCAGGCTGCTGGTGTTCTCGCCTGTCCCGAGGATGAATGAACTCCATAGGCCAAGTTGATTTACAAGCAAACGCATTGGGGGAATGGGTGTCTTGACAAATGTGTGAAATCTCTTTATCTCAAAAATTGTTAGGATGGAAAAAAGACCAAAGGAAATAGGTTAATTCATTAATTAATTTAGTTGGTCTATATGTAAATTTGTTGTACAATTGATGGAAACTATAATATGTCGTTTCAAATATTTCCAAACATACACTGTATAGGTTATTTTTGAGTTTGAACACAAATGAAATTACAAGACATCTCTATTTAAAACTTAAATTTTGGACTGTAAGTTATGATACATTTGCAGTATTTTGTAGAAAGAAAGAAAGAAAGCTATGCCTTTATTAGTCCCACAGTGGGGAAATTCCAGTTCTGCATTTAACCCATCCTGTTGTTAGGAGCAGTGGGCAGCACATTACTGCGCCCGGGGACCATCTCCATGATCTTCTTGCTTCGGCTTGGTCAGGACCTAAGCTGGAGGATTTACCTATGGTGCATGTTTTTGGGTTATAGGTTGTCCTACCTAAAAACAACAGTTCTACTTGAAGACAGTGGGCTACATTTCTCCACATTGTTGGTTGTGGTGAAGTTTTTGTTCGTGTTTGTTTGAATTTTCGCACTGTGATTTAAAAATAGACCACCCCAGCTTTAATTTTCTGAAATGACTCGCTCTTTTTGTTGTTTTGTTGATTTGTCTGCTCACAAAGCCTTCATCAGACTCATTTTTGTTTCGTTCACTCACTCCAAGAAAGGATGGTGTTCTTCTGTGTCCTGACATCACCTGCATCGCCCACCTGGCCATTGTCCTAAGTGGCAGATGCTTAAGCTTTTTTCCTGTATTAAGCAACATTTGAAGCTTAAGTGTAACCACTGTTAAGATGGATCCTCATTATCCTCCTGCTTTTTGCTTATGGTGCAGTTTGAGCATCCTCTTCGCACTGTAAAAAATATATGATGAGGTTTGTGTGGTCACATATTGATCCATTAATTACTGCTCCGTACCTGCTGAGTAAGTGTCTGCCTCTCAAGGGGAATCTGGTCGAGTTTTTTGTCTTTGTCTTGGTTGTAAGCAAATTTATAAATGTGAATGTAAGGAAACAGGATGTTGCTTTCACTACTTAGTTTTTTTTGTCCTCTGTTACTGCAAATGGCACCAGAGATTTAGAGTCATGCCTCTGTGATACGTTGGTGTAATCATTTATAACACTTTTTTCAAGGCTGGTGACAATGACTAAAATTTTCTTTTCGCCTCCCAGTCTCAAGCTGGAGTGTGAGAAGCTGGCCAGTGAGAAGACGGAGATGCAAAGACACTATGTCATGGTGAGTCTATGCTCAGATGTAAAAAAAAAAAAAAAAATGCTAAAAAGGAGCAAGACAGAATACATTTGCTTGATTTGGCTTTGATCTGTGTCTCTTCAGTACTACGAAATGTCGTACGGGCTCAACATTGAGATGCACAAGCAGGTAAGATGCACTGCCACATCATCTTAGCTTTTCTATAACTTATTTTGTAACATATTTTGTCTATAGAGATGAAAGCAGATAGATTTCTCTAACTTAAGTGTTTTATTTGGGATTTTAAATGTTTTGGGTGTATGTTTTTTGTTTGTAGTGAAAGCACATTATTAAATCAGCATCATACATTTAAGCCTGTCACGATAATTACCATATAGACTTATCCTTCAATATTTTTACTATGTGTACATTTTCTTTGCAATAGTGAATTTTAGTCATTTTAGTTGCAATACAATACGATTTGAGCTGTAGATGGTTGAATAAGTAATTTCCAAGGCTAATTATTGCTTCATTTATTTGTTGCAGTTTAGTTTAGTTTAATGATGCTGTCTATTTATAAATGGTTTACTGGGATTATCTTGCTTTTTATTGTGTCAGTGGCAATAGTTTCAATAATATAATTTATAGTTTTATACTATTGTGTATATACAGCTCTGAAAAAAATATGAGAAAAATAAGAAATCAGTTTTTCTGATTTTACTACTTATAAGTATGTGTTTGGGCAAAAGGAACATTTTGGTTTGAGTCTATAAACAACTGACAACATTTCCCCCAATTTCTAAATAAAAATATTATCTTTTAGAGCATTTATTTGCAGAAAATGACAAATGGTCAAAATAACAAAAAAGATACACGTTTTCAGACCTCAAACAATGCAAAGAAACAAGATCAAATTCATAATACTAATGTTTACACTTAAGAAGAGTTCAGAAATCAATATTTGGTGCAATAACCCTTATTTTTAATCACAGCTTTCATGCGTCTTGGTATGCTCTCCACAAGTCTTTCACATTGTTGTTGGGTGACTTTATTCCACTCCTGGTGCAAGAACTCAGCTTTGTAGCTCAGCGTTGTGTTTGTGTTGGAATTCAACAGATGCTGGAATGGAATGGCTGTAATACATATAGAGATGCTGATTTCAGAAAAAAATGCAGTGGTCTCTTATTTTTTCCAGAGCTGTATATCATCCTTCAAAATTTGTTACCGTGACAGACCTAGATAAATTGAAATTAGCAGTAGTGCTGGTGATAGTAGTAGTAGAAAAATGTTAGTAATCCATTACTTATCAGACCTGTATATGTATTTTGTTACTCAATCTCATAACTGATTAAGTGTTTTCGTTAACGTCTATAATATGCCATTAATGCTATATTGAAATTGCAGCTATTTGTGTTATTTGTTCCAACCAATGTCTTAATAGGTTTTGCAGCTTTATTTGTATTGATTTAGTCTTTCTGCATTGAAGACTGTTATTGTTTTTCCCCAACTCATGTTTGTTTCCTTTTGATAATCATCACCCATAAACACATTCCGTTTCAAGGTTGTTGTATTATAGCTAACACATCCCACATTTACACTGTATTTCATATCTTGTACAGGGTCCAAAATGGCCACCCTGAAAACGCCAGTGCCATTTGTCATCTCAACTGTTCTAGCTTAGCTCTGGTGTGAAGCTAAGGAGAAATTCATCAGCGTTAGCAAATGAGGAAATGGCGTGAAAAATGAGCGCAGTGAATGAGGAGTTCACCTTTACATTACCGCTGCCTCTTTTAAACAGGGCCAGTCATTAGCATAAATGTCTCTGTTAACCACACATCAGCTGCCAGGTTAAATGGGCCAGGGAAACGGTGTGTGCGAGAGCGGTGATAAATGGGCCCCGTTGTCTTTGTTTCTTCTGCATGTGTGTCTTTGGCCTATATATATTCTACGCGTGTTTATTCAGATTGTATGCATAGGCCGTAGCAGACATTTACTCAGAGCTGTTTGCCGGTTGTCAGTGTGTGAAGGTAGCAGCTCTTCACACTCGCACTAATCACACGTGTCTGGTGAATGTGGGAGTAGGCTATAAACGTGCTGTCTAAGTGTTTGTGTTTATGCTGCTGTTGTGGAGATTGTGGTTCCTCTGTCAAGCCTGTGTGGAAGACATTAAGGCGGCCAGTCTGCTTTAGTAACTCTTTACTATTTATGAGCGCAAAGAGGAAATGCGTCCAGGTTTAGTTTGCACACTTTGAGCTTCAGTTTGGAACACTAGCGCATGTTTTCATTATTTATTTTTTGTATGCCAGTTGAAGGACTTTTGACAGTTACAAAGATTAGGTCTGTCATGATCACAAATTTGGAAGCACGATATTTTGCTACAGAGAAATATTGAGATAAATGATAATATTGAAACTACACTGTGCCACTGACACAAAGCAGTAAATCCCAGTAAAGCAATTTCTAAATAGACAGTATCATGAAAAGGCCTGAGCTGCATCAAATAAATAGCAGAATGAACTGATAATTATCCATAGAAGTTAGTTATTCAACTCTCTACAACTCATTGTTTTTATTGTATTACATAAAAACTGGGTAAAATTTCACCACAGTTGCAAAACGTACCCATGATAAATACTGAGCCCCAGAATATATTGTTCCAGCTTTAATATATTGATATTGATAAGTTGATTTTGTAATTACCATGACGGGCAAAGCAAAGATCTTTATTTTGCTTTGAATCGTTAATTCTATGGCATTTGGAAGTCATAGTATGTCCACTATTAAGGGTGCACTTAACTTTTCTGGTCAGCCACCTTATAATAACATCTCCATGGAGATGCTTTGCGTAGAAGGTTCCGCAGTATCATTTAACTTGTGTCTCCATGGAGACAATCAGACAAGCCAAGTGACGGGTTGAATATGGAGTAAGCTGTAAGCACGTTGGCTTTACACTGTATTTTTAAGCAATAAGTTAGAAGTAAGTTTAATGCCATAGGGTGGTACAATAAGTCAAAGAAATAACATTTGCATAGACACAATCAGGTGGCGGACCTTCCAACCAGAGACATTACATAGTACAGAAACATTAAGGCTGATTGTTTCACTAATACCAGCACATATTCTAATGGGTGGAAGGAAATCGCCATGCCATCATGATCAAATCCAGAATATTGTTGCTAGGTGGCACCATACACTCTTAACTGGTACATTTCAATTTTGGCTTTAGTTTGTCTCAGTTATAGCCACACATTTATGCTTGCTCTACAGTTAGATGCACATGAGAAAAAAGTTTTATATAATCCCGCCTTGATAGTGTATATATATCAATAAAGTAGAGATCAGGACAGTAACAGTATATGGCTAGCCCAGAGTGCATGTGGAGACTGAAAGCACGGCGCATAGATCTACTGTGCCATTAGTAGCCAGGGCCTCCACTTCCAGGCGAATTGCTAATATTGCTTGTTTAGCATTTTCTGGGGGTAATAGGCCCATTGATTTCTGGCTCGGCTCTCTGTTTTATTTACACAGAAGGGCCTGGGTGCCTGGGGAGTGAAATGTAGCGCTCGTTAAAGAGAAATTGACTCGTCGACAGAGCAGGGGTGGGAGGAGAGAGGAGGCGAATGAGGGAGGAGGAGGAGGGCAGAGGAGCCAGTTGCTGGAGGACAGATAATCAATTGCAAATTAGCGGGACGATGGGAGGAATAAGGCAAAGCGGGGATAGGGAGAGCGCAGGGCTGAAAGTGCTGAAAAAAGGAAGCAATAAGACAATGTGATACTGAAGAGTGGCAGTGGTTTCAATCAGCCCTGACAGCTCATTTTACTGCAGCAGGCATGGGGCTGTTTGGCTGATTTGGCAGATTCGGTTCCATTATAATATATACAGTATTATGTATGGCCATATTCTCTGTCTAATATTGTGAACTACATGTTATTTGGATTCTTGTATTTTCTAAAAAAGGTCTATACTAAACCCCAAAGCACTTACTGTAAAAGATAAAACAATAAATACAATAAATAAAGATAAAACAAAGATAAAACAACAACAGTTAACACAATTGGCTTGTTATATTAAGATAAGTTCAGTGTTTAATCATTTGAAACATGTACGATAAGAACAAGCTCTGCAGAAAGGAGCTATTTCTCACTGATCTCAGAGTGATCCGAGTTAACCGAGTTGAAGGTCTCTTATGCTTTATCTATATTAAAGACTTCATGGTGTTGTGGTGAATGTTTTACTCTTGATTTTGATTGTACAAATAATTAAAAACAAAAACACTATTTACACAATAGAAAGTCAGTTTCAAAACAAAATAATAGTAGTTCCCTTACCATTACCATGTGGGTTTATACAGGTTCTGATAAAGAAGAAGAGCATTGGAAAACTATTTATTTAATGTCCTATTTATGATTTCTTCCCCCAGTATTGATTCTTCAAATGATACTAGTTTTAGTATTGATTAGTATCTGGCTATTCCTTATGATCCTTGAACATGATTAAAATAAAGTAACTAACTTTCGCAACACATTAAACAAAAGCAAAACATTAAAGAGCCCATATTACACTATATTCGGATCTATATTATAATGTTTTACACAAACACACAAAACACACTTGTGTTGGCATGTGGTAATAGAGGAAGTGCTCCATTGTGCTTTTAAATTTCATACACCTTCAGTACAATCATTTGGATGATTTAAATAAATTGATGAATGAATGAAATAAAACACAATTCCAGGTATGCTTTTGTTGAGGTAACGGCATTATAACATTATCTTAAAGTTCAGAATAGTCAATTTTGTGTATAGGACCTTTAAGTTATACAGCCAAGGTGTTGATTATTTATTTATACAGTGCTTAGTTTAACAGAGTTTACTGTTTGTGTGTGCGTGTGCTTCTTATAATCCATCTTTAGTCTTTTAAACTAGCTCTGGGTCTGGGTGAGCATGGATGTACGTCTCACACTCCCAGTCTAACCTCAGGTCTCTGGGGAGGGCAGCCTGTGTGTGCTGGGGTCCATTAGATGTATTAGCTGCTGGTGAAAAGTGGTGCTGCTGATGTGGTGCTTACAAAGCTCTGTGGGGGAGATGGACATTTGATCTTGTATCTGACCCAATCTGACTCCAGGGCCACAGTCTCACCTCACTTTAATGTGTGTCGGTTTGTGTGCATGTGTGCGATGGGGCAAGGGGTGAGGGTGGGGTGTGTTCTTTCTCCCCTGGGCAACCTCTGATGGTAACCGCTTGGACCTTTAATGTTTCAGAACGTCTCAACATTATAATCACTAGTCTAACTGAAGAGCCTAAAGCTTAAAGCGAGAGCAATAAGTACTCTTCTGACTCGTCTGTACTTCAAAGTATTGAATGTACAAAGTAGTACTAATAACAACACTGCTACCCCTGCAACTTCAAACATACTATTTCAACTAACTATCCATGTTTTACTCTAGTATTTAGATCTTACTTGACATCACTAGCAAAACATCTCATGAAGCATGTCCACTATAATTTTAAAATTGTGTTGTTGAAGTTAAATAATTCATATTTGAAAGATACAAATTGGGCTCTAATATATTATGACAGTTAAAATTTGAAGTGATCTGATTTCTGTGATGGTGCTCTTTTGCATGCTGTGCCATGATTCAAAGCTTCTCTGTCTGATGCAGCTCTGTGTACAAATGCATAACCTACATCAGGCTCTGAGTGAGTTACAGGCGGCCATAACCAATAACACGAAGACAGTTACATTATAAAGGTGAATCATGATCAAATTGAAATTGTGATCTTGGCTATAAGAAAATTGAAATATGATTTTTTTTTTTGTTTGGCAGATTGCCCACCTTCTATTTTGAAACATTTTTAAACTTTCTTTTTCTCATATTGTCTCTGACTTAGATCTTTGGTCAAAGTTGAGTTCAGTCTAGTCTCATGTTTTTGAGGTTACCTGGTATTTTGTGACCACACAATGCTCACACCAAACCATCCAAACTCCGCTATCGACTCACAGCACTTTTTCTAACCTTAGAGTTTACTGGTGTGTCCCATTTCTATTATTTATCCACAGACAAGACAACGATATGTCTGGGTTAAAAAGAGGCCTGGCTCACCAAAGAAACAAATCCCGGTCGCTCACGGTTTGTACATAACCCAGGGCAATTTGACACAACACAGAGAGGAGACTTTTCCTTTGGTCTTTGGTGTGAACAGACAGGTTGGTCAAACACACACAAAACACAGCAGCCAATGTCAAAAGTTACCCGAAACAGTCAGTGCTACCTCAAGGAATGGAATCTGGTTTACCAAAGCCTACACCTAAACTTTTAATCTGGAGTTGATTTTGAATGGAACTTAAAATGCCAAGTAGTGTATTTCTTGCATTGTGGCCTTTTAGCACTTTTAAGCTGGTTGCATTAATCGCATGAGGAAATACTACCTATAGATTCTAGCACAACTGATTATCATATTTGTACATATTTAGTATCAGATTGTGGAGTATTCTGAATCAGAGCAATTTCTTACGTTGTTTGTGTGTTGTGGATTGGAGCTGCACTGCTAGCACTCCCTTTGGGCCAGTGGATCAGGAAATGTGGTGTTAAACCCCACCTGAAGGCAGCAAAGACTGTATAATCTTTAAAGGCAGCCCAGGGGTGGTGGAGACATCAGATGAATACAGAGCAGGCTACCCAGATGTGTGTACATGTGTGTGCGTGTGTGTAGTTTGTGTGTTTGGCCTCCAGGGGCATCTGTTAGCCCTGATATCGAGGGGAAGATCAGCCCTCACAAGGTTACATGAAACGCCTTACCACTGGCACCTGCTACCAGTTCATTTGCTATGGAATGTTTTGATTTCATGGTAAAAATCTGCTCTTGAAGATTTGATTTAAACTTAAATTATTTAAGTACTTGAGGACTTATGTTTTTATTTGTTGATGGAAACAAATAAATGTGGGATGCCTCACAAATTACCATATGGTACCATAAGTACCACAACAAACTACCATAATATGGTAGTTTGTGAGGCATCCCACATTTACTTCTTACTTATGACATCTGATTATATTATAATCAGATGTCATACAGTAAGTAAGAAGTCACAAATGAAAGCAAGAATTCACTTGTGGATTCTCAACCACTCTGTGCAGATTCATGGACAGTCCATTACCCCAAGCTTGTAATTCATTGTTATCACATTCGCATAAACCAAAGTCAGAAGTTTGTACATTTGTATTGAGTTACTATGAAATAGGTTGTATTATCTGATAATGCAGTGGCATATAACCTCTCTCAGAACTATTATATCTTATCATGCCTTGTGTTTTTAATCGATTTCTAATCAACAATCATTTATACTCAGAATCATCTGCTCATGACTAATACCAGCAGTTAAAGCTAGTTTCCTGCATATGTATTTTTTTTAATGTAACTTATTGTTGACAAATGCCCCATTGCTTATGTTCCTTTGACATTAACAAATATAGTTCAAATAAACTAAGAAAATAATATTATGTAAATTCATTCGTTGTCCCCTTTTTTTTCAAATACCTACCTATAACCTACCATTTTATTGACCAATCACAATCCATGATAGTTATATTTGACTTTGTTTATTAAAACAAACACATGAACAGGCTGTACAAATGGCACAATTGTTTATTTATCTCTCTTGAGTGCAGTGTCAGAACATGTCTATATGCATCTATCAACAAAATAGATCCTAATGTAAACAGTAAACCTCATATCTACAAGCGTGCACAGCTAAAATACTGTAAGTAGGTGTGTTAAGATGTATTCGTACTAATTGTGCTTCCCTCCCCTCTCTCTCTTACAGGCGGAGATTGTCAAACGTCTGAATGCAATCTGCGCCCAAGTCATCCCCTTCCTCTCTCAGGAGGTAAGCCCCCCATGGCTGTCAGTGTTGGTTAAATGCAGGTGGGAGGAGAGGGAGGAAAGAGCAGAAGAAGAAGTATGCTGCGGATTGTGCGCCCCAAAAGCCTCACAGAGACGTACACATCCCCAGAGATTATCCTGGCCTAATCCTCTCTGCGCGGGATAGCCAGATATGCAGTAAACTTATTAAATGTCTCCCACTAACATATGCACAGCCTGGCAGCTCGCGTGTGAGGAAGAGCTTTGGGTTTGTTTAGCACCACTGTTTGTCCACCTGCACGGGCATATTGTGCTAAGGCGCTGCAATATGTTGTGGTACAGTGGAAGGTGTGAGGCGCGTTTGATTTTTACACTTTGTTTATTGCAGACGGCAGGGCTGTGTGTTTGGGTCTGATAAATGCGTTCTCTGGAGGAGTGGAGCGTGTTTGTGTGTGGGGTGGGAACAGCAGGGAAAAGTGTGTGTGGGACTCCAAAGCTCTCCTCCAGATTAGCCATGGATTAGGAGGGTTTAGGGTGGATTAGGAATAATGGCATTAGACTGTAGTGCTGCTACACAGGCCCCAATTCTGCAGAGAGGGAGGCAGCCTCTCACCAAGCAGCTTTCACTGCATTGTTTTGATGCTTCAGACGCTGCAAGTCAATATAAGGCAGAACACAGTTGTATTATTAAGCACCAAATGGAGTGTGTGTGCAAATACATGACAGTGTATTGATATCTGTACTTTGACTGCCGATACACAGTACCAGTGTAGGGATGAAAAGGCATTTATTTCCTTAAAACTTACTACACCAGACATCCAGTTGTGTTATGCAACTGTTATTTATCCTTCACATCACTACAAAATAATTTTGTATGAATAAAAGTTCAACCATTATGAGACGTTCTAGGACAAAATCAGCCTGAAAATAGTATTATTAGATCCAATTAAAGGTCCAACCAGGATATCGACTTAACAGTCATTATGGAACTGATATCACTGGTCTACAAGCAAAATGCTTCCGGAACAAAAGTAGTGAAATTTTTCTTGGTTTAGGTCACTAATAATGAAAAAGTAAGTCAGAAGTGCTGATTGGCTATAGTTTCCAAGATTATTGGGTCAAAATGGGAAATTTATGCAAAATAAGGCAAAAATGGTAGTTTATCAGAAGGTACAGTGTGTCTACAAGCAACCAGTTCTATCTGAAATCCTGTCTGCACATTCAATACATTCATTTTAATATGTCTACAGTTTTAACATAAAATATTTTTTGATTTCACATAAGAGAGATGCCTCGAAATTGTGTGCACCTGATGTCGTAAGACATTTCTTGTTTATTTCTTGACGGATAAAGAAGTGCAAGTTAAATAATTCAAAAATATAAATATTATTTTTAAACAAAAATGCCTAAATCTATTGTATAAACAGATACAAATTTGATGTAAAATAATATCATTAAATATCTTGAATACATTAGCTAACCAGCACAGTTATCAATTGATTTTCAGTTCATCTTATCAATATAAATTAGATTTAGCCACTTTTATCTCGGAAGCAGATCGAGTCCAAAAATGTGTAGACCAGTGAATCCGATCCGGCTAAGTTTTCCAATACCTTGCTGATATCAGATACCAGTATCAATATCAGTGCATCCCTATTCATTTTTAGACCATTATTTACAAGTTATGCATGGTGGGCTAGTGTGGTTAGTATTCCTGACTCTCAGTGAAGAGGTTGTGGGTTGGATTCTCCATACATTATTACATTCCACATCCAGTGACGTTAATATATTGATGAGTCCAACCCTAGACTCCATTTTCATTTACAAAGGGAACAACATTGTTAACATATTTTTTTAAAATAATACCCACCATATCACATCATTGCACAGTTCTTCTAAATCACCTATATGCTTGACAAAATATTGTGTGTATGTTGACGAATAAATACATTCTTGTTTTAGACAAGTATGTGTGAGTTTAATGTATAGGAAGAATAAATTCCCCTTATGAAGCATTTGCTAATGTGCGTTTTTAGGATGGTGTGGTTTTCCTCTGTAGCAGGCGTGTCTCTGAACCTGGTGGTCCGGTTCATTTCCACACCTGATAAGCTCTTTCATCTCGGGCCCACTTTGATGTGTGCTGCAGGTGAATCTTCTGCCTTCTGTGTACCCTCTGGATGACTTTGCCCTGTAACCGCCTGTCCCCGCGTATATTCATTTCTTTGTGCTGGTAGCAAACAGACTCGTGGTATTTTGGAGAAGGAGAATCGTAAGGAAGAAGACACAAAGCAATAACAAGGGCTGGAGTTTACTGCTGCATTGCCTTTTAGATCTCTCAAATTGGATTTTCAAATGGCAAATCATAATGTAATTTTTTACGTACAGGTCCATACATGCATGTTCTGTGCAGAATGAGAACACAAAAATATAATTATGTAAGATATACACAGAAAATGCACATACACTGTTCTTCACTTTATCTAAACGTATATAGTACAGGGGCTGTGCAATTATCCAATTATTGCTCCAATTAGTGAATTAAATAAAATGCACAGTGGCGTTTAAAACATCACTTATAAATTATTTGTTTATTCTTCATCTTCCAGTGTTTGCATTTAATACAGGAGATTATGGTGCCCCCGCAAAGTCTAAAAAGTCTAAAAACAACCTGGATTAAATTGGCATAACAAAATTAAAGTTTGTTGCTCATTGTATTATAAAAAAAAACACACACACACAAACAAACAAATATAGGCAGTAAGTGACATTTATATACAAACTGAATGAGATTAAATTATTAAAATAACTCTATAATAAACTCTATCTATGTCTTCAGTACATAAGTGACTGTTTAGAATCATGATTTCATTTATGACCCGAATATTTTTATTATTATTTTCCCAAATAAGCTATCATAATGTAATATGATGTGGATCTACAACAACAAATACATGTGGGAAGAAAATACTGAGCACCAATATTGAAAAGACTTTCAATTAAAGAGCCCATATTACACTATTTTCTGATCTATTATAATGTTGTTTCCTCATCAAAAACATACCTGGTTTGTTTCATTCACTCATGTTTAACACACAAACCTGCATATTTAGGCTCAAACTAAAATCTCTGTTCCACCTGATGTTATCTGGAAATACAGCAAGTGTCCCAATGTGTTTTTAAACTCCATACACCTTCTTCGCTAGAATCATTTAGATAATCTCAGCCCTTGAATTGCCAGTTTCTCCTGAACGAAAGATAAAAGGTAGCTATTAATTTGAACACTACTGCTTCATGACATCACAAGGTGGAACATAGCATTTTGAACTTTGGAAATGCAAACAGACTAATAAACCAGGAACCAGAACCAGAACACAACAGAACATGTTTTTG
Organism: Paratrypauchen microcephalus; assembly: GCA_036785185.1. NCBI lineage: Eukaryota > Metazoa > Chordata > Actinopteri > Gobiiformes > Gobiidae > Paratrypauchen > Paratrypauchen microcephalus. The sequence goes on along the minus strand of JAVJIX010000105.1, from coordinate 3,185,223 downwards.
AGGAGATAACCGCATTATAATATGGCTTAAAGCTCACAAGAATCCATTTTGTGTAATATAGGAGCTTTAAAGCTTACACTTCTCTAGAACATTTGTGCTGCATATAAAACGTATTCCTTCTTTTACTTTCAGCATTTCTTTTTATAGATTCATTGAATTATGTGTAATATAATTAGTTTCTGCATTCCTTTCTGTTACTGTGCTGTGGGTAATGTTATCAGTGCTACATGTGGCTGCTTTTACAAGACGAAGTGTGTGTAGAGGAAAGGTCAGTGGTGAGTACATTGAGCGCGAGGGCATTTGTGTAAATGGTAAAGAGACAGAGATGACTCAGAGGTGTCTCCAGTGCCTTTTAAATCACATTTGCTCAGACTCAGGTGCACGACTGTTTAAACTGAGAGAAAAAAAGATTGCTCACTCATTTACTCATGATTTCTCAGCTCTTAAAATCAGGCTTTGAGAATAGTAGGTTGGACAGGGTTTGTATTCATTTCATGAGGATGTTATTGTCTTTTAATTAGGAGCGTTTTTTTTTTTTTTTAGGAAATAATGCATGATTTTATGATTACAGTTATACACAATAAGGTAATAGCAGTTTATGAACATTTTAAAAGGGTAGTAATTAAATACAGTCGTTCGTATAATTTTTCATTCATTTATTAGTGGACATGCTGGGCACCCAAACATGTCTTCTAAGGAAAAATAACAGTTTTATAATTAATAAAGTTGACAGGGCAGTGCTTACTGCATTATTTAATGGAAGGAAGGAGAAGAAGGAGTCTACATGCCTTCCCTTCATTACAATCTGCAGTGTTATTTGCCGTCTTTTAAGGACCCCCTGGGGACTTACTGCAAATCACTGAGGTCCTTAGTTGAGAATCACTGCATTAATATATAAGAGTAACCTCAAGTGTTTTATGGCAAAAGGAGAAATTCAATTTGTCAACTGGACAAAAGTTTATTTGGTCGAATACGTTTCATAGCTCATCCAAGCTGCTTCTTCAGTTCTGGTCAGACGCTGGTAGACACTGCTTATATCTGCTTGAAAGGAGGAGCTAACTACAATGAAATTACCCTGTGACTACCACACCTATTTGTTTACAGTTTCTGTTAGTTAGGTAGGCCTATTAGATATGCAGTGGGAGTGGAGTGTGTTGTTAGCAGAACCATTCAGGACCATAAATGGGTGTTTTCACACCTCTGGACCTGACCTGGCTAAACCTATTGTTTTCTTTGTTTGTTTTGATTTAGGTTTGAGGATAGAGTTGTAAATGGGAGTTCTTTTCTCTGGCCAAGATCTGTACCTCACTGTCCTCAAAGGAGTGGCCCATGGCTTATAGGTGAAGATGTACAGCAGACTGTGGTCCACTCTGGCTCTCTCGTCTGTGTTGGTACATCCTCTTGTGAAGTGGCTGCTTTGTTTCTCCAGTGTAGCGCTCACTGCAGTCTTCACTGCAGTCTTCACTGCACTGAATGGAGTAGACCACATTGCTTTGTTTGTGACTCAGGGTTTTGTCCTTTGGGTGGACAAGTTTCGGTCTTAAAGTGGAAGGACAAGAAACAAGACATCAGAGAATCAGAACCCAGGAGAAAGGGTGTAACTATTCCTTACCTGGCTGGCGTTTCTGAAAAACTACAGAGGATTTTCAGACAACATGAAATCTCAGTCTATTTCAAACCCACAAACACTTTAAGACAGAAACTGGTCCACCCAAAGTAATTTCATTGTAGTTAGCTCCTCCTTTCAGGCAGATATAAGCAGTGTCCACCAGCGTCTGACCAGAACTGAAGAAGCAGCTTGGATGCGAAACATATTCGACCAAATAAACTTTTGTCCAGTTGACAAATTGAATTTCTCCTTTTGCCATGGATTCTACCTAGAATAGAATAGAATAGAATGCCTTTATTGTCATTATACACAGTACAATGAGATTTGCAGCCCCCCTTCAAAGTGCACACAGCGCAAGTATAAAAGAATAGTGTACTAATAAAAACTATAACTATACTACTACTACTACTACTACTAAACTGTATATATTTGTTTTGTTTATTTTATTTTTATTCCTTTCTGAAAAGCGTCTTTATAAATCTTATATAAAATCTATGTAAAATCTTATGTATTATTATTATTATTATAAAACTGCTATGCTAAAAACAAGACACATATACACATATACACACATACAGCATGGACGACTGAGGGATTCTACACTCAAGTATTTTATGTTTATTGGTAGCAACTTCTACTACTATTACTATTGAATCTATGAGCATATGGTATGAAGTGTTTTTTTATTGAATTACAATATTACAGTATGATCAAAGGAGAAGTTCAATTTGTCAACTGGACAAAGTTTGTTTGGTTGAAAACGTTTCATCATCGCCGCTCATCCGAGAGGCTTCGTCAGCTCAGTGAATATTACAGTATTCAATTTTATGTAGTAAAGATTAAAATGTATATTTTTTGCACTGGGTGGGCCATATAGACCAGTTTCAAAGCTACGTCAACACTGTGCGCAGTGTTGACTCAAAACAAAGCCACTGCTGCCGTAAAACCCCCAGCGAAGATATAGAAGATAAGAACTCGAATAAAGAGAAACAGATGGAATAAATGATAGTTCATATCATTCAACTGACACACACACAAGTGAACACCTGCTGCTTGTGTAGGGTAATTTGCCCAGGTGTTCAATGGTGTTTAATCATGCTGATTAACTAGCAAGCACAGGACACCGCAAAGCTCACAGACATATTACCCGGGTAACCTCTACGACAGACACATGTAAACGAACACGAATAACTTTGTTAAAATGCATGATAAGTTTTCGCATGACCATCATAAATGGCATTTGACATGACTGAGATCACATCTGTGACTCGTGAATTAAGTCGTAGTATGTTACTTACCCCGCAACGCAAGTACAGTTGGCGGTCAGAACGTAGTTCTCGCGCTTGTTGATGATAGCCCAAGCATTGTACATGGTCGTCTTGTGGCCTTGTCTTTGACTGGGGAGAACATCAGATGCCAACACGCAAAACTCCCCATCGATATCGTGGTATTTTACTTCCTGTACATGGCCACACAGGGCAAACTGGTAGGCATCCATGGATTTGTATGCGTGCACTTTCTCTCTTGTATAGACGCTGGGCTTCTCCACTAAATAACAGTGGATATCTGGCCACTGTAAATCTGGCCACTTTCTGCGGTCGTACTGCCACTCCATGATCGCATAAGGATCTGGTAGTTGAACCCCGTTGCTCAATGTGAGCTTTTGAATGTAGCTCTCCCTATCGTTCAGATACTCCGCTATGGTCCGCCATGGTTGATTCTGGGTCAACACTGCGCGCACATGCCGGTGACGTCACGTTTGTTTACTAACTGTAAAGGGGTCTATTCAGCACATTTGTATACATTTGTAAAGACAGCCTTTTTTCTGCAGTATTTGAAAGGCATATCCAGCTACAGGGCGATCCATTCATTGTTGTGTTTGTGCCCCCCAAAGCTTGAAAGACCCTTTCTCGATTCATTTTTCATATCTGTCCTCTGGTTGGCAAAAAAGTGAAGTTGTCCTAAAGTAGTGAGAAGTGAGAAGTGCTCCCACACCCGTTAACTTACAGACTTTGGAATGCACAGCTTGTGATTCACAGGTGTGCAGGACTTTTCTGATCGTGTTTGAAGGCGTTTTCTCTCTTTACGCCCTGTGGACCTGCGGAGGAGGTGTGATGTGTTCCTGTAGTGTCCATGAGGTCAGGGGCATCTCGAGTCTCTCCCAAACCTCACACAAGCACTGTGTAGCAGCGACTAACGTGTGTGTGTGTGTGTGTTTCAGCATCAGCAGCAGGTGGTGCAGGCGGTGGAGAGAGCCAAACAGGTCACCATGGCTGAACTTAACGCTATCATCGGAGTGGGTGGACTGCACATACACACACACACAAATAAAAAAATTAACGATGACAAAATAACATCCAAAAAGTATTTATTAGCTGACAAAAATAAATATAATATTATCTTTAATCTTTATGTAATTTATGTCATTTATTTCAGCATAATTTATTATGTTGTTTCTTACGGAAAAGTGGAAACAAAATGTAGAAATCAGGATACCACTGATTCAGTGTTCTGTTTATGCAAAAAATATTTACTTTATGAAGAATGGCTGTACAGTTTGCATATGACCACAAAACAACATGGTGGAATTGGCTTTTCCCCACAGGCTATATTTGCACATATACACTGTGATTAATAATCGTTTACTTAAAGGGATATGCCACCCCCAGGTCAAATTTGGGCATCTCCCCACAGTCCAGAGACTAAAATAAGTGGTGGAAAGCGTTTTCCTGCTCACCCAGCCATTGTCCGAGTCTGTCGCCACTGACCGCCGCGGTATCTGCAGCTCCTCCGCCTTAGACTGGAGTCTAACGTAGCCAGAGAAAGATTTCGGCCAAAAGGAATTAATTTGCTCGATGCGTTTCCCAATTACTTTCTGTGTAGTGCGCATTCATATCGAGTGCAAATAAATGTGCAAATCAACACGGAGAGCTTGACTTGGTCATTTTGGGTGGGAACTATTTTTCCACCCAAAGAATAAAGCCGAATCACGCACCACGTTGTGCAACCTTCCCGGTGCGTAACTGGGATTCCCCTGGCAGCGTGCTGCGTGATTCGGCTGTATTCTTCCGCACTGGAAAATAGTTCCCACCCAAAATGACCAAGGCAAGCTCTCCGTGTTGATTTGCACATTTATTTGCACTTGATATGAATGCGCACTACACAGAAAGTAATTGGGAAACGCATCGAGCAAATTAATTCCTTTTGGCCGAAATCTTTCTCTGGCAACGTTAGACTCCAGTCTAAGGCGGAGGAGCTGCAGATACCGCGGCGGTCAGTGGCGACAGACTTGGACAATGGCTGGGTGAGCAGGAAAACGCTTTCCACCACTTATTTTAGTCTCTGGACTGTGGGGAGATGCCCAAATTTGACCTGGGGGTGGCATATCCCTTTAAAATAGTACTACAATTAACACACATACAATATTTTTTATGTATTTTTAAAAATAATGACATTGTGTTAATTATACGAAATGCCACAGTATCACTACACTTTTTTTTTATGTGAATCTGTATGGGTTTCCTTCTAACAGTGTTGTGCATTAACACTGGCTTATCGCTGACAGTCTCGTCTCAGCCCGGTTTTGCTCGGGTTCTGGAGCTCACGTAAGTAGGTCCGGTAAGGTTGCGGGGACAGTTAATAAAGCTTGTTTTTCTTCTCAAAACAACATTTGTCCAAAAAGTGATGTATATTTCTGTCACAAACCGTTGTCCAAAAAAATCCAGCAGCCTATTTTCCCTAATTCGCATGGTGCTCTTTTCTCTCGGAGTTGTATCATTGCGCGCGTAGCCTAGCCCAGCCTGTTCACTTGTAAACATTTGCTTACGGCGGATGTGGTACGGCGACATCCGCCGTAAACATCTGCTAACAAGTGAACAGGCTAATAGAGCTAACGTGGGCGCATTGATACGAATCTAGAGAAAATATGCGAATGCGAATTAGGCTGCTGGATTTTTTCGGACAACTGTTTGTGACGGAAATATATATCATTTTTGGACAAATGTTTTGCAAAGAAAAACAAGCTTTATTAACTGTCCCCGTGAACTTACCGGACCTAATTACCTGAGCTCCAGAACCCGAGCAGAACCGGGCTCAGACGAGACTGTCAGGGGTAAGCCGGTGTTAATGCACGACACTGTTAGAAGGGAACCCATACAGATTCATATTAAAAAAAAACCCCGCACTATCCCTTTAACAGTAGAGACGCGTAGAAAACACGACTAAGTCTAACCCTGCTTCACCACATGAAACTCTTTCCTTAATAATACACTTGTGTGTTCCAGCAGCAGCAGCTCCAGGCGCAGCACCTGTCCCATGGTCATGCCATCCCTGTGCCCCTGACGCCGCACCCGGCCGGCCTGCAGCCCCCCTTACCCCCTGGGGCCAGCGCTGCCAGCCTGCTTGCCCTGTCCTCCGCCCTCAGCCACCAGCTGCCACTCAAAGATGAGAGGAAGCACCACGACAACAGCTCTGAGCACCAGAGAGGTACTGCTGCCTCTGTCTCATGTGGTGGAGTGTATTGGCAAGGATCCATATAGGCTTGTGTGCTTAATATGTTTTTTATATAATTATGATATGCAGAAAGAGAGAACTGTAGAGGAAAAAATAAACTTGCTACAATTACAGATACACCAATACAGCTTTTTCAGTTTCCATACAAATACATTGAGGCAGATACGCTACCTGATATCAATCGATACCAGTGCAGACTGAAAATCCCATTTATTTCCTTAAAACTCAAATAACGTACAACATAACTGATCCACATATGTTAGGATATTGGTTAGGCCAATATCCTAACATATGTGGATCAGTTTTCCGTAAGTGATGCATCGGTGCATCCCTATTTTTAGATGACTCTTGAATCTTGACTTGAATCTTGACGTGTCTTACACATAAAAATTGGAAAAAGACGAGTTGTAAAATGGTCATTAACAAGGTTAGAATCAGATGTCACAATTACTGTATGACTTGCCAACTTACATTAATTAGCAAATATAATAGGACCAATAGGGTTTGCAGGTCATGCGGTGATACAGGAAGTGCCCTACTGTGTTTTTAAACTCCACACACCTTCAAAGTCATTTGCATCATTTCAGTCCTGGAATTCCCAATCTCTACTGAACTGAAAATACAAGGTAGCACAACTGATGAAGTAACAAAGTTTTAAAATGGCTTAAAATGCATGGCATGGGACCTTTAAAGGGATATGCCACCCCCAGGTCAAATTTGGGCATCTCCCCACAGTCCAGAGACTAAAATAAGTGGTGGAAAGCGTTTTCCTGCTCACCCAGCCATTGTCCGAGTCTGTCGCCACTGACCGCCGCGGTATCTGCAGCTCCTCCGCCTTAGACTGGAGTCTAACGTCGCCAGAGAAAGATTTCGGCCAAAAGGAATTAATTTGCTCGATGCGTTTCCCAATTACTTTGTGTGGAGTGCGCATTCATATCGAGTGCAAATAAATGTGCAAATCAACACGGAGAGCTTGCCTTGGTCATTTTGGGTGGGAACTATTTTCCAGTGCGGAAGAATACAGCCGAATCACGCACCACGTTGTGCAACAGGGGAACTCCCTTCCCGGTGCGTAACTGGGATTCCCCTGGCAGCGTGCTGCGTGATTCGGCTGTATTCTTCCGCACTGGAAAATAGTTCCCACCCAAAATGACCAAGGCAAGCTCTCCGTGTTGATTTGCACATTTATTTGCACTCGATATGAATGCGCACTCCACAGAAAGTATTTGGGAAACGCATCGAGCAAATTAATTCCTTTTGGCCGAAATCTTTCTCTGGCGACGTTAGACTCCAGTCTAAGGCGGAGGAGCTGCAGATACTGCGGCGGTCAGTGGCGACAAACTCGGACAATGGCTGGGTGAGCAGGAAAACGCTTTCCACCACTTATTTTAGTCTCTGGACTGTGGGGAGATGCCCAAATTTGACCTGGGGATGGCATATCCCTTTAAGTAATACGTTTGTATCTATAATGAATCATAGAAGTTCAATATTCAACCCTCTACAGCTTAAATTTCATCGTAATACTGAAAAATAACCCACATTTTCCGATTAGTGCAAAGAAAAAGTATCATGATAAATACTGACCCCCCAAAATTATTATTCCATCTGTCCTTTATTGAAAGATAAATGGATATCGTAATTATCGTGACAGGACTAGCCATAATAGATATACATAGGAACATAAGCTTGAAAGCCTGTTAAAACCCAAATGACCCAAAGTACAGGATTATTACACCATGTACTGACAGGTGTCTAATTGTTGGTGCTCTGAATGAACAGTCTTCAAAGCAATTAACAGCTGATTTGTCATTATGCCATTTTAATTGGCCTAATAGGGAGTGAGACAAGAGCTCCACAATGCCTCTTTTCTCTGGTAAACACGCACTGATCTTACTACAGCTGACTTTGAGCTGTTCTGTTTAATTAGCGTGCGGAGGTGTGTGCGCTGCAGAAACGCACTGTGCCAGCTCTTAATTACTGCGTGGAACTGCGGCTGGGACTTTTTCATACAGTGCACTAGAGCAGTTAACCCTGCCCTTTAGCAACAGAAAAGCAAGCTACTGATAATTCACATAAAACATACACAAGGCCCATTAAGAGTGCAATCAATAACAATGAGATTTGCTCTCTCAGCTGACTTCCTTCCTGGGCTAAAAGTGGATTAGTTTGGGGTTATTTTTGCATTTCCCAGCCTGCTCTATTTACAGTTTTCCAAGATTTTGTCCTTTATTGGCCATGAAATGAAGGTAGCTTTCACCTTGAATTAATAAGACTTAATAGTAATACGTAATTTTTATATATAACGCTTTTCATGGTAACTCAAAGATGCTTCACAACAGTGTAACACAACAAGGAGGAAATATGAAACAACTAGTGAGGAAGCAGTGATGTGTGAGGGTTATAGCCTATGAGGAAAAGAGGAGTTAGCTATTTTTTGAACGTGTTTAGTGAGTTTGAGTTTCTGCTGTAGCAGAGACAGAGTTTCAGAGGGTCCGCCGAGGTCTGATTCTTTGATTTGACTGTGGGAGTGAGGAGGTTAGAGTCAGCTGATTGGAGCCAGTGGGAGGTGCTGTATGTACAGCTCTGGAAAAAAATAAGAGACCACTGCAAAATTATCAGTTTTTCTGATTTTACTCCTCATAGGTATGTGTTTGGGCAAAAGGAACACTTTTGCTTGAGTCTATAAACTACTGACAACATTTCCCCCAAATTCCAAATAAAAATATTATCGTTTAGAGCATTTATTTGCAGAAAATGACAAATGGTCCAAATAACAAAAAAGATACATGTTTTCAGACCTCAAACAATGCAAAGACAAGACCAAATTCATTTTAAAACAACATAATACTAATGTTTGCATTAACCCTTATTTTTAATAACAGCTTTCATGCGTCTTGGCATGCTCTCCACAAGTCTTTCACATTGTTCTTGGGTGACTTTATTCCACTCCTGGTGCAAGAACTGAAGTAGCTCAACTTTGTGTTTGTGTTGGAATTCAACAGACGCTGGAATGGAATGGCTGTAATACATGTAGAGATGCTGATTTCAGAAAAAAACGCAGTGGGCTCTTATTTTTTTCCTAGAGGTATACAGTAGTATATAGTATACTGTATACTGCTGTTTTTGTATTCACTTTAAATGCCTAATGATGGTGTTGCTTTATTTTACAGATCGAGATTCTGTGAAGGTATGTCACTTTAACATTTCTTTATGACTCCAAAGAAAATACATTTTATATTGATTTATATTGATTTCGGTCTGTCTCAGTCTTATTCTTATTGTCAGATCAGTGAAATGTATCTTTTTTTGTTATTAGTTATTGTAAATTATTTCGTTTTTATACATTGTCTATCACTATCATTCATTATCATTATCTAGTTGAACATAACTCAAGAGGGACAGTGTTTTTTTAATAAGATATTGTCAAATTATTTATTAAAACTCTAGAGACATTTTTTTCTAACACTGCAAAAAGTCACTCATTTTACCAAGCATAGTAGATAACTGGTGAATGTTGCATCTTATCAAAAGCTAGATTCTTTACAGTTGTATTAGCTTCAAGTAATACATAATAGTACGTTATATGTCAATTTATGGTTATGTCTTTTAAATGTATCCCCATAAGAAGTACGTTGCTGTCATTTTCATTTACTAGTGCACCTTTGATATGATGCATGTGAATGAAGACAAAGGGCTGATACGAAATCCTTTGATAAGCAGAATAAACTGTGCGTCTATGGCAGGCAGCAGAGAGTGGAGTCAGGCGCTGCTCTACATCCCCTGCTTGTAGTAATTAGTCCCTTAAGCACAGCCTTTCTCCCAAGGCAAACATTTGGTTTGTTGAATACTCAATGAGGAGATTAGCATTTCTTTACTCCAGCAGCCTCAGCTCTGTGACACTCTGGCATCCGTTTAGCGGCTGGTGTTTTCTCTGCTGTTTCAGAGTCTGGGAGACAAGAGAGTGTTTAATATGAGATCTGCTGCTTGTGCCTCGTGCGCATATATACGGCAGGCTTGTGATTAGCAGTTTGTGAGAGGTCAGAATGCAGGGGTTAAGATGGGGATGGATGATGAATGGCGTTCATTAGCACACATGGTGATGCCTGCCTGCGCACACACACATTCAGAGCTGCTCTTTGACACAGCGGCCAACAGTCACTTCATGAAACCAATAAGCCCCTCGTCAGTGGTCCATAGTTGCCCTGGCAACAGTCCACTGGGTACAAGTGTGTGTGAATAGCATGAACATCTGTGCCTAATGTCCTTGGTGTTAGCACCTTGTGAGGGCTGAAGGTGTGGCGGTGTGGGACGGAGATGTGTGTCGGCTTCTTGTCATGTTCAAGGTCTGCTGGAGGAATCAGTGCATCTGTTACAGTCATCATATCAGTGCAGTCTATATCAAACCCAAGTTCACACCATGTCAAGACAATCTGTTGGCATTTTCCAGAAAGGGCTTTTTTAGGTTACTAGATAATGTTCTCATGAAAGGTCGACCACTAAAAGCAGAAAATGTGAACAGTATGCTTTTGATGGTTTAGACAAAGATAAAGAGGCTTAAACAAGCTGAATGTACCAGGAAAATAAGTCAAAGACCAGAAACATTCTGGTCCATTACTGAACATTCATCTAGAGCTTGATTTACCAAAACAGAAGTATGTCCTCTGTTTCCAAATGAAGAGAGTAAACATCTTTCATTTATACTGTCCTATTATAAATGGTACATCATAAATGGAAGGAAAACATTAAAGAAATGCACCATTCACTCCACACATCAAGCAGCAGCGGGTTGATTTTTTTTAATGGGACAGAGATATCATTATCAGAACTTGTGAAATCAATTGAAATTAGAAGCAAATATAATTATATGTGGTAAATGAATAGTTTTATCCAGATGTGTTTAGTCATGCTCTCAATTCGCCCTGAGCCCACAGAGCCTCCATTTGTCTCTGTAGCCAAATTAATTTGCCTTGATGTTTTTGAGAAAGCTAATTTTCAGACTAATTAATCTAATCAGTGTGGGAAGAGGAGGAGACAAGGTGAGGCTGCGACCTGCTCTGTCTCCCTCACTCACTGTTTGTCCTGGCGCTGCACTAAACGCAAACAGATACTAGTGACCTGGGCTGCAGACACATACACATGCATGGACTCCTCCCTCACACAATCTGTGGCATCAACACTTGCAGCACGCCAAAGGGCAGCCAAAAGGTTACAGGCGTGAGTTAGTAGAAAGGTCGACTTAAAGGTCCTGTTTTATTTTTCTTCTGTGAGCCGAGGAAGACAGGGATGCACTGCTCAGGAGGGACAGGCAGAGAGAGACGTGTTCTGATGACCTTATTTTGAAGATTAATCCCTCACTAATGGTATTTAAAAGAGGACATGTTTGATTACTGACTTCCTTTAGTGTGCTAATCTCCACTGCCCTCAAAGTAATTGTCATCAGACAAAGTCATGATGGTATAATTAACTGTAATGAATAGAGCACTGGCATTGCCTGGTGGAAAGTGAAATGATTTAATAGTCCTTTAATTGGCAACTTTAAATGAGATAATCTCGGTTCTTGAATGGTGAATCCATTGTGAGCTATGACAATGGATCTATTGAATTTGTAAAAGATATTTTTTTTATTTTCAGAGCTCCTCTGTGTCACCATCAGCCAGTTTTCGGACTGGAGAGAAGCACAGGAGTTCGGCTGACTACACCTCAGACTCCAAAAAACAAAAGACAGACGACAAAGAGTCCACACGATATGTAGGTGTAGCACTAACGCTGGAGCTGTAACATATCCAAATGGGACATTTAGGCTCTCTTTGCGTTGGGATATATTAAAGTGTATGTTTCCTGCTCTCAGGAAAGTGATGGAGAGAAGAGCGATGAAAACCTGGTAGTAGACGTCTCGAATGAGGTAGACTACATTTCATAGTTCTGTTAATACTTTCAACAAGAGTTTCTTTACAGACAGAAATCACTTTATCTGCACCTACAGGAACCAGGCTCTCCAAGAGGAAGTCCCGCCCATTCTCCTCGGGAAAATGGGATTGACAAGAGCCGTCTTTTGAAAAAGGATGCCCCTCTCAGTCCTTCCTCTATTGCTTCTTCAAGCAGCACACCTTCATCCAAATCCAAAGAGATCACTTTGGTGAGCCCACATGTTGTGCAGTTTATTTTTACATGAATTAGTGGATTTTTATTTTATTTATGTTGTCTTGTGTTTTAGAATGAAAAGTCCACAACACCAGTGTCTAAGTCCAGTAGTCCAATATCTCGCACAGATGCCCCGACCCCGAGCAGCACCTCCACCCCTGGTCTAAGAACATCTGCTGGAAAACCAACAGGCATAGAAACTCTTGGTGCTTACACTTTTAATTGTTTATTCCTCATCTAAAAAGAAAATACAAAAAATAAGCCTTTATTGATTGACTGTTTTGTTTATTTATTTCATTTGGACAACTCAACATTTCCTCTTTTCCATAATTTACAGAACATAATAAAAAAAAACTAAAGCCTTTGATTCTTTTCACTGTGTAGCTCCTGGCCTGCGGACCCCCCTGGCAGTGCCCTGCTCTTATCCTGGACCGTTCGGGATGGTTCCTCACCCGGGAATGAATGGGGAGCTGAGTGGAGCGGGAGCAGCTTACCCCGGCCTGCACAACATCTCTCCTCAGATGAGTGCGGTGGCAGCTGCAGCTGTGGCCGCCTATGGACGCACTCAAGTGGTATGGAAACACACTCATGTATTTATTATGTACCACACTAAATAGTTACTCTGATTAAAACAAACGCCAGTAATCAGTGAAAACACGTTAACCCTATATATATATATATTTCTCAATTCCAGTACACTTACAATACAGCCATTATTTTGAGCTCTCAGCCTTATTATATAGTTTCTTTCCTCTCAAGATGTGTTTTATAACCACTTAATGTTGTTGTAATCCAGCCTGTTTATGCAGTCAACTTCTCCAGAGCTTTCCCCCTTCTGATCTATTCATGTATTTTATGTCCATACCATTTCACAAGACTCATACTGATAATTTCAACACTCAGTTTGCTTTCAACTTAATAAGATGGATAACTTGTACCTCAGTGTCGAAGGTTGCAGCTACTGTTTTAAGTCTGATTTAAACTGCCTCTGTCCTTAATACCCTGGCAGACTGGGTAACCCTAACCCTAACTGTGGTGTACTCTTTCTGTTTTACTAATTATTTAATTCTTGAGACTATACCTAAACTGTTGTTTATGATAAAATTCATATTTCTCCTGTATATAATGTACCTTACGTTTTTATTAGTTTCTTATATGTCTACAAGATTTTATATTTTATATGTTGTTATGTTATATGTTATGTGAGTGTGTCATAAATTTCACAAATAGAAAGGTTGTTAAACAAAAGTCATCCAGTTTCTTAAATTGTAAATTCAATTGATGGAATGCAAACTTTTCTTATATTTTAATTGGCATTAGACACATTTTTATGAAAACATAAATAAAATAATTGTATTTATTTATTTGTGTGTAAATGTTCTATCAGTAGGATGTAACAGAAACCTACATTTGCTTGTTATACTTCAAATGTCCATATTGTTGGAAATATTGCTCAAACCATGTCACTGTTTGCTGTAGGTGGGATTTGACCCCCATCACCACATACGAGTTCCTGGACTTCCTCCAAACCTTTCAGGCATCCCTGGGGGAAAACCGTAAGTGTCTTCAAGTAACACAATTCCTGTACATTAGTTACAACCTTTGCATATCTCCACCGTGTGTGTTTAGGGCCTACTCCTTCCATGTGAGCGCCGATGGACAGATGCAGCCTGTTCCTTTCCCTCCGGACGCTCTGATTGGTCCTGGCATTCCGCGTCATGCCCGACAGATAAATACACTGAGCCATGGAGAGGTGGTGTGTGCTGTCACCATCAGTAACCCCACCCGTCATGTCTACACTGGGGGGAAGGGTTGCGTCAAGGTGTGGGACATCAGTCACCCAGGAAACAAAACCCCAGTGTCTCAGTTAGACTGCCTTGTAAGTACACACCACTATATTGTTAGGTGCATTTGGTAGCATTTACAACAGGGAAACACTTGATTCACAAAAGTCATGTAGCAACATTTAATCAGCAAAATGTACAAGCGGGAATCTATACAGTGCAAATCTTTTTATGCAATTATTAGTTGAAGTTCTGATAATCATTAGAATATACAGTAGTATATATAGTATATATAGTTTGTTCATCAGGTATTAAAATGCTTCACAGATGTCTTACTAAAGTTAAAGCTGCTCAGCTTCAGTTCCAAAAAGGTTGTTCATTTTTATCAAAATATTATGATATTTTTTATTTCATTTTACAGAGCAATACCAGTATTTTTATCTTGGAATAACTTGTGCGTGTTGTAACAGAACAGGGATAACTACATCCGCTCCTGTCGCCTCCTCCCTGATGGACGGACTCTGATTGTGGGGGGCGAGGCCAGTACTTTGTCCATCTGGGATCTGGCTGCTCCCACTCCGCGCATCAAGGCAGAACTGACCTCGTCTGCACCTGCCTGCTACGCTCTGGCCATCAGCCCAGACTCCAAGGTCTGCTTCTCCTGCTGCTCCGACGGGAACATCGCAGTGTGGGATCTGCACAACCAGACATTGGTCAGGTATGAAGCATCAGGTCACAGTATGGCCCCTTCTGCCAATTATCAGTTGGATTTGCTCCACTGAGCACAGTTACACCTCTTCATGAAATGATTTTGCTCAAATTAATGTACAAATGATTTATAGTTGCTAATGTTTCATTTCATTTTTGTTCACTTGCATGTACTTCAATTTAAATGGCCCATATTACTGTTTTCTAATCTATGTTACAATGTTGTTCCCTCATCAAAAACAACCTGCAGTTGTGGTTTGCTAGCCTGGGAATTCCCAGGCCGCTTCCGTTCGTTTCGAACTGGAAGGCGGCCTGGAAACTCGTCCAAGCGAGAGTCCCAGATTTAGGGCCCCAATCAGAGAGCGGGGGAGGTGTGGCAAGACGGTGACGCGTACTACATGACAAACGGAAGCTTGTAGTTTGAACTGACAACTGACATGATTGGCTATGGACTTACGTATACGCTCAATGATAGACATTCATAACGCCCAATAAACGGCCGTTGGCAATCGCTAACCACACCTCCGCTACGGGATTTTTCGAAGCGAGTTTCCAGACCCATATCTCACTTGTGATATGGTCAGGTGTTAACCAGACTAGTGGTTTGCTTCATTCACATGTAAAATACACAAGTCCTGCATATTTATGCTGAGTTTGGAATACACTCTGTTCCACCTTGTTATGTCATGTGATAATGTCTAGAGCGGGATTCAAACTGCCAATCTTCGGATCAGTGGACATATGCTCTACCAACTGGGCTACTGCCACCTCGCAGTGAAGTGCTTCACTGTGTTTTCAAACTCCATACACCTTCACTAGTATAATTTCAGCCCCTGAAATTTCCAATCTCTACTAAACAAAAGGTAAAAGGTAGCTAAAATTAGCGCTTCATGACATCACAGGTGGAACAGAGTATTTTGAGCTTTGGAACTGCAGACAGGATTACTCAAACATGTGAATGAAACAAAACATTTTTTTTTTTTGGACGAGGTAACAGCATTATAACATTAACGGCTGACAAGACAAATTATGTGTAATATAGCATCTTTAAAGCTCAAATTCTGCTTTGAGACAATTTGGTTACAAAGACGAGCATCACTTTATTATGTTTCATAAATCTTTACTTAACTACAGAATAGAATCTAAACTCTAGTAACATTATGATATGACTCTCTATTCGGTTTCTAGTCTCTAAGTTAATCATCTGTTGTTGCTGTGTTCTTGTACAGGCAGTTTCAAGGCCACACTGATGGGGCCAGTTGTATAGATATCTCTAATGATGGCACTAAGCTGTGGACTGGCGGTCTGGACAACACTGTGCGCTCCTGGGACCTGAGAGAAGGTCGGCAGCTCCAGCAGCATGACTTCACCTCTCAGGTAAATACAACAAGTCCACATATGACAAATACAAGTTTGACCCCTAATGTACTCTTTTGTCTTACAGTGCATCGTGCCCCAGTTTAAGATGGTTAAATTTCAGATTTACTCACTCTTTATGGCAGTTACATTTACAAGTCTGTTCTCACAAATGTTCCCTTTGCAACATTTGTGATGGAAAGTAAAATGGCCCAGATTGGGGTAAATGGTGCATTGCGAGACCAGTCACACACTTTTGTGATTACACACGCCTGGGCTGTGATTTATTGCAGTCATTCAGTGGCTCAGCTCACAGCGTTTAGCTGACAATAAAGGCCGAGCTGAACACTGGCTTTCCAGCTTCAACTCACATACCATAATAATAGTGAATTTTGATTTTTTTTTCTCGATAAGGAGAAGAGCAGCAATAATAGACTATTATAACAATTTTCCTGAAAAGCCCATTTCACAAGCTCAATGAGCACAAGACTGTGTGTACTATATTTAAGAAAGCTTAAAGTGGCAAGGCCTCTGAGAACAGCACATCAAACGTAATATCAGCTATTTACCACTGCTCTGCATTCTTATGTGTAACATCTTATTGAAAGAAAATGTCTTTTTTTAAAAGAAAACTGTCACTATGTTATATAGTAGTTAATAGAGATCAATTCACTGCTCATGTTTAGCATTAGTGTGATAGAGTTGAATATTAGTAAGTAACAAATGGAGTGTTTATTTGGATTGCATAAAGTCAATAATTTGGACTGTATATTTTAAAGTTAAACCTTTGTGTCCATATTGTGTTGCAGATCTTTTCTCTGGGCTACTGTCCCACTGGAGAGTGGCTGGCAGTGGGAATGGAGAACAGTAACGTGGAGGTTCTACATGTGACCAAACCTGACAAGTACCAGCTCCACCTGCACGAGAGCTGTGTACTGTCTCTGCGATTTGCTCACTGTGGTAAGATCTTTGGCAGTTATCAGAGAAAATAAAGGTGCTCTTAGGTATTTTTATTGGAGCCACAGCAGCTAAATACTTTTCTTGCACACAAGAGAAAAAATATTTTGTGAGATTATTTTCCCTCATGTTTTTATTTTTAGATTGAGATTCAGATTAGTTTAGAAGCTATAGTTCCAAAATGCAGAAGTGAGTCTCACAATTTATTTATTACAAATCATGTCAAAATCTCATCTTCTTTGTCATGGACCCAATCTCGTGTCTAGTCTTGGCTTGTGTTTCGTCCCAACCCTACTAACCAGTACAAGTAAAGCTGGACTTTATCTAGTGTCATTCAACACACAATAAAACTTTTTTCTCCAAAGTGTGACCTCTGCTCTAAACTGCACACTTTTTTTGACAGAGGATTGAAATTGAAATAATTACATTTCAATTCTATTAAAATTAAATTTGGCATTAATAGGATGCTTTATAAAATAGGGCTATTTGCTAAGTATTCATGTAATTATTATTGCTCATTTCACCTTTTAACATTAACGCATTATTGTAGTACTGTACTGTACTGAGTACTGTAATTTTGTAAGTATAATAAAAATAGAGCTTGTTTGGCTCATCATTCCTTTTCCTTATTGCCCCCCAGGTTACAGCTCTTTCTCTTATTAGTGATTATATTACTTTCAGTCTATATTAAGTCATTTTCAATAGAAAGGCATGTGGCACCTAATTGTAGGCTATAGTTTTTGAGCTTTTTGTCTCCTCCAGGAAAATGGTTTGTGAGCACCGGAAAGGACAATCTTCTCAATGCCTGGAGAACACCTTATGGGGCCAGCATTTTTCAGGTAAAACCTGTTGAAGAAGCTATATATATCACTTTCCAAAAGCATATGCATGGGCTTCAGCTTTCTAATATGCAACAATTAGATGACTTTCTCCATTCAAAAGCTTTAATATCTTTTTTAAAATTGTTAAACGCTTTGGAAACGTTCCTAATTTTTCATCATTCAAAGTCTTGTCACATAACGCATAGGATAACAGGCATTCAGTAACAGCTTCTTGAAATTCTTGATTCTTGAAAAATAGATAAAAAAATAAATACAAAATACAGAATGGTTATGAAACATAAACAACAGAACACAAAAGGATTGCACTACATTATTTTAACTCAATGCAAAACAATAGCTGATATACTTGCACAAATAACGGAGTCAATATTTATTTATTTTTTTTGTCTTTTTGACCATGGACAAAAAATGACCAACCAATGATGAATGCTCATTGTTACTACGTATGAAATAATCAGAAAATTCATGAATTGAAAGAAGCAAATCATTACGATCTTAAGACTTGCACATGTGTCTGAGACTGATAGCGTTCACTCCTCTTTTGGGTTTTGTACAAGCAAAGAAGAGTGCTCAAATCATTGTTAACCCTCTTTTCTTCTCATTGTAGTCAAAGGAGTCTTCATCAGTGCTGAGCTGCGACATCTCCATAGACGATAAGTACATTGTAACGGGATCTGGAGATAAGAAAGCCACTGTCTACGAGGTCATTTATTAGGAGCCAGAGTATGACATGTCCTTGGCCCCCTGTACAGTTTACAATGTGTTTCAGTAGACGTGAATGCATTGAAACAAACTGACCCTTCACATGTACACTCCTGTTGTATGATGGACTAAAACCGGAAAGCAGATCTAAGCACAGACTTCTTTTCCTTTCTTTACTTTGAGTGTTTTGTAATGATGACTGAATGTTCAAATGCACTGAGAAGAGGATACTTATCTCATAGCACTACTCAGTATTTCTTCAGTTTTATTCTAAGGCAAAGCTACATTTTGTACAATGTTTAATAATGTGTGCTTTATTTTTTAAGTGTGTCATATTGCCTTTGTATGTTGCACCTCACACCAAGATTGTCTTATCTGTTTACAATTAAGGTTTTGCTCATTCATTTGATAGCTACATGGGCAGGTCTGGCCAACATTACACAAATACAGCTACATACTGGATCACCTGTCCTCTATATAGTAACTTGCAGTGGTCCATACTACAATGGCATAGGTTTTACCATAGAGCAGTAGTTCTTTTCACACAAGTACCACCTAAGAAAATATCTAGCCTAAATATCTAGTACTACCCAATCAAAACCAGGTCTGAAACAGGATTATTCTAGGTCTGAACTAGGCTAAAATATGACTACACTATTTCTCTATTAGTTCTAAACAATAACTAACTCAGAGGAGGAAAAAATGGATTAAATTGATTGCAATGCAGAGTAACCTGTGTACCAGCTCTCGTACCACCAGTGGCACACATACCACATTTTGAGAAACACTGCCATAGAAGCCATTAATGAAGCAACCTTTTATTCAGGCCTTGGACCAAGAGAATACCCGCTAGGAGGATGATTTCATATTATTAAAAAAAAAGCTGTGTAAAGTCAACATTTCTTGAAGGGTTACATAAGGTAAAAAAAAAAATGCTCTCGACTATGTAAAACTCAAATTACTTGTCAGTGAAGTTTATTTCATAATATGCAGTAGAAAGGTACATCATAGCCATTATCTTAAATTACATCAGGACATTCCAAACATTGCTATATCTTTTAAGCCCAAACTTAACTAAGATGGTGACATTTAAAGCAAATCTAACATTATTTTGCACTCACACTTTTTTACATTGTGTCTTTTACCTGCTTGTCTGTGTCTATATTTTTTTTATATATATATATTTATTGTAAAAGACTTTTTAACTCTTCTGTTGACATGTACAAACTGAAACTGGACTACCTTCTGAACTATGACTACTGATTGACTCAACATTGCTCTGCCCACAGTTTCAGTTTACTCCACATTGTCACACTGGCTTTAAGAGGTCAGCCATTCCTTCCTTTGTGAAATTTCAGTTGAAAAGACAAAAAGTGGACACTCGGATTTCCTGGTGTTGTACAAGTAACACAGTGCCTTTTATTCTGCGCGCTTCTGCCTCCATTTTAACCACACAAATACGAAACGCAATGGACTTTGTTGTCGAAATGGTTTTACACTTACCGATTTCAGTGTACATTTTGAAACTTTGGGAGTAGATTCACTGAATAGCCCCATTATGAGCAGATGAACATAAAACAGTGTCACATTTTCTGGTCCAGTCTGTAACTCTCCCTGTGGTCGACTTTGATGTTTGCAGGACCAAAGCGCTCTTTGTTTTGCTGTGCTCTACACTTGCACGTTAACCCTCATGGCTTCAGTTAGACTGTAAGATGCATGACACTGGTAAAACTGTATTTTCTTTACTGTGATATTTATACATTAAATACTACTGTCTAGAGCTGCACAATAACTGACAACACATTTTAATTTGCAGTAGCCATGTTGAACAGCGGGAAATTAATTTCCAGTTTAAAATATTGTTTATAGGCCTCAACACTATTGTGAAATGTCTGTTTTTTCAGACAATTGTGTAACTTTTCTGGTGGAGGGTCTGCCACCTGCTCTTGCTATTGCTTTGTCTGAAATGTTTCACAGTACGGCATTTCTATCATCGTTGAGACCAAACCAGGCCAAGTTACTGGTCAGATCTGTGGAAAGGCGACCCAAATTACAGTCAGAATGATTGTTTTTCTGGGTATTTTGGAGCAATCAAACCACCAAACAAGATGGTGACGGATCCCGATCAAAAAGATAAATAGTGCAGCTTCTGCTTCCTGGGAGAAAAAAACACATTTGGGTACTGTGTTGCAGAATAGCTCACACTCTCTGGATGGAGTCAGCCTGTATTGCCGATTGAATATGTCTCTACTGAATTAATGAGAAAAGGAATAGTCACCAGTCCGTCAGTGGCTGTCGAGTTGCTATTAAACAATGAGATACTGCGTTTCCATGATATAAAAACATACATACATTTTACATTTTCAGTATATTGTGCAGTTCTACATAAAACTCACACATTTCAAAGGACACTTCATGAAGCGTGTATTTGAGTTACCGCTTTGCTATCTTTTATAATTGGCTCCAGTCAGCTTTAAATGCCTTTTCATTTAAAAGTAGTTGTTGACCGCTGCCATTGACGCTGTGCAGTCTGCTTGTACATGATCAACTCACCCTGACACCACCTTTTGTATGTAATAGATGCTCTGCAACCTTCAGCCATAGTAATATGAAGTACACGATGGTATTAATGTTAAGAGTCTCAATCAGATAGTTGACAAGAGCAGATATACATGATGTGAATAACATTACCTGACCTGGCTCATAAGGTGTAACAAACATGTGATATTTGGAGCTTACAGTCAAATACACTTCCTGTTGCTATAGTTGAGCTTCAATACAAATGCCTCTGCTACCTTTTCTAGTCTGTGGTGATTTTATTAAATGATCATGTGAAAGATTTGGGCTGAGATTGATTCATTGCTTGGACAAAAGTGACAAAAGGTAATACTGTATTCAGGGAGAAGATAAATATATGTAGATTCTTACAAAGGCAGACAATGTTAGGGTTAGGTTTGTTTATTTGCCGACTGTAGTTAGAGGGCTCATATAAGGCTATTTTCTGATCTATATTATAATATTTATCGTTTCTTCATCACAAACATCTACAGTTGTGTTTTGTTTCATTCACATACATGTTGGAGATGTAAATCTCATATATTTAGTAGGGGTGGGTATTGGCAAAGAAGTCACGATTCAATTCGAATCACGATTCATATGCCATGATGCGATACTATCACGATGCATCACGATACTTGAATTATTGCGATGCATTGCAATATATTTGACATACTTCAGTGAAAATGTACCAAAAAAAAGAGGATAACTTAAATATCAGTGGCTGTGTATCTGGGTAGTGTCTTCAATTGATACATAACTGAGCAACTCAATTCATAACTGAATTTATTGAATAACAAAAACAAATAAACCAAACCAATAACAAAAAAAGTGCAACAAAAAATGATGTTCAAACATTTGCCATTTTGGAGGTAGCTACCATCATAACAAACAATACCCTTTCACAAAGAAAAAAGTGCATAGGATTTATTAAAAAAAAACTAATTTATTTATGTATTTATTAATATTAAATTATTAAATATTAAATTATTAATTAATAATAATCGATTTTTGGCATCAAAAATCGATGCAGTATATTGTGAAAGTTAGTATCGCGATGCATTCTCATGACGATTATTTTGCACACCCCTAATATTTAGGCATATTTAGTTCTTCTCTCAAACAGAAAACGCCACCTTGCGATGTGGTAATACAGGAAGGATTGAGCTTTAGAGATGTAGACAGCCCAATAATGCAGTGTCACCCAAATGTGTGAATGAAACAAAACACAACTCCATGTATGTTTTTAAGGAGGTAACAACATTCTAACATGGTTTAAAGAGTACATTTTGCGTAATATAGGACCACATTGGAAAAACATATGCAAAAAGCTCCATATAAAAAGCTTAAATATATGGTTTTTAATTTGAGCAATAATTCAAAACTATATAATATCTACCATTGTTATTCACTCATCCATGTGCATTTTAAAAAAATAGTCTTAAATTTGATTATTACTGGAAGTAGAAAATAATATTCCAGGCATGCCGTGCTGACAGTTGACTTGTCATTCACAATTGTGAATACATTGTGCAGTTTTAACATTTTTTACTTAAACCATTATGGTAATTTTTATGGCAATTTCATTCTAATTATTGCACCAACTGTAAGTGCATCACACTCTCTCAGCAGATGAATGCACTTGTCAAGGCAACTCTTAATACACAGAGAGCAGACAGTAAGTGTGCAAGATTTCAAAATCAAGATATGAAAAAATATATTTACAAAGAATAATAATTAAAACAACTATAAAAATCTAAGATTAGTTGCAAAACTACACAGTGGTGGTACTCCAGTTCAACTTATTGTGCTGTATCCAGGACTGCATTGGACTGGTGAAGATGAAGAGATCCAAGTGAGAGTTGTGGAGGAGTCTAGTGAATGATAGAGCGCATAGACACTGGGAAGAGGAGGTGATGCAAAGAGGGACCCTACTTCAACATTTTTATATGAAGTGCACTTAGCTCTTGCAAATTACCCACTTTTCAGCTAGACGTGGTTTAAACAAACAGACCACACAATAGCAGTGAGGTATGTGTGGCTCGCTGCATCGCTTTAATGAGAATAATGTTGGCAGTTTGTTTGTCCTTGGCCACCGCTGCCACATGAAATTTTAATGGGAGGACCTGTGTGGCTGTGTCAGTGACCCGGGAGCTGGCTGATGCTGTATCTGTGAAGAGCCACTTTGTAGAGCCATTACCACTCTGTGCCAACACAAGAGCACTTTGGAGACTGTTCTGAAATTATTCCAAAAAGATTTTTTACATAGTTTAGGAAGGTTAACATTCAGAAAACATGGATCAAAATGTCTTTTACTTTAAATACTTTTCTCTGAAAGTGATTAATTAAATACAAATGATGCTATATTTACATGCAAATTAAGCATTTCTTCATAATATGTTACTGAAGCAAAAGTTGCTCTTCTCAGTGCAGAGTATACTAAACAGACTAACATCTTAAAACAGCTCAAACTTGGACTTCTTTCTTTTTCTACTTTTTAAACAGAGTAGCGAAAGTGTCAGTCAAATGACTGTATAAAGCAGGAAACTTCTATCTCTTAAGGAAATCCCTTGTTCCTTAAAGCTTGGCAACTGCAAATATGTGGCGTATCCAAAATACAGAAGCGATAATAATGAATCTAATTGGTTGGCCATTTGTTTCCTTTGTGAAACTTTTGTGCTTAACTTCAAGCAGACTTAAATGATAGACCATTTTTTGATGGGATACATGGAAACAGACAGAGGAGACTGTAACTGCAACAGTGTCAGGCTGCTGTGCATGTAAATAAAGCTAGAACCTTTGATGAATACTGTACATAATGAACAATTACGCAACATCTGACAATGTCACAGTCTTTCAGTTATATATTTGTAGTCTCTTTTTATCAGAGCTTTTCTGGTGGGTGCCCATCACCTGCTTGTCTATAGATATTGATGCTTGGTATTTTTTACATGTTATCATTATTTTCTAGTCTATATTTTATTTTAAATGTTTTAATACCTAAAAATACCTTGAAAAAAATGTGCACACCCCTTTGAAGATTTGATATGTAACATGGCCTGGTGGCAAACCATCTTGTATTCATGAAGATAAGTTTAGAGCCATAGTGATGGACATTCCAGGCATAGCTAAAAGAACTCCTTGGAAATTACCAAGGACCATGCTAATTTCCTTGGAAATGAACTAGGTCCTATGTAACTTTTTCTCCACCAGAAAAAGTTACATAGGACCTAAAACAATTTGAGGCAGAAGCAGTAAATAAGCAAGATGAAATAAAATGCTGAAAGCCATAAGAATTCTAGATATGAATCTTGTCAAGTAACCTACATAAACAATCGCCCCTGGGCTGTACATTGGACATATTTGATCTTTTACCTTTTGTAGGAGCCCAGTTCTGTTAACTGGCCTATTATTAAGATTAAACCTTATG
Source organism: Paratrypauchen microcephalus (assembly GCA_036785185.1). Classification (NCBI taxonomy): domain Eukaryota; kingdom Metazoa; phylum Chordata; class Actinopteri; order Gobiiformes; family Gobiidae; genus Paratrypauchen; species Paratrypauchen microcephalus. The sequence goes on along the minus strand of JAVJIX010000105.1, from coordinate 3,160,626 downwards.
AACCATTATCAGAGAAATGATTTTGTGAAGGCAATATTTCTGTTTGAATCAGAGGATCAAAACAAGGGGACTGCTGCAGCTTATACAGTTATTATTGTGAAGGATTGTGAAGCAGCCAATATGATTGTACAATAGGCTATATGAGTCCTCTCTGTTCATAATTTCTATTGTACTTGACCTCACACAACACGCTCTCATTCATTTTGCTTATCACATCTGCCTCTGTGATATCCATCTCCTCCCGTTTTTCACCTTGCCACTCTCATCATATCCGTGCGAGAGATTGGGAGATTGGGAGAGGGCGCGTTGGGAGCCAGCATGTCCGTCATTTTATCTGCCGGAGTAAATTTGGCACTGATCCTACTACGAGATGAAAGATTTGTAAGGATTTTTTTTATACAGTCTGAAGGGATTGAAAAGCAAATTTTTTTTTCTCTTTCCAACATCTGATGCCTCTGCTACTGACAGTCTGGCGGAGAGTTACAGGTCGACCGTGATGTTTAATTCATGTTTGTCTTAACAAGGCGGTGCGGTTAGTGGGCGGGATGGGGGCGCACTCGCAAAAGCTTTGATATGCTACATTCAAGGCTGTGTCACACATTAATGACTTCTTTGAGCCTAGAAACGAGAATCATTATCTCCATCCAAAAAAGAGGAGGATGAGAGTTTTTTTTTTTTTTTTGGCATGAAAACATCTGGATGCACTGGTATATGTGAGCATTTAGTAACATTTTTGTGTTAGGGCCTATAAATTGACAGACAAAACATGAAAGTGAAGCCAGTTTGTTAGGATACTATGTAAAGGACAATGTTTCCTCTCTTCCTCTCTTCTCTTTCTCTACCTGATTGTTTCCATGGAGATTATCGTTTAACCTGGAATGTTCCACAGTATGGCATTAAAATTATCTGTCTTGCATTTATTTTACTACAGGTGTTTTAATTGTGAGTGAGCTGGCCTCTCCACGGATCTGACCGGTAACGTGGCCAGGTAATTGCATCTGCTTGTCTCTGTGGCAATAGAGAAAAGTTTAAAGGGCCAATATTTTTGCCATTTGCCATATGCCATACATGAGCTAACATACATGAACACAGACAGTGGCTCCCTCTTTTCTGTATCACTCGAGGAAAAGCAAAAACTAAACCACAACACTACCATATTTGTCAGATCTCTGTTATAATGTCATCAAAAACATACGTGGAGTTGTGTTTCGTTTCATTCACACATGTTTAACACACAAATCCTGCATATTTAGGCTTTCTACTCTCAAGCAGCCTGGTGATGTCATGCACTAATATAGGAAGTGCTCCATTGCATTTGTAAACTCCATACACCTTCACTAGAATAATTTTGATCATTTCAGTCCTGGAATTGCCAATCTCTACTAAACAAAAGGTAGAAGGTAGCTGTTAACATGAAAACCACTTCATGACATCAGGAGGAACAAGGTGGAACACAGCATTTTGAGATTGGATATAGACAGACTAATAATAAATAAATCTGTGAATAAAACAAAACACAACTCCAGGTATGATTTTTGATGAGGTTATAACATACAAACATGGCTTAAAACTCACAACTCACAATTTTGCATAATATGGGACCATACTGTGTAAAAGTCTAAGCAAAGCACTTTATTATTCATGGAGACAAGCAGATAGCAGACCCTCCACCAGAAAAGTTAGTTCAAGCACCTATAAATAGCCTATCACTACCTTACTAGATATATACAGATATAACAGATATGCAGACCTGACATTACTACCATTGCTATTACTGTTACCAAAGAGAGCCTGCTACATCATCTGAAATGGCCAGCTCTTGCTCTTATTGCATGTATCCTGTGCTGACAATAAGAGCATAATAAGAGATTTATTACTACCACTTGGCTATGACAATTTAAGAGACCATACATATGTTATGCAGGCCTGTACTATTAATATTGCTACTACAAATACAAGCAACACTGAGCAAAAAATATAAATAAATGCATTGAGGACAAAAATTTAAATCAACAATAGACTGTTTTCTCTCCATTTTGGGGCCTCACCTGGTCCATTTTTATTTAATTCATTTCGTTTTTTCTCTCCACTAAGAGGCTTTTCATGCCTCTACATTTATTCCCTCTCTTCACGGCTGCCGCAGTGAGAAGGTCAGGGGCCACGCTAAAGTAGAGAGAGCGGTATGAGTGAGAGGGGGCAGGTTCAGCACAGAGTGGAGGATTGTATATTTCCTAAGAAAACAGGAGCAGTCATTTGAGTGGGGGTCATGGCTGCCTCTGTGTATACTGATAGAATTGGTGGGAGTGTTGGAGGAGAAAAGGCCTCTTACAACTAAATGAACTAAAAGCTCTTGGTTTGAATGCTCTTCAGTTTGGACTCTGCCCAATGAACCTGGAATAAAGCGTGCAGGTCAGAAGGTGTGGATTTTTAAAGCTTTTAGGCTAACTCTTTAAAACAGATCCGCATTCTCTTCAAATGAATTTATCAACAATTTTGGTTTTATTATGATAAAGTGGAAGAGAGATATAGTTGCCAGAGGTGCTACACAAATATAAAGGAAATGCACATTCTGTGCAGTCCAATACTGTGGCAGGCAATGCTCCTGTCTTCTGAATGGTGTCTGCAATAAAAATAATATTGTTTAGTCCACGTCTATAACCTCATTAATATCATCGTGTATTACCACAGGTCGGGTGTCAATGCTCTTAATGAGCGGCTGGTGCCAATGCCAGTTTAGTAGCTATCTGTGGCATCTGTGTCAGGCTCTGTATCGTAGTAAATAGGGCTATTTGGTAAATCATACTATCCTCTATAAGAGGTGACTGAGGGAAGCTGTGGGTTTATGTCTGTCTAATCCACTAGATGGCAGTGTAGGGCTTCAACCGTATTACAATGGGCCCCTTTTAATATATATGTCTTATTTTACTTTTACTTAAACTTACAATAAAACCTGTAGATAGAACCTTCAAAGCAAAAAATAAATAATTAAAACTCTGAATCATTACCATTGGCAAGGAAGTTCAACATGTCTGTGATTTGATGTAGACACACAGCAGTAAAATTAAATAGAAATGGCAATTATATGTGGATCTTCAAGGCTGGAGTTGCACATTTGGCTTGTTTTGGACACGCATCGTGGTAAAGGGTGAGTGCCCATTGTGAAGGTTATATTTTCTGTAATGGGCTAAAATGACCAGCAGGTGACGCTGCGGTACAAGGCGCCCTGTTTGACTTTACAAGCAACCTAGCTCTGCGAGAACAAGTTTGTGTTTTTAGGACATAAACCTCTGGGATTACTATTTATTGAAAGTATAGGGCTGTTACTGCATTCAGCCACACGAGGAAGGAATTTTACACGTCTAGACCTCCAGAAAAACATTTTAAATGCATTGTCAATGCTAGGTTAGCCAGCAAGCTAGTCCCTGCGTGCTCACCTCCGGTACTTTCACGGGAAAATGTTGGTCCGCGCACTCAGGTCGTGGCTGCTCCGCTGCAGGACGCTCCCGGTGACTGCTGCACGACCTTACCACGCAGATCAAGTAGCTCGACTGGGATCACAGCCTGATAAACAATCATCTGACTATCAGGTAGGTTAGCCAAATGCTAAGAGTAGCCACAGAGCTCTCTCTGCACAGTAGCCTTGAGTTTTGGATGACCACAGCCTATGCATTATTGGTATAATTTCATGTAAAATCAATAAAGCCGTATAAATATTAAAAAGCCACTATTAAATACACATTTAATTTTAGTAATGTCATTTTGTGTCAACCCATTAATATACTCCTCACTATATTGTATGTTCATGGAAACATGGATTAATCGCATGTAGTTTTAATACTGTATTCTACTATTAGTGACAAATGCCTACATTTCTCTTTTTTCCACAGGAAAACTATCAGCGCATGAAAGTTCTTGTTGATGAATTGAAAACACGGACAGAGAAGATCAGACTGGGTATAATGTACCAAATAATCTTTCAGAATGAATGTCTTTATTAAACATAGTGAATTAAAGATGCATGCACATAATGTATTCTAATTTGGACACAACTGTGTGACACTTTTCCTGTTAGGTGGTGGTGAAAAGGCTAGAAATCTTCACACATCGAGAGGGAAGCTTTTGCCTAGAGAGCGCATAGACCGACTGCTGGACCCAGGGTACTGTAGATACTTTATTTTTTTGTAACAATTTACATGTAACACTAATTTACAACAATGTGTTGTAAATTTGCCTGCTTTTACAGGAGCCCCTTCCTAGAGTTCTCTCAGTTTGCTGCATATGAGCTGTATGGGAAGGAAGAGGTGCCCGCTGGTGGCATCATCACTGGGATTGGTCGAGTTTCAGGGTAAGTTCAAACAGCAAATTGTCAATAATTAATTCTAAAATACATTTTAAACACTATCTGTTACATTTTCCATTTCTCATAGAGTGGAGTGTGTCATTGTTGCAAATGATGCTACTGTCAAAGGCGGCACATATTATCCAATCACAGTGAAGAAACATCTTCGTGCCCAAGAAATAGCTCAACAGAATCACTTGCCATGCATTTATCTGGGTGAGCAAATATCATAGACATAGTTGGAACTTTAATTATATCAGTGTTATTGACATGACTCGCCCTTAGTGACCAGGGACCCTCGCCATGATGTAGGAATGCGCCATAGCTTTCTGAAAATGTATAGTGACCCTATAGCCCAAAATAAACTTAAAATGATAGTGAGTTTGTTTGTTTTTTTAATGTAAATCTGTTTGGGTTTCCTTCTAAAAGTTCCGTGCGGTAACACTGGCTTACCACTGACAGTTTGCGCTAAGCCCAGTTCTGCTCGCGTTCTGGAGCTCAGGTAAATGGGTCCGGTAAGTTCGCGGGGACTCATAATAAAGGTTGTTTTTCTTCTCAAAACAAAACATTTGTCCAAAAGGTGATACATTTGCGTCCCAAACAGTTGTCCACGAAAAATCCAGCAGCGTAGTTAGCATTCGCATATCTCGTCTCGATTCGTATCACTGCGCGCCTATTACTTATTATTAGCTTATTAACTTTTAGCGGAAGTGAACAACGGATGCGGTCCGCCGTAAGGGGAAGTTTCCAAGTGAACCGGCAACAAGCAGCTAATGTGAGGGCAGGGATACAAATCGAGACAAGATATGCGAATGCTAACTCGCCCGTTTGGGCTGTGTTTCTTTCAAACGCGGAAAAGGATCGCAATTGCTTAGTTTACACATTTCACAACTTTTAGCCATGGGGGGAGGCCCTAACCAGGGTAGGGGAGCTCACATTAACGTTCAAAAACCTCAGAAAGTGAAAATTTCATGCCATGGGACCTTTTAAATAAACACGCAAAAATGTAGAAAAATGGCAGGATTAGGTCAGGAGTAAGGGCTGGTTAGGGTTATGACTAGGATTAAGTTTAAATTTAGGGTAACGTATAGGGTTAGGCCTAGCGTTAGGGTTGGGGCTAGGGGTTAGAGGCGTGGTTAGAGGCGTTTGTGAGGCGTGGCAAAGGTGCACGCAAGGGCCGATCATTGCAGCTTGCAGCTATATTTATTGTTATCTTTCACCCTTCTCCTTTAGTGGACTCTGGTGGTGCCAATCTGCCCAGACAGGCTGATGTCTTCCCTGACAGAGATCACTTTGGCCGTATCTTTTTTAACCAGGCTAATCTGTCATCACAGGGAATAGCACAGGTAAATAATTATAGTCAAAAACAATTTGTTAATTTGATCAAAGTGAAACTCAGTTGCTAAGATGTCTCACAATTTCTTCTCTTGTGGCAGATTGCGGTGGTCATGGGGTCTTGTACTGCTGGAGGGGCCTATGTACCGGCTATGGCAGATGAGAGTGTCATTGTTAGGAAGCAAGGAACTATTTTTCTCGGAGGGCCACCTTTGGTATGCTGAAATGGTTTTAAATAGATTTCTTACCTTTTTGTTTATTATAATAATTCAGTATTGATAATTAATGTTAGGTAAAAGCTGCAACTGGAGAAGAAGTATCTGCTGAGGATCTTGGAGGTGCTGATCTGCACTGCAAGTAAGAACATGGTTTACTCATTCACCAGTGGCTTACGTGAAGTTTTAATATGTTGTTCATCTCACAATTACTGATGCTATTTTTTTAAAACAGAAAATCAGGTGTAACGGACCACTATGCTTTAGATGACAACCACGCACTCCACTTAGCAAGAAAAGCAGTTAGAAGTCTCAACTACAGGAAGAATGTGGATGTATGCTCATGATTTTGACCGTTTCAGTGTTAGTTATGCAGTGGGAATAATGTATGTGTTTATTTTAGGTGACCACAGAACCAACTGAGGCACCTCTGTTCCCTGCAGACGAGCTCTATGGCATTGTGGGAGATAACCTTAAACGCAACTTTGATGTCAGAGAGGTATGCTATATACTGAGTTGTACATATAAAATATATGTCCAAAATACTAATTTTGAGTAAATGTTTTTTGGTACAGTTGATTTCTCATTTGATGGTATTCAAATTACAGTTACTTTCCTAAAATCAAAGAAATACATCACAGCAGGGATGAAAGAGTTCCGCCTTTTAGTGGATCTCCGCTTTTTTTTTCAACTGCGGGGTCATTTTTAAAAAATATATATATATATATATCTGTGCAGATTCGTTGAGAAAGATTTTGTGTGTGTGTGTATATATGTATAGTTATGTTTAGGGTCTCCAACCGTCCCTTGAAAAATGGAATCGTCCCGTATTCAAAAACAAAAGTAGGTGTTTCGTATTAGCAAGGTAGCAATACACAATATCTGTGTATTGCTATCTTGAACAAAACTGCAATATCTAAACAGCTTAATAGGCTGGAGGGTATCACATATGTTAAAATCTACTGCATGACTTGTTAGATGTAATTTTATTTATTTATTGACTTTATTGATCTCACACAGGAGAAATTGTCCTCTGCATTTGACCCATTCTTATTATTGGGAGCAGTGGGCAGCACATGACTGCGCCCATCTCCATGATTTTGTTGCTTAGGCTTGGTTAGGACCTAAGCTGGAGGATTTTACCTGGAGCATGTTTTGGGTTGATGAAGGGGGAACTGGAGTGCCCAGAGGACACCCACCCAGACACGGGGAGAACATGCAAACTCCACACAGAAAGGCCCAGGTGACCCAGGGATCTAACCTGGAACATGCATGCAAGCTCCACACAGAACATATACAGAAAGGCCCCTGAATCAAGAAGGAATTTGCCTAATGAAGAAAAAGAGAGAATGAATTGTTGTGCTTTTTTTTTTTTTTTTTTTTTTTAACATAGATCTGCTTTCTTTTCTTTGCAGGTCATTGCCAGAGTAGTGGATGGCAGCAAATTTGATGAGTTCAAGGCTTTCTACGGAGATACACTAGTTACAGGTAAAACAATAAATTAACAATAATACTTTTTTATTCCTTCTGAACTGACTTGTATTTTCTGCTCAAAAAGGCTTTGCTAGAGTTTTCGGATACCCAGTTGGCATCATTGGCAACAATGGAGTTCTGTTTTCAGAATCAGCCAAAAAGGTAGATTTGACTGATTTACTGATTTTTACTGAATTTATTGCGTTTTTTAAATTTTTAAATTTTAAATTTTGTCTTTTATTTCGAGCTTACCATACATTTGTAAACATAAAAAGGTACAGAAGTATACATCCTGCACAGTCAATTCAATTGATTCAGACATTGAAGAAAAAAAAAAAATGCTCGAAATGGAGTGGGTAGAAGATAAACTTATTTTTTAACCCACCCCAATTCAATTGGAAGGTTTCGCACTTGTTTTCTCAGTTGGCATGTACAGGGTATATACATTCTGTTTGTACTGTGAGCAGAATCCTAAAAGAGCACACACAGAGTAACCATGATTTTCAACACACAAAACATATTTTATTTATAAATCAACTGACGCTTGACTGAACTGAGCACCACCTCCACCAAAGCAACACATCTATTTACCATTACAGACTTGTATGCCTGCACACCGGTTAAATTGGATTACAAGATTACACCAAATATATTTTTTGCTTTAATTTTTGTCTGAGACCTCAATTTGATGGTTTGAGCCGTGATTGTCTCATCACCAGCATCACTGTTGTGTAGGGCACTGTTTTCAGATGGACTCCGACATACTCTGAAAGCTAATCCACAAAAATCAATACAGCACACACATTTTATGACACCATTTCATCGTGTGCTGGAGTTTTTATTCTGCTAAACTGCTCAAAGCTTTTCCAAGTGTCCATGTTATAGGCTGAAATTAGATTTTATTCTCTCTAAATGACAGTCTTATTGTATGTAACCATTCTCTTGATCGTGTCTCACTCCAGTTAAAGCTGTTATATTTGGCTGTTGTATTTGATGGTTTCCTTTGTCTTCATAGGGAACACATTTCATTGAACTGTGTTGTCAGCGAAACATTCCTTTAATTTTTCTCCAAAACATCACAGGTTGGTGTGTATGAGTATATTTTATTTGGCTACACTTTATAACTTTATAACTACACTATTTGTAGCCTTAATAAAACATGAAAAATACTTAATGCATAACGAACAAATTATATATAAGGATGATTCAGGCCTTGCAACTACTAATTAATAATCCTAACCCATAGTTAAGTGGTTACAATGCCTGAATCACTCTTAATCAACTTTTTGTTCAAAGTCTTTCTTCATGCTCTAGTAAAGGGCCTATATTATGCTCTTTTCTGATCATTGTTATGATGATGTTTCTTCATCAAAAACAAACCTGGAGTTTTGTTTTGTTTAACACACAAGTCTTGCATATTTAGGCTGACTCTGTTCCACCTTGTGATGTCATGTGGTAATACAGGAAGTGCTCCAGTGTGGAATTGCCCATCTCTACCAAACAAACAAAAAACTACCACTACATGACATTACAAGGTGGAACAGAGCATTTTGAGCTTTGGAGAAGCAGACAGCCGAATAATGCAGGATTATGCAAACGTGTGGATAAAAAAACAATAGAACACAACTCCAGGTATGTTTTTAAGGAGGTAACATGACAAGCTCAGTAAATTTTGTGTAATGTAGGACCTTAAATGCAAATTAAGGCATCGTTAGTATAAAGTTTCACATTTTGTTCTAATAAATAAAACAAAAAAACTTTCTCAAAGTATTTAAAAATGTCACTTCTTAGGCTTCATGGTTGGCAGAGAGTACGAAGCAGGAGGCATTGCCAAGGATGGGGCCAAAATGGTGACTGCAGTTGCCTGTGCCAATGTTCCTAAGATCACTGTAATTATTGGAGGTTCTTATGGTGCTGGAAACTATGGCATGTGTGGAAGGGCTTACAGGTAGGACTTTTTATTGCTATATATAACTAGTCCTGTCACAATAACACATTTTGAAGCATGATGTATTGCTACAGAGAAATACTGCGATAATATTGATACTACAAAGCAGGATAATCCCAGTAAATCTACTTTTAAAGGTCCCATGGCATGAAATTTTCACTTTCTGAGGTTTTTGAACGTTAATGTGAGCTCCCCTACCCTGTTTAGGCCCCCCACCCCCATGGCTAAAAGTTGCGAAATGTCTAAACTGAGCATTTGTGGTCAGTTGGTCCTTTTCTGCATTACACAAAACCAGTGTTGAAACGGGCGAGTTCGGACAAGGCACCTTTTTTAACGTCAGATCGGCAAATGCAGCTCCAGCCCCTCCCTCTGTCTCCGCTCAGCGTCCCTGTATATCCCGCCCATAGAGTTTGGACTGTGAATGCGCTACGATGCGAAATGCGTTTTTTTTATTTGCCTGGAGGCACGTCAGAGTGTTTCTAGGCTCGCAAGTCCCTTAGCCGACCCTCTGGACCTCTGAAATACCAGTGGTTTAATTTTATTTTCTGTGTAAATATGCTTTTTTTCATTGCGAAGTCTCCCATCTGTACACGGAAGAGAGGAGACGGAGCTGTGCCGAGCTGCGGGGGAAACCCGCCCCCCCGCTCCTTAGCCAATCTCTCTGTCCTTCTCATTTGCACTGAAGCAGCAACACCCACAATAAAGCATTTTAGACACATATCTAGCCTCATGAAGACTGTCAGAGTCATATCTCATGCAGTGAGTGTTGATTTTGAAGAAGGATTCATTTACAGTATTAGGGAACCATTAAGGAGCCATATAAAAGCATCAAGAAGTACCATGTCATGGGACCTTTAAATATACAGTTATTTATACTTTTCTCTACAGCTCACATCACACAATAAATATTGAGCCCCAAAATATATTGTTATAGTAATTATTGTAACAGGCCTATATAACTGCATAATGTGTTGTGTGTGTTCTTGATGATATTTCTATTTTCTGTAGCCCCCGGTTCTTGTACATGTGGCCCAACTCTCGTATTTCAGTGATGGGTGGGGAGCAGGCTGCCACTGTGCTGGCTACCATCACCAAGGATCAGAGGGCGCGCGAGGGAAAGGAGGTAATCTTTCATATTAATTACAACAGCTAAAATTAGACTGAGGAATCGCTGCCAAAAGCATAAACATTATGAACCACACTTGTCCTCGTCAAATGGTTTTAACTCAATTATAGAATAAAATGAAGTGCCTGTAATTGGACTGCATCAGAAAAGCTGTTATGGGTTTATTGAGAATGCATTAGCGACTTTAATAGATGGGGCATTAGACATTGGTAGCATTTAATTCACTTCAATCAAGGATTTACTGAAATCATCGTCAGTTTTCAGGAATGTAAAGATATGATCAATATTAATTGTCAATATAATGTAATAGTTCTTTTATCTGATTGCTCTTCTGTCTTTATTATCAGTTCACCGCAGAAATGGAAGCGGCCATGAAGGAACCAATTGTGCGCAGATTTGAGGAAGAAGGCAGCCCTTATTATTCCAGTGCTAGGTGAGATTGATTTTAATGGATTTTAATATTAGTAGTAGTGCATAAAAGGTGAAAATTACTTCAATGGTTGAGGAGCTTGGAAAAATATCTAATCAGATTCTGTCACTGGAAATGGTGATTTATTTTTATAATACAATTCAGTGCACAGTGTACAACTTGAGCATATCCCAGAGCCTTAACATTTCAGATGGAATGAAAATAACTGCTAAACAAATACAATGTATATCAGAACATGTTTTTGTTGGTCTGAACTACAGCATTTGTAGCTTTAAAGATAATAAGAAAAATAAGGACTGTTGGACTACTAAATCCTGAGAACCTTTTTCCTCAAATTTGAACAAAATCTTTTTACTGTTTTTATTATTTTCATTTGTGATTATTGCTTTGAAAGAGAGCCAAGATACAGCTTGTTCCATATCTAACACTTAGAGCTGAGTGTAGGCTTTGGCTGTGACCTTGAGAGCAGAGCAGAGAAGAGGAAACAGACAGTGCTTGATTAAGACGTGAGGGCATTAAAACAGGAAGATGAGTGTCACAGCATCTTGATTAAAGTCTCCCATTATAGAGCAGTGCTAACGTGCTACAGGAAGCCTCGCATGAATCAGGCATAATGTGCGTCTAATAATGTGATGGCTTTTTTGCAGGCTGTGGGATGATGGAATTATCGATCCAGCTGATACACGCCTGGTCCTTGGGCTTAGTCTCAGTGCTGCGCTCAATGCACCAACCAAAAAGACACATTTTGGAGTTTTTAGGATGTAACTGGACTTATTTACAATTTATAAAATCATATACTTTACTTAATGTCACGTACTTTTAGCACAAACTTGAAATAATAACATGTAAATCTGAAGCTGTTTGCAGTTGAATTTGATGATGAGTGGACTTCTGGACTTGTGCCTTTATTAAATTATCTTCTACTGTAAATTGTATGTAGTGTATAATGTGAAACATAGTGGTGAAAAATAAAAATGTGTGCTGGCTGTTACAATTCCTATGATCGACATTGCTTATGAATGCTTATGCTATATGAACCATCATTTTGCAACTAAGCTATCATTCTTGTTCCTAGGGGGCGCCATTAAGCCATCTTAGACCTCAGCACAAAGCATAAGTAAGGTAATAAGAATTGTACTTGGTGTATTTGCGTTTAATTGATGTGCCATTCAATTATAAAAGCTCTCTTCTAAAAAAAAAAAAGTTACTATAGCACTGGTCTACAAGCAAAATGCTTCCGGAGCAAAAGTAGTGAAATTTTTCTTGGTTTAGGTCACTAATAAAGAAAAAGTAAGTCAGAAGTGCTGATTGGCTATAGTTTCCAAGATATAGTATTGGGTCAAATTAGCAAATTAGGAAGTTTATGCAAAATAAGGCAAAAACGGTAGTTTATCAGAAGGTACAGTGTGTCTACAAGCAACCAGTTCTATCTGAAAGCCTGTCTGCACATTCCAATACATTCATTTTTATATGCTAGAGTATATATATATATATATATATATATATATATATATATATACACGCACACACGCGCATGCATACATACATACATACATACATACATACATACACACACACAATATCATATATAATATCAGTTCATCATATCAATATAAATGAGATTCAACCACTTTTATCTCGGAAGCAGATTGAGTCCAAAAATTTGTAGACCAGTGTAGTTATTCATTTTGCCTAACAAGTACTCAAGCTCCTCAAGTCATTAACAAATATATTGCACAATTGTGAGTACAAAGAAGTCAATCATGAAAGCGTTAAAAAACCACAAGTACAATATGTGGAAGTAAAAAGACTCTCTGTGCTGAGCAGAAATTCTGTCCATTATATAGCCTATGAGGGTTTATGCCGCCCACACACCTCCTCCTCCAACTCTGTTCCAATTGTTTTATGTAGTTTGTGGAATAGTTTGACCTTTAAAAGTCCTAAGGTGCTAATATGAAGTTACTTGTTGGGTTTACTCAGTGCTCTGAAAGACTACTAATGACCTCTGTTTCTTAATGAAGCTTAATGTTTCATGGGAAGTGCCCTAATAATAAGAAAATAGTCATACGAGACTAACATCTGTAACTCATAAAAATATAATTTTAATTTTACTTCTTGCCCATACAGTTTAATTTTGACACATTAAAGAGACCTAGTTTAAAGAGGACCGTAAATGTTAGCTGCATTGATAAGAAAATTTTGACCACTGGCAAAACGTTTAAATCTAAGCTTTAAAAACTATTTGTATTTGGTATGGCCCGGTACCATATAAAGCATATTGACCCATTTTTACATTACAAGAGAAGATTAAATCATATGCACATGTCACTAAAAATATTGCCATGGTGATTAGTGCAATTAAAGAGCCTATATTATTATTATTATTCGGGTATTTAGGTCTCCAGTGCTCAAAATGTTCCACCTTGTAATGTCATGGTAATACAGGAAGTGCTTCACTGTGTTTTTAAACTCCATACACCTTCACTAGAATCATTTGGATTACTGTATTTCAGCCGTGGACTTTCCAATCTGTACTGAACAAAACGTAAAGGGTAGCTACATGAAAACTACTTCATGACATCAAAAGGGGGAACAGAGCATTTTGAGCATTGGAGACCTAGTTTTCAAGTTAAGTACTTTTACGTTTCGTTAAGTAGAGATTGGAAATTCCACGTCTGAAATAATCCAAATGATTCTAGTGAAGGTGTGTGGAGTTTAAATACACAGTGAAGCACTTCCTGTATTACCACATGATATCACCAGGTGGAACGGGGTGTTTTCTGCGTAAGAGAATAATTCAATCTAAATATGCAGGGTTTGTGTGTTAAACATGTGGGAATGGAACAAAACACAACTCCAGGTATGTTTTTAACGAGGAAACATAACAAAGATCAGAAAATGGCGCAATATGGCCCCTTTAATGCAATACAATTCAGTTCACAATAATGACTAATAGAGCTTAATTCTCCCTTTACTTTTCTTTCTCTACTCCTTTTCCCCAAACAAACATGAGGTATTGTGGTAATGTACAGAAAGCTCTCGTGTCACTTCGAAGACACTTCACTCCTGAAGCTGCCTCTTTTTGTCAATACTAATGAAAGACAATGCAAAGTGCTTGTGAAAGATCTTCTCAACATATCAATGAAATCAATGGTTGCCACTTGGTAATAAACAGAGTGACTGTGGAATCAAAAGATACACAAAGAGACATATTTTGATACTTTGCAGTGACATCGTGCTGGGGGTGTTCTAAACATTCCACCATTAGAGATGTATGTAGCAGTTACCATGGTGACACAATGAACACATTAGCAAACTGATTAAAAAAAGTTTTAAAATCATATGAAAACTCAAGAAAAAATACAAAATGGGTGGAAACAACACATTTTTGGAAGACTGTGTTCAATATATATGTTCATGGTCCTGTTTAGTTTTTTGATTTTCAATAAAACTCTTGACTTGGGACTGCAATTTTACATGTGTGACACTTTTTGAGTACAAATCATCCCTCCTGTTGTAGTTGAACCAAGTCGGCTCTTTCTGGTCAGATTGTGTTAAAATAAAACTCAGATTAAATCTAAATTGAGTAACAGAGCTTCAGACAGAGTAGTGCTTTACAGCCACAGGGAATATTGATGACATCCGCTGAAAAGTATCAATATGAGATGCAACTTGCCACAGATCAAGAAATGTATTTTTGTTCTTTTAAGTTGGTGCAGATTTGCCCATAGTTCAGTGGTAACACTTGAGTTTAATGGCTCATTAAGTCATAAATTAGAGCCGCTGTGATTTAGGAGCTCATTCTCTGGTTGATGAATTAGCTTGGACAGATATGAGTCATGCTCTAGTCCCCCACAACCTAAAATAATCCTCACAAAGACTTCAGCCTGGTCTCTGCAGTGTCTGGTGCTAACTCGATCATTACAAAACTACCATGAATAACAGACGGTCATTGAGCGAACCTTCACATTTACTTTGAACACTGGTGTGTGAACAATTCTGCTGCTGCCCTTCACAGAAATCAGTAATTAAGAAGATGGGTCTGATTTGAACTGGGTCTGATTTGTGATGGAATACACAGTAATACACAATCATTGCACATTTTTTTAAATAATAATAATATATTGCACTCACGGGGGGTGACACTGACGCACCATTTTCCTCCCCTTTTTTCTAGCTGGATGCATGTGTGAGTTTGTGTGTTATCTGTGTGTGTTGAATGCCTGGGGGTGAGGTGGGGAGGGGTTGTTTGGTTCGCCTTTTAATGTCAATTATTTTAAGAGGAGGGTCACTCATACGCCTTTCTTCCACTGTTCTGTTTTTTTTTAAATGTAAATCTGTATGGGTTCCCTTCTAACAGTGTCTTGCATTAACACAGGCTTACCCCTGACTGTGTTCTCAACTGTGTTCTGCTCCGGTTCCGTAGCTCACGTAAGTAGGTCCGGTAAGTTAGCCAAGACAGTTCATAAAGCTTGTTTTTCTTCTCAAAACAACATTTGTCCAAAAAGTGATATATTTCCGTCACAAACTGTTGTCCCCGAAAAATTCAGCTGCGTAATTCGCATTGGGGTTATTTTCGCTCGATTCGTATCACTGCGCGCCTATTACTATTATTAGCCTGTTCACCTTATCCGATGTAATCTTCCGCTTGGGCTAGGCTAGGCTACGGGTACAGTGATACGAATGTAGCCCACATGATAAAAGTGTATCTTGATACACTTCTGTCATGGGGGCTACCAGTGTCCGCAGTGAAGTGTTAAGAGTTCGCTAAATATCAATTGTGTGTGGCGGTTCTGATGTGGGCCGTCCTCCCGTGGGCCGTCCTCCCGTGGACACACCACCAGCTGGTGCACAAAAACAGTTGTCCACGAAAAAGTCAGAAGTCATAATCGCTTGGTGCTTTTTTCTCTTGATTCCTATCACTGCGCGCCTATTATTATTATTAGCCTGTTCACTTTTAAACATCGCCACTTACAAGTGAACAGGCTAATAATAATAATAGGCGCGCAGTAATAGGAATCGAGAGAAAATAGCACCAAGCGATTATGACTTTTGTCTTTTTCATGGACAACTGTTTTGTGACGCAAATATATGACTTTTTGGACAAATATTTGTTTGAGAAGAAAAACGAGCTTTAATATAGCCGCAAGCGGCGATGATCAACCCTCGCTTGCAGTCGCGGAGGGGTGGCACTAACGCGCCATTTTCCTCCCCCTTTTTTCTACCTGGATGCATGTGTGAGTTTGTGTGTTATCTGTGTGTGTTGAATGCCTGGGGGTGAGGTGGGGAGGGGTTGTTTGTTTCGCCTTTTAATTTCAATTATTTTAAGAGGAGGGGTCACTCATAAGCCTTTCCTGCACTGTTCTGTTATTTTCTTTTTCCTCTGTGTGTATTTTTGTTCTTTTAAATGCTGGTGCAAACATCATTAAATAAATTGAATAAATAAAAATATGAGGACACACGCACACAAAAACATTTGGTCTGTGGGTCTAGACACAAACAAATTGTTTTCTTCATTATGTATTGACATTTACTTCAAAACACTTGGAAGGTCCACGTCCATACTGTGTTAGTGTATAAGAGATTTGAGTATTTGGTCTTGTATAAGTCCACATTAGAGCTCCCCGTCAGTGTGAGGACATTTGTGGCTGTTCAAATAATGAGAGCCAACACGTGACTTGTTTCATTGTTTAAATGGACTCAATTGATTTCTTGTGATTGGTCTGCAAGTCAAATAGACTGCATTGCAGACTTTGCTGCAACATACATTAAATGTAGTTTTATACAAAGGGAGATGCCGGTGGAACAGACCAGGGCAGATGCTCCTGGTCCCGGTATGGGGGTGCAGCCTCGGGGGGCAGAAGTGTGTGCGGTGTGTGGTGGTGGCCCGCACGCCGGAACGAGCGACGGGCTGCTGCTGCTGCTGCTGCTGCTGCAATCTACGTGCGCACTGCGGCCAGACTGACAGGGCCTCGTGTCCAATAAGCAGCTCCGACATATTGAGGTTGTCAAATCAAAGCCAACGAGGAGGACGTCGTCTTCATTACGTCATGCACAACAGCTGGTCGTTGGCAAAAGAGCTGAAGAAATGTAGAGCAGCAGAGCGTCTGAGAACCGCAACCGGGCTGTAGCCCATCGCACACACGGCGCTCGGAAAGATGTGGCAGCTGGCGCGGTCGGCCCGGGGATGTAGCCGCGCGGGGCTGCTGGTGCTGGGGTGCGCCTGTCTCTTTGCGCTCGGAGGTGAGTCCGCTGCGCTCTGGTCCGCTCGGTACGCGCGGTTCACGGGAGCTGTTCCTTTGTCGTGGTGCTGAAATCCAGCAGTAACAACAACAACCGTCGCGTCCCGTTTCGTCCGCCACTCATAACGACATAAGCCACAGTATGACAGCGTAGCTCTGACACGCGGACAACTCGGACTAATTACGGCTTGACAGATAGTCTGTGGTCTTGAGATTACTGATGGTAGCAGCGGACACTGGACGGGCTGGACGTGTAGTCTCCGGGCTCTTTTAGGCGCTCTTGTCGTTGTCAGACGTGGCTTAAGATCAGATAAGAAGTTTTGGGGAGTTTGAAGGAATTGGTACATCACATATTTAAACTAATCATCTCCTTTAACGTAAAACTAAAGCTGTTCTTTTGACACCACGTCTCGCAGTGTTTCCATCCACTGAGCTGTGTGACAGAAGCATAAGAGGGGAACATAAAGCGCTGTGCTCTGTTATGGGATGTAAGCGCATATCTGAGGCGTGTGGGAAGATGCGGTGATTTAGACTTACTTGTTGCTGTTGACGTGGCTTTTGGGAAATATTGTGTCACTGGGCAGCACTGTTTACACAAAAACTGCATTATCCGAATTTGTTTTGTTAAATCATTGTTTATGTTTTATGTTATTGCTCTGTAGACTTGAGATGAGATGACTGGAAGAAGTCCATTGTTTTGGCTGAGAACAAAAAGGCAATAGGTAGACAAAACATGTAACCGAAGCATAACTTATGTTCTCTTGGCTATTTCAACTATCTTTCACTTTTAAGTATACTATTATTAGAGTAATCCCAGTAGTGTGTTAACTGCCCAGCATCTTCAGTAATAATAATTTTGTGGCCGTTGCTGAACCAGGGGGAGGCTGTTGCAGTTCTTGTTTGACTTGTTGCTCTTTATTTGTCTATAGGGAAATACTTAATGTGTGTAAGGGAGCTCTGATTCTTATATAAGCAAGTGGAATAAAACATAGCTAGATGGCTTTGATATAAAAGGACAAATAAATACTCCAGACATTGATGTGTCCTTGCAAACATATACTCATTTTGTAATTTCAATTCTCCACTTCAAACACTGGTCTATTTTAACAGCCCACATCACTTACACGCACTTCTCGAAAAATTTGGTTTAAACACCATTTTCAAAGTGCACTGAGTAAATCTGTAGGGCAGATGACAAAAAGTGGGATTATGTCTACATTAAGCCTGTAACTGAATAAAACAGTGGCTGGGGAGGTGCTCATTGAAGAGATTAGCGCATTCCCAAACACGCTGCAGAGGCAGCCTTTGTGCTCTGAACGTGATGTCTGTATTAGCTTGCTGTCAGGGTTACACAGTTGGATATGTCACCTTTTTTGGTTATTATTATTATTATTATTATTATTATTATTATTATTATTATTATTATTATTATTATTATTATTATTATTATGGTAATGTGTGGAGATGCAGTTACCTGGAGACATGTGGATATAGTGAGGTTAATTACCCATGTGGCTCTCGTTAAAGTGCTTTCACTGAGGAGAGCTTTCAAATAGCATTTTTTAAAATCAGTGCTTTAATGACTGGTGTAATGTAGGCAATATCATTGTGAGCGTAGGTCGCTAATGATTTCTTGTATGACACGCACAAAAAGGAAAATGTGTAATTAAGAGATGCTTTTTCTCCAGGTTGAGAGTTCAAAGCCAAGGCTAGTCACTCGAGATTTCTGAGTAAAGGAAAACTCCTTTGTGCCTTGCCAATAATTGTTTATTTATGTATTTGTTTGCATTGGTTGGTGTTTAGTTATAATGAACACAACTTCAAAACTGATGTTATGCCAGGCTTTATGTTGTACAGATAAATGGAGTCAGAAGTCAGAAAGATCATCCATTTGTTAAATCAAAACCAAATCAAAAACACTTCACTTTGAAGAAACTGTCCTATTATTGAGTTACTACTTCATTCATCACATTTACCCCATCAAACATCTTTTCACACTCATCATTGTTCAGCTTTCTCTCCTTTGACCATCTCCAATCTGAGGCCCATGTAGATGTAACGAACAGCAGACGATTAATTTTCTCAAGCGCATTCCATCCAGGCTACTTGTCAGTATTATAGTCATAAGAAATGGGAAACATGCAGCATAGATTTTGTGTGTGAAAACTAACATGACTATAATTACATTATTGGGGAATTACAGTCTAATTGAGCTAATTAAAAAAGTTAAGGGTCAGGGTCAGGATGGGCATTAATTACAAATTTGTCATAATTGGATTCCAAATGATTATGTAATATTCAGTCATTTTTATGAATTTTTCACTTAATAACATAGAGCAAGTGTCCCCAAATAACCACCAGGAACTGTTATTATATATTATTATACATCTATATTTAAAAAAAAAAGAAGAAGTAAAAATCCTTTTAATTTACCACCATATTTACTCTGAAAATATAATGCAATTTAACACTATGATTATTAAGACATTTTTTTAAAATCAAAGTATGGTTAAGAGTTATAAGCATTTTGTGCTGTTATTACTGGCCCTGACCTCTCCATAGGTCCTTGAAAAATGTTATTATATATAATATATTATTATATTATTATATTATTATATTATTATATTATTACATTATTACATTATTACATTATTACATTATTATATTATTATATTATTATATTATTGTTATTGCCGGTCTATACGAGATAGCATAGTACTGATGTCAGAAATGTGAAAGCTGAAATGCATAGACATACATTCACATTTGTTCACATGACCAAATAAAAAAAAAAGCACATAGTTTGAACCCACAGCCTTCTGTGAGTATTTGTGACAAGTGCTTTGTGTATATAGGCAAACATGTAATAAAAATCATCGTATAAAGAGAGTCCATATATCACGCATTACTGCAACTGCAATAAATGCTCATGACCAGAGAGAAACAGGACCTATGAGCTTTGTCTGGGATTAGACTTCAGCTGTTGACACCCAGATTGCTTCATCCATCTGCGTTTGCACCTCCTTACTGTGCCTTTTAGTATTCTACTCTGCTCCTATAGGTGCTAGGCCAGGCAATATAGTGCTGAAGACATACATTAGACCTGGGAGCCCATTGGAAAAGCCTGTACTCGTGCCCCTGCGCTTGGATCATCGTCAAGGCACTGGGCGAGTTTGCAGTCACAAATCACAGCATTAGTACAAAGGGCTCACTTACTGTCTCGCTATTAACTCACGGCAAATTGGTGTCATGCTGTTTTAGAGGCGCTCTCTTTTCATTGCACACTCTGGTAATATGGCTCTTTTTGTACACATTACAGGTGGGCAGTCTGTGAGAATTATTCTGAAGAGACTGTAACTAAGCTGTGCTGGTTTTCTGGGCAGAGAGAGGGGAGATTAGCTGTCGTTTCGAATGGGACAAGATCTCATACCTCCAGATTTTACACATTAGCCATCTGGAGATTGGAGAATTATCTTGTGAGATATTGTTCTTTTTAATTTGCTACCAATTTGCAACCCATATAAGTTAAGTTACATTAGACAGCGGAAGAGTACAATATCTATGATTACTATCTGCCAAGGAACCTATGTTTTTACGGAAATAAAACAAAACAACAAAACAAAAGAGACTAAATGTATGTTTAGTTTATTTAATGAGACAAGTTAGTGCACAATATACAGATTTACTGTACACTTTAATAGGAGGGATGCATTGTGGCCTTTTGTCTATCTAGTAATAGTAGTCCCTGTCTAAATCTCATCTTGTCTTGTTTTCATGGACCCAGTATCATGTCTTGTATTGTCTTGTCGAATTATATCTTATCCCACTCCCATTAGCAATAGCAGCAGCATGTGTCATATGCATTGATTTTAAGCACACATTTTAAACTGTGCTACAGCAGTGATGTTTGCTTAATTTAGTATATTACATATATAATCTCATGCACATTTCTTTGATCGCTGCTGCCACTTTCCTCTCTACTGTTCACAGTGTGTCTTGTGTTAAAAGTGTTAAACAAAACATCAGATCAAACCTGTCAGGGTGTGATCTTCACACAAACTACAGACTCCTTCTTCAGTGACACATGACTGCTCCATCACCCACACCATTACAGCCACATCTCACTGTTTAACTGTCTTATCTGAGATGTGCCCATAGTAATTACGAGGCTCAGTTGGTTCCTCTCAGTTGGGCCCACCCAAGGGGCGTGCTGCTGCAAGATGGTTCCCATAGGTAATACATGTAGGTAATATGGCAGATTACACCTGTCACTTGTCCTGTGCTTTTATATGCAGCGCCTGCAGTGGATGTAATCCCAGGATTTGACATTATGCGGGACGAGAGTGAGTGTGCATACAGACACTCTCTCAGCTGCTTATAAAGGAGTTTAAGTGTCTGATCACATATTGAGATGATCTAGCCTTGTCCAGGCTGTTTGCCAGGTTCAAGGAGAAGCTTGTCATTACACTGAAGATGAGGTAGTGATCCTCTTGTAAACAGAGTGGCCATACGGTATTAATCATAATTTTGCTGTATGCTTTTCGTCAAATCCCTGTTTTCTTTTCCCTCAGACTGCCTCTTTGTCACCGAGTACTTCACACGAACACCTCGCAAGCTCAATGCTTTCAACTCCTTCGCCAGTGTGGAATTGTTCCACTTCAATGTGCCTGATGACACTATGATGGCCGTTTGGAACCTCATCACCTTCAAGGAGCAAGGGGGCACTTTCGGAGACAACTGCCCAAACCGCAATGTGACTGTGTAAGACCAGGCTACTGCACAAGAAAATGTAGTGCGCGAAATGGGTTGTAGGCTGAGTTGTTTTCCCTTTGACTGAATAAAAATCTGTGTTTCTCTTCCTGTGTGGTTTAAAAATAATCTGTACCTCACAGTTTTATATAAGTGATAGAGCCTAGTTCACAGTGTATGTGATAACTGTGGTCTTCAGCATAAGGAGCTTCTGCAGGAGTATTAGCTCAATATTCTGCATTAATCAGGCCTATTTATATCTGACAGCCATGTAGCGCATCATACGGACAGTTACTTATACTTTGACTGTTTGATTGACACACACATGATTAATATGATTGGTTTTACTCTCTTCTTAAAGGTGCACCCTTTAACTTTTTCTGGTGGAGGGTCTGCCACAGTGAAGATGTTATTGTTTGGCCTGAAATGTTTTATAGTACGGCATTAAATGTATAAATGTCCATAGAGACTAGGGCCAGTTAACAGTCAGATCTGTGGAAAGGCAACCCCCCCTCACAGTAATAATGACTGTGTATTATAAGTCTGGATAAAATAGATGGCTAGAATTTGTGAGAATATTACATTTTCAAAGCATTTTTGATAAATAAAAACCTTGTAATGTATATGCAAGATAGAACTTTAATGCCATACTGTGGAACATTCTTTCTTTAAACTTCCAGTTATGCCTACATGAAGACAAGCAGGTGGTGGGCCCTCTACCAGCTGACCTACATGGCGCATGTTTAAAGGGAAGTGCCAAATATTATGTTTTGTGATTGACAGGTACTTCCGGTCTGGGGCTCCACCTGTAATAAACCCCCTGTACACCCGCTTCCCTCGGGACACGGTGGTCCCAGGGTCTTTTGCGGTGACACTGACCTGGACACTTCCAAACCGGACGACTGGAGCATTTAATGTCACCAGTCCACTCCCCGGAGATTGGTTCCTGGCTGCGCACCTGCCCAAGGATGAAGGCAAGATCTCAGTCAAGGTAAGATACAAGTTTATCCCGATGACGATATTCATCGGGATAAACTATAAGAATCTGTCAGTAATGTGTCTGTAGTATGGTATCGCACAAAACACAAGCCTTTGTTATATTTTTTTTATTATAAGTGACACACATTCAAGTTCCATTTTGCATTAAAAAATATTGACGCTGATTCTGAAAAATTTGCTGGATCAGTTATCAGATTCCAAATATTGATTGAGCCGATATTGTGTTTGGACATATGAATTGATGTAATAAGACTGTTGTATGGCTACTGGTTGTATTTGGCCCAGAAAGTTTCATAATGTTGAATTTGTATTCATATAAATTTGCTCTGTGGTTACTTTAGTGATAAATAACAGCAACATAACACATTTACATCAGTTTTGTCTTATTTTATTTTTGCATAAAGGATCTATTGCCAAAATGGAAAAAGCTGCATCCCTAATAAAAAAGGGCTAAAAAAAAAAAGCTAGCAAAATATGTTCTGTTTTTGATATATATACTTCCATCAAATAAGTTTTGTTGTTGCTCATTTATTTTGTGACAGGTCATAGTTTGAACATGGCTGACAGCACTTTTTCATTATAGCTTGGTAATTGCATCAACTCTGTTGTAAATGCAATTGCTTATCAAGCTGTGAAATGACTATTAATGTGCTCCACAATTATTTCATAATCAAACCACAAGCTGCTGAACTTACACTTTGCAGACTCGTAGTTATTAGAATCAGGAGTCTAGAAGTAATGTTTGGCGGAAATGCTTTATGTGTATGTACTGTATATGTGAACACCAATTCACCAGCAACAATCTTATAGCTCTAGCTTGCATTGATGTAAAAAGGTAGTGTTCATTAAAGGTCCCATGACATGGTACTTCTTGATGCTTTTATATGGTGCCTTAATGGTTCCCTAATACTGTAAATGAATCCTTCTTCAAAATCAACACTCAGTGCATGAGAAAGACTCATGTACACAGTCAGAGTCAGAATATCTCTCTCTGAACGACTCATTCTGGGCCTTGTTGCTTGAATGCAAATGAGAAGGACACAGATAGGTTAGAGGAGCGGGTGGGGGGGTGGGGTGGGGGGGGGGATGCACCGCTGGTTCCTTGTTACTGTGCGCTGTCTCCCACTTCTGCGTTTTAAGCACGGAGGAAGAAAGGAGAGGAATTTCAATGAAAAAAACACATTTTCACAGAAAATAAAATTAAACCACTGCTGTTTCAGAGGTCCAGAGGGTCGGTAAAGGACTTCCGAGCCTAGAAACACTTGCACGTGCCTCAAGGCAAATAAAAAAGCGCATTTCGCATTGCGTAGCTTATTCGCGGTCCAGACTCTCTGGGCGTGATTTCCAGAGACAGGGGGTGGACATCCAGACGGTGGTGGAACTGCATTTGTATTTCTTTTTTCGATATGACGTAACATAGTTTCCTTGTTCAGAATCGCCCGTTTGAACTGTGTTTTTTTCTAACACAGAAAAGGACCGCAAATGCTCAGTTTAGACATTTCGCAACTTTTAGCCATGGGGGGGGGGCTAAACAGGGCAGGGGAGCTCACATTAACGTTCAAAAACCTCAGAAAGTGAAAATTTCATGCCATGGGACCTTTAAATATTCATTATTAAATAAAGGCGCTGTACCTGATTGTTAATGTCTTGAACTAGTTTTTAATGTCAGAACTAGTTCGTTTTAAACCATGTGAAGTGGCTCAAAGTTATTCCTTACTTACCTTAAGCATTCCGAGGATCCTAAATAGTCACCATGGTTGGTAAGTTTATAATGCTTTTCACTCTCAGAGACCAGAGGAGGGGAATTTGGTCGTGACATAAGGAGCAATAGTTTGTTCATAGTTGGTTAAGAGTGAATCAGATGTAGTGTTCAGAATTAGGGCATTAATCAGCGTTTACAAAGCTGGAATCATCCTTAATAAAGTTTTTTTTTTCCATTGTTAATTAAGATGTGTGTAGAATCCCTCAGTCATCCTGGTAGAATCCATGGCAAAAGAGAAATTCAATTTGTCAACTGGACAAAAGTGTATTTCACAAATGAATAAAAATTAATACATTTAACTATAAATAAATGTAACCATAATAAGTTATTTTAAAGTGTTACCAATTAGTTTTATCAGATCTGATTATCTTGTAATGCTAAAAACACACATACGACTTACTTTATGAAAGAATATCATCTAAAAAAATACACAGTTTACTTTTTTATGTAGGAGGTAAAGGGTTTAAAAGACTTTTATTTTATTTTGTTGTCAGTATATAGTCACTGGGGAATATTGCTAGTGTTGACATTCTCTATTATTACGCTGGCTCGGCACAGAAATCAAAATGCACAGACAAGCATTTAATATTTTTGATACAATTTCTAGTTGTCAGTGCTGTAAATCTGAACTCTGAATCACTGTGGTACTGCTTTTCAATCAGCGGAGTGCTAACAAGTGTTCTGTAATTTCACTTTGATGAAATCTACATCGGGCATTCTCCCTTCACGGTTACTTAGCTCTTGCTTACAAAAAAACTATACACGCACCAACTGTGTAATGTGTGACTGAGCTCAGAGCAGCAGAACAGTGGCACAATGTTTTTGGTTCTATTACTCTCCTCTATTTGACGACCTAAACTCCTGCTGATTTCCATTTCAGCCAATTTATTTACCACCGGTACAGCATTTGCTTTGTGGGTTTTTTACAGGCTGGCAAAAGTGCACCAGCAACAAACAATCAAAAATACCATCAAAAGTTGCTATCCGTGCAGCGTGTCCAGAAAAATTGGTTTTCTTTCGAGCGCCATGAGAATAGGAAGAACCGCGGTGAATTCGACCAGTTTCTATTGAATGGTGAAGAATAACACACCTATTGTAAATTGTGCTTAGAGAGGCAGTCTCATAGCAGTCACAATGGGATGTGTCCTCTGAAGGCAAAGAAAGCAGAACAGAGATTACACACCACATTGATAATAATAACACTATAAACACATTAAAGGCTTTAGCGAAGAAAATATTCTTGGTGTTTTTTCTGATGAAGAAATTTTCACATTGCTTTCAGCACCTTTTGAAGATTAAGAGGTTGAGGATAGCCTGGGAATTCCCAGGCCGCTTCCGTTCGTTTCGAACTGGAAGGCGGCCTGGAAACTCGTCCAAGCGAGAGTCCCAGATTTAGGGCCCCAATCAGAGAGCGGGGGAGGTGTGGCAAGACGGTGACGCGTACCACATGACAAACGGAAGCTTGTAGTTTGAACTGACAACTGACATGATTGGCTATGGACTTACGTATACGCTCAATGATAGACATTCATAACGCCCAATAAACGGCCGTTGGCAATCGCTAACCACACCTCCGCTACGGGATTTTTCGAAGCAAGTTTCCAGACCCATATCTCACTTGTGATATGGTCAGGTGTTAACCAGACTAGGTTGAGGAGGCATTTTAGATTGAGTTGTGGGTTGTAGCAAAGACAGAAGAATTAAAATAGGGGTTTTGATTTTTGATTTTAATATTTTATTAAATTCTAATGAAGTACCAACCCTGAAAGAAGATACACATGTGGATAAAACTGACTAAAAAACTAGAACTAGAGCGTATCCTGAGCCCACAAGAAGCGACCTGCGTAGCACCAGTTGTACGTCGACTACAGTTTGAGAAACTGGATTATACCATTACGTTTTATGGACTATCAGAATGATGAAAAAAATAAGAACTGTTTCATAGCTATTAACAATTCAAAACCAAATATTATATCCTTTAAAATAGTCCTCGGAGTACAGCCTATAACAGGAAGCTGAAACCCATGAATACAATATGAATACAGTGTAAGACAAGCAATGAAGAATCAAACAAGCAAAATAAAAATGATTCTATCAGGTTGAATTCACGCTACAACATAAATATTAATACATCTCAATGTTCTTCTGTTTCCTTTGCTTTGCCTGTCATTTGCCTATCTTTTATCAGTTTTTAATCTTCACCTTATTTAACTGCTCATTCAAAATGCATGCTCCGCTGTGGCATTTGTGAGTGAGAGGATTTACATGATGAAACAGGGAAAAACCAAAGGTAAACTGTAGTTCACATTGTCAGATTGCAGATCTGTTACGGCATGTTGCATTAGATTATTCAGGTATCTCCTTCAGACTGAAAACTTCACCAGCGCCTCTGAGTTTTTTGTCTTTTTAAAAGTGAATATTCTCTACGGGTCGATCTGAGTGAAGGAGCTAACAGAATCCAATTAGTCAAGGTTTCAACCGGGACTTTGTCTGTTCTATGGCCTAAATGTTCTTTTGCTGGTAAGAAAAGGGCAGGAATTCAAATAGACGGAACAAATTAAGCACATATTCTAGCAAAAGGTAAAAGCCTAAAAAGCTGTCTTTAGAAAACAATGACGTGAAGTCATATTTTACAACTAACTAATACTATTCACACTATTAGCTAGTATTCATGAGTTTGATCTTCCTGTTATAGGCTATACACTTAGGACCATTTCAAATGATATAATTTTTGGTTTTGAATTGTAAATAGCTATGCCATGGTTCTCATTTTCTCATCATTCTGATCTCATTTCTCAAACTGTAGTCGATGTCCAACTGGTGCTACGCAGGTCGCTTCTTGTGGGCTCAAGATACACTCTAGTTCTAGTTGTTAAGAGTAAATTTTATCCACATGTATTATCTTCTTTAGGGGTTAGTACTATAATACTATACTACTACTACTATAATACCGGTACTACTACTACTATAATAATAATAATAATAATAATAATAATAATAATAATAATAATCATAATCATAATCATAATCATAATCATAATCATAATAACATTACATTTTAAGGACTACCATTCTTGTCTCAGCATTAATCTCCTGTGAAATATCCTAGCAGTAACATAACCCTTCTCCAGAAAGTTGCATAGCACACTATACTGTAGCATAGGACCTATTACATATTTTGTCACAAATAACACATTATATGATTTTACATTACATTTATAACAATTACTCTTTTTTATTACTTTAATCAAATATAATGCAATTGTACACATTTCTTGCTGTAAAAAGGGATTATACAGCTCTGGAAAAAAATAAGAGACCACTGCATTTTTATTTTTATTTTTTTTTCTGAAATCAGCATTCCTACATGTATTACAGACAATCCATTCCAGCATCTGTTGAATTCCAACACAAACACAAAGCTTCAGTTCTTACACCAGGAGTAGAATAAAGTCACCCAAGAACAATGTGAAAGACTTGTGCCAAGACGCATGAAAGCTGTGATTAAAAATAAGGGCTATTGCACCAAATATTGATTTCTGAACTCTTCTTAAGTGTAAACATTAGTATTATGTTGTTTTAAAATGAATTTGATCTTGTTTCTTTGCATTGTTTGAGGTCTGAAAACATGTTTTTTTGTTATTTTGACCATTTGTCATTTTCTGCAAATAAATTATTTTTACTTGGAATTTGGGGGAAATGTTGTCAGTAGTTTATAGACTCAAACAAAAATGTTCCTTTTGTCCAAACACATACCTATAAGTAGTAAAATCAGAAAAACTGATAATTTTGCAGTGGTCTCTTATTTTTTTTTCCAGAGCTGTATCTCTGAAACCTATAGCAACACAAGCTCTTTGTTCTGTGCTGCGCCTTATTTAAAACACAGCTCCACACATGCTGCTCGCTCTGACAGGCTGCAATAAATCAAAGGGTCACCCAGCAGCACCTCTCGGACTAATGACATGTCACGGTAATTGTGGCTGGAGCAAGAGGGGTTAGCCATCAGATGACAGGATAAATGACCTTATTTGGCATTCACACCTGTCCTTTTCAATGAGATGGGAAAGGCGCTGTTCCCCTAAAACGCTTTTTAACACAAGATCATGCATGGCCCACTGTATGTACGTCATTGTGCCTCAGTTTATCAGGCAAGCACATAAACGTTATTGTGAAGGGGAATAGTGTGGTGGAGCATAGGACAGTGCTATTATTAGAAAGATAACAGCTTCCCTTGCAGGATTCTGAGGCGTTCTCCTTTTAACTAGCTCTGACGTGTCATTGGAGACTTGCAGTAAATATTTAAAAGTGCCAATGGCAAATAAGACTGCACATTTCTCCAAAATACAGTTAACATAATAAGTGTTTTAAAGGTCCTATATTACGCAGAATTGACTCTTGTCCGAAGCTGTGTTTTGTTTCTGTCACTCATGATTAAGTAATCCTCTGTTATTAGTCTCTCTACATCTCCAAAGCTCAAAATGCTCTGTTCCACTTTGTGATGTCATAAAACTGTAATTTTCAAGTTAACAGCTACCTTATACCTTTTGTTTGGTAGAGATTGGAAATTCCAGGGCTTAAATGATCCAAATGGTTCTAGTGAAGGTGAATGGAATTTAAAACCACAGTGGAGCACAACCAAACAGTACAGTGCCAATGCTTATCTAATTTACACAATGCAATAGCCACATAATATCAAATGTAAATACGATGTTAAATACATTTTTAATAGATACAGATAAAAATATGTTCCTTGCATGTAAATTGTATAATGGGAATGAGTCTCGTGATATTATCCATTTGTTTTCATACACTTGCATCATACTATTTCCTATAAATTCTTATTTTCCAACGTTTCTTCACACATTCTTCTCTCAAAACATACTGTATACACTTTAAGCTTGTGCTGTGCTTGCAGGGCCTGTCTGAAGAGTGCCAGTACCTTTTCCAGCCTCAGCTCATCGTACAAAGGCTCATCGGGATCTCAGTGCTGTACCCTGGATACTTCATAGACCAGATGATCCCCGCCCACAACAGATCTGCACTTTACAAGTAGGTTTTAGTTAATGTTTTTCTATTACTATTTTGACACAGGGCACACTTTTGCTGGTTAAAAATATTACATGGCACACCACCAACTAAAATACTACTAAATTACACCCCCCCACTGGCACACTGGTTGACTAATTAGACGAATGAAGGATTGCACTGAAGAGTGACACTGGCAATATTAGCTTGTAATGATGTGTTTTTAATGAAATGTGTTCATGTGTTTTTTTTTTGTGGTAAAGGAATACCGGTAATGGGTGGTTGAATGGCAAATAGATCGTATTTTGCAGAGAATTAAGAACTGAAAAATAACTATTAAAAGTATAAATATTTGCAATGCTGATTCAAAGTATTACACAATCACTGTTTTCACCTGTACTGATACTTGCAGTGATATCACGCTGGGGGTGTTCTACATGTATGTGGACTGAAATACACAGAATGTTAATCAGTTACCATGACACAATGCACAAATTTAGCAAACACTGCTAAATAAATGTTAAGGTTGTCGGAAAACTCAAGAAAAAAAAATGTGTTCATGGTCCAGTTTAGGTGTTAGATGTTCAACATAAAGGTGAAAGAGAAACTGAAAAACTGTTGGCTTGTGACTGTAATTGTGAGAGATGTTTTTAGGAGCATATCAGTTCACCTATTATATTTCCAACCAGGTTAGAGCTCTTTCTGATCAGATTGTGTTAAAACAAAGCTCAGATTAAAGTCTTACAGGAGCAACAGAGCTTCAAACAGAATAGTACCTTCAGTTATCATCACACGCCTAGAGAATGTAGATGACATTATCTGCAAAATATCAATGTGTAAATGTCCAGATAAAGGCCTCTGTGCTTTGTTGCAGTACTATTCTCCTCCTAGTGTACATTTGTATTCTGACCATCTGTCTGTGTGTATCTGGGCTTTTGCAGAGTGTTCATCCCCAATTATGTATCAAAGGTCAAAGTTCAGCTGGTAAACTGCAGCACAAAGAACAAGAGCAGCGACAGTTGTCCCGTGGTGCTGAAGATAAGAGCCCGGGCGCCTCCAGTGCATAACTCAAGTGCCCTGGACTGTCGGGAGTGGAATCCCTGTGAACTTGCCTCCGCTGCCCCCGCCTGGGAGCAGTGGTACTACATCCTGGTGGAGCACTACCTCAGTAACGCTGATGTCTACTTCCGCATTGGAGTCCAGATCACAGGTGAGTGCTTAGTTTGACAGCATGGTTCAGGTATGTCCAAAGATACTGATACCAACCAAAGGGAGTCATTAAAGATATGTTTTTTTCTTAAAATTTTACGATAGTAGAAAATTTGGTAGCTTAAAGGGCCCATATATGGTATAATATTGTTTCCTCATTCTGTTTTGTTACATTCACGCATGTTTAACACACAAACCGTGCATATTTAGGCTAAACAAACAAAAACATCACCTTGTGATGTCATGTGGTACTACAGGAAGTGCTCCACTGTGTTTTTTAACTTACTATACACCGTCACTAGAATCATTTCGATGATTTAATCTCCAGAATTGCCTTTCTCTTCTGAACACAAGGCAAAAAGGAGCTGTTAACTTGAAAACAGGTTTGTTTTTGATCAGGCAACAACATTCTAACACGGCTTAAAGCTCACAAGAGTGTAATATATAACCTTTAAATTAAATATCATGTACAACTTAACTTATATACTTCAAGTTCAAGTCCAGGATTGGGCACAATTTTAAGTCAGTGTCATTAAGTCAGTGTCAGATAGATTTAATGCCTTGTAGGTCACTATTGCTGTGACTAGATTTATAATTATTTTAGCATCCACATTCAATTTGTGAAAGATGTATTTTTTTACTGGTTGTGGTTGTTGTGGCTGATCTCTGGATTAAAGGCTAAAATTGTTCTGAAGCAAGTTGAAGTGTGAATGAGATCTTGTTCTCCTTTGCTCTTTATATTAATTCGAAAATTACTTGTCAAGTTGCAGTAGCTGCTCCCTTTGAGGTTTTCAAACTGTGAGCGCCTCACTGTTGTATAAATAAGAGTGTTTTACTAAATTTTCCAATTAGCTTAATTTATTGAATAACATCTTGGAGGTACTGTTGATTTCCATCTTCTTGTCATTGTTTTCAAATAAATTGTGATCTATTCCCTGTGACTGCATGCTGCTGGCTTCCTGTTGGTTCATTATTTTTCACCCTGCTGCTTCTGGAGCGGTGCTATTGTATGACTCATAAATTAGGCCAAACAAATGCCTCTAGTGGAGCTGCTATTATAGCATAATTTAATACAAATGATTATGTTCTAGAACTGCATAATATATACAAAAGTACAATTATTCTATACAGTGGTATCTCACCTTACCAAATTAATTCGTTCCAGAAGTGGTTTCGTAACGTGAATTTTTCATAAGTTGAGTAGCTATTTCAATGGAAAAGGCCTGATTCGTTCCAAGGTTGTTGTTTTTTTATAGTGTAACATTTTTTTTTATAGTGTAACATTGGTTCTGCATCCTGATTGGCTAAGAGACTAGACCAGGACTAAACGTGGACTAAACCAGGTCTAAACTAAACCAGGTCTAGACCAGAACTAAACCAGGTCTAGACCAGAACTAAACCAGGTCTAGGCCAGAACTAAACCAGGTCTAAACCTGGACTGGACCTGGACTAACCCAGAACTGGACCAGGATTAAACTACCACATGCCGCTCTTTGCCGGTTTCGTGCGGCTGGTTTGTGGCTCGGGCTCCAGAGGACGCGGTCCGGGCACCGCGGTTCTATGTCGTGCTCGCAGCCCCAGTGCTGGTCGTGCAGACCAGGACTAGCACTTGCCGCGCGGTGCCGTGCTCCTCGCCGCGCGGTGCCGTGCTCCTCGCCGCGCGGTGCCGTGCTCCTCGCCGCGCGGTGCCGTGCACCTCGCCGCGCGGTTCCGTGCTCCTCGCCGCGCGGTGCCGTGCTCCTCGCCGCGCGGTGCCGTGCTCCTCGCCGCGCGGTGCCGTGCTCCTCGCCGCGCGGTGCGTTCATGTCTCCGCGCTGCTTCCGGAGTCGTGTCTCCCCCCACGCTTCACTATTTAATACATTTTGAAAATCTTGAGTGTTCGGCGCTAGAGCTAAGAGGCCGAGAAAGGTGCTCTTTGAGCGGGGATAACAGCGGGGCGTGCATCTGAGCGTGCATTATTCGAATTTTTGAGATTTCGCGTTTCGTAACTTGAATTTTCTTTCGTATCTAGAGACCAAAATTTAACGTGAGGGCGTTTCGTAACTTGGATTTTTCGTATGTAGGGTCTTTCGTAAGGTGAGGTACCACTGTACATTCATTTCCATCTAAAAACATTGTATTTTTAATAGATTTCTTTTTCAGCAACTCACAGTACAAATGTATTTCATAGTTCCCTGATCCTGTTCTTTCTTTTCAGTGGCACATATTGAGTGTTGGACATGTGTTTTGATTGAAAACACTAGACTGCCGCTAAGGGACCATTAGGAGTCTTGTTGGAGGAAGACTAAAGCTCAAATAGCTCTGATTCTTGTGGGATTGCTAAGAGGCCAGTGATCGCATGACTAAGTGCTATGTGCTATTTTTTTTGGATATGGACAGCTCCTGTATTTTTTAGACTGGCTCTGCGGGGACGGCCGTGATATCTGTAGGAAGTCCGCTCTCCCATGCAGCGCTGCCCTCCCCATGCTCTGTTCTACACTTTGTCGCCATGGCAACACCCACACTAATTATTCACACTCTGTCTTTTTTCCCCGTGGCTGGCAGGCGGATCTTGGCGTGACCTTTTGTGGATTTAAATTGAGAAAGGGCTCAGGTTGGAGTCAACACCTCCTGAGATGTTTTGGGCTCTCGTTAGTAGGAGCTGCCTCACAAGTGTGGCCCTCTCGCGTCAATCTGTGCCAATTTACAGGTATCAGAGTCATGGCCCCCACCTGTCAGCCCAGGATCCACTGACACTTCGAGATTTTCCTCTTGTTAAAATAGTAGCTTTGCTGCTTGTGTCTGGATTTCCCTTTAAAGCACTGAAGATCTCAAGTGTAAATACCTATGTACTATGTATGCATTTATTATTATTTTTAAACTTTACTATTATGGTAACTTTTCTATTTTATATGCAAGGCAACATCCAATCCAGTGGACCCTAACAGATTCTTAAAGCTACGGATACCAGTAGAAAATTACTGATTGAATCTTTAAATGATTAGAAAGGTAATTTTAATACTTTAATACTATGGCTGTTAGCATCCTTATACAGTCTACAAATGTAGTAGCCTATACTATTTAGATAGAAACAGATAATGAAAACAGTACACTAACTACATATTCAACTAGCTTCATAGCCAGTGTTTTCACTCATTTTAGTTACAGTCTTGTCAGTAATATATTGATTATAAATTGCATTACACGGTGTCAGGAGAAAATATTCTTTGAAAGCATAATCTGTCATTAAACTTTATAATAACTATACCTTTATTAGCTCTAATAAAACTTCAACATTCATAATGACCAAATAGTATTGCTTGTTTATTAAGAAGAAATTCAGGCTCAGCAACTGCTAAACTAAGGGTTTTAATTAAGAAGTTACTAAGCCTGAATCATATTTAATACACTGTTTTTTCTTATTTACTCATATTACACTATTTTCTGATTTATGTTATAATGTTGTTTCCTCATCACAAACATACCCAGCGTTTTGTTTTATTCTCACATGTTTAACACACAAATCCTGCTTATTTAGGCTGAGTTCTTCTCTCAAACAGAAAACACACTGTTCTGCCTTGTGATGCTATGTGGTAATACTGAATGTGCTCCACTGTGTTTTTAAACTCCATAGACCTTCATTACAATCATTTGGATGAGTTCAGCATTGAAATTGCCAATCTCTACTGTACAAAAAGTTAAAGGTGGCTGTTAACTTGGAATCTACCACTTCATGACATCACAAGGTGTAACAGAGCATTTTGAGCTTTAGAGATGTAGACAGACTAACAATAAATGATTAGAAAAACATGTGTTAATGAAACAAAACACAACTTCAGGTATGTTTTAGAGGAGGTGACAACATATACCATGGCTTAAAGCTGGCAAGAGTGAATTTTGCATAATATAAGACCTTTAACACTAATTAAATTGTGATTATTACAGCGTGTTACCTAATATGCAGAGCCTATGATGCATTCTGTGTTTACACCACAATATGCAGTATTTAATAATGCATATCATTATCTTTGCTATTACAATCCACAGAACTACATGGACACCAAAACTCCTCCAATGATCTGGACACAAAACAGCAGACCTATAAAACAAAGATACCTTTGAATATCTCTTGCTTTGTGCTGTTTTTTACAAGTTGTTGTTAGGTGATTTTTGATGCTGCTCTTCCCATGACCGTTTCTTCGGTGAGCTGGTTATGCTGAATGAGGTCTTATCCAATTACCGTGAATCTTTGTCTCATTAAAACGCAGTGTGTAGCATCTCTGAACATTGCTGTTTACTTTGTGGCAACCAGCCGACAGGAATCATTTCAAACATTTGCAAAAGCCCTTGGGTGCTCGGTGTGGCAGTGAAAGAAGTGACTTTGTGCAGCCTGTCAGTGGGAGACATCTCTGTGAGTGGTTGTTTGATTTTATGATGATGATTATGATATTACACAGCTGTCAGAATGTGAAGGGTAAGAGATCACGGTCATGTACAAACATTCACAAACCTTCACTTCTGGAACAAAAAAAATCACAAAAGAGCTTCCTAATATCATCATTGATCATTCAAAACAAATTCATCCTAAATTGCACCTCAACCTAAATGTAAAACTTTAACATTGATAACAAAGCATGGCATGTTAATTATAGTTAAAAGCAGGTTAAAAAATAGTAATATGCAATTATGAAATTAAATACCAAAACACAAAGATTTTATTAATATTATTATTATTATTATTATTATTATTATTATTATTATTATTATTATTATTATTATTATTGTTATTATTATTATTGCGGGCTTACATTCACATAATAAACACAAAAGACTTTTTAGATCTTTTAACCTTATTATAGATGTTTCCCCGCACCATTTACTCACCCAAAATGGTATTTAGAGTGATTTGTGCATATTTGAGCAATCTTTAATTGCTTATTTTCAAGACGCCATATTGCCGATCCTTCCCCGTTTTCACTGCCACAAACATACGCCCACTGCTCTCTACTTACTTCCTTCTCAATTTTCTTTTCTTGTGATTTGTGATACGTGCAGAAATCAGCAGTGTTGCGTAGTCATTTTGGTGCAAATGAAAAAACTAAAATCTGCTGCTTGCTAATGTGGTGTTCAGTTATCCATAGGAGGTGCCGGGTCTTTGTTGTGATGGCGTTTACGGCGATGTCAGCTCCCATATGCGGAAGTCAGCGGGTTTGTTTCCTTTATCATGTCATTTTAGATGAGTATTGCAATTTTAAATGTGAAAATTATATTACAAGGATCCACGGGTGTCCTAGATTATAGCTATAGAGCAGACACAAGCACAATAGGTCTTCTTTAAAGCATTACTCCCTAAGGTAGTGTGTGCCTCCATTCTATCTGTTTTGCTGCTCTGGCATCAGATAATTTATAATTTATAACATGTGTGCCATCTGGCCATTTATAATTAAGCAGAAAATACATTATAGGGCAAGCAAAAACGTAGTATGGCATACCACTCACAGACAATGATCTTTAACTAGATCTATATTATAGATCAAGCTAGAATTAAATAAGAACCAATCCAGGAGAAAATCACGCCTAACTAAATATTAACTAATAACCAAACCATTACTGAATCAAGACAGAACCCCAGCTGAACCTCCATGTTAAATCTAAATTTAAATTGGTGTAAACTAGTACAATTTAAAGTAACAAACCAGGATTAAACCAATAACATGTAGGGGTAATATCCCAATTTTCTTTGAACCAGATAACGAGATATCAATTTAATCATTATTTATGAAGACTTAGAATGTGTATCATGCTTGTAAGAGGTAAATTAAGTGTTCTGTTTGTTCTGACAGTTCATACTTTACTATGATTGGTTAATCCCACTTGTCAATTACTCAGAGCCTTCGCGAGTAAAAGTGTCTGTGTTTGAGAGCTGGCAGTGACCGCCAGTGATGACCACTACACGATATCACAAAGTGGAACAGAGCATCTTGAGACAAACTAATCAGGCAAGATTATTTCAACATGTTTGAATTTTTTTTTTTTATGAGGTAACAACATTGTAACATATCTTAAAGCTCACAACAATCCATTTTGCATAATATAGGATCTTTAAACAGGTAAACACAGAATCACGATCTGACAATATCACCAAAATAGCATGGATGATTTTGTTAATTTGCTAATTTTGTGTTGATCTCCTGTTTATCTCCTCCAGATTGCTCTAAACCAAACTTATCAAAGGAACAAGCCCAGCCCAGCTCCTCCATGAACATGCCCCAGTCTTTTGGAACACCCATGGGCTTCTCACTGTCTGAAACTATGTCTCTGGCCACTGTCCCAAGTCTGTCTCAAAACTTCAGCCTCCAGCCCCCCTCAGTAAACAATGTGGTTTACCTCGCCCCAACCTCGGACCCTAACAAGTGCTGGCCCATCCGTCCTACCCTGAGGAATGAGCTGGACACCTTCTCTGTGCATTTCTATGTGTTCTTTGGACCAAATATCTCCATCCCACCTGATAGAGCTGCAGTGTTTGCCATCAACCTCATGCCAGTTTTAGACAGTGGAGGAGTCCTCAACATGGAGCTCAAGCTTAACATGGTGAGTGCTCTTAATTATAATAAATATGTGTTTAAAGATATGTTATGTAGCTTTTCTGGTGGGAAGTTATTGCCTGACTTGTTTTAAAGATCCCATAACATTGTACTTCTTGATGCTTTTATATGGCTCCTTAATGGTTCCCTAATACTGTAAATGAATCCTTCTTCAAAATCAACACTTAGTGCATGAGAAAGACACATGTACAGAGTCAGAGTCATAATCTCTCTGTCTGAACAACTCATTCTGGGCCTTGTTGCTTGAATGCAAATGAGAAGGAGACAGATTGGTTAGAGGAGGGGGGGGGGGCAAATGCGCCGCTGGTTCCTTGTTTTAGCGGTGCGCTGTGCCTGGCCCCACTTCCGCGTGTGTAAGCGCGAAGGAGGAAAGGAGAGGCTTTTCAATGAAAAAAAACACATTTTCACTGAAAATAAAATTAAACCACTGCTGTTTCAGAGGTCCAGAGGGTTGGGTAAAGGACTTCCGAGCCTAGAAACACTCGCACGTGCCTCCAGGCAAATAAAAAAACGCATTTCGCATTGCGTAGCTCCTTCGCGGTCCAAACTCTCTGGGCGTGATTTCCAGAGACAGGGGGTGGAGATCCAGACGGTGGTGGAACTGAATTTGCATTTCTTTTTTCGATCTGACGTCAATAAGGTGCCTTGTCCAGAATCGCCCATTTGAGCTGTGTTTTTTTCAAACGCAGAAAAGGATCGCAAATGCTCAGTTTAGACATTTCGCAACTTTTAGCCATTGGGGGGCCCTAAACAGGGTAGGGGAGCTCACATTAACGTTCAAAAACCTCAGAAAGTGAAAATTTCATGCCATGGGACCTTTAAAGTATGGCATTAATCAGTTACAGATATTTTCTTACATTCTTATTGTTATGTTGGCCTCTCCACAGATCTAACCTTTAACTTCACATGCTTGTTGAGATAGATATGTTTAATGGCATATTGTGGAACTTTCCAGGCAAAGTAATACTATCTCCATGAAGACAAGCCAGAAGCTCCATAAAAAAAAAAGAAACATAGTGCGCCTTAAATTTAATTTTTATGTTTGTGTTTTATTGTCAATACTCATACCCATAATGCTGTTAGTCATTTTTGAAATGCTTTGGATTAATATTATTTGCATGGTGGAAGAGTAATTAATCCACAAACATGCATGTAAAGATGGTCCTAGGAAAGGTTCTATATTGTGCAAAACTTTTGTAATCTTTAAGCCAGCTTATGCAATGTTGTGATGCCACCCACAACCCAGAGTTTTGTTTCATTCCCGTTTGAACAATCCTTTATTTTTAGTCTGTCTACATCTGTAAAGCTTGTGATGTCATTAAGCTGTAGTTTCCAAATTTACAGCTACCTTTTAATATTATAAGAGCACTATTATAACATCTTAAAATGTGTATTATTGGCCCTTTAAATGTGAGCGTGAATCTTTGTTTATCAAGCGTGTGCCACTGTCTCAGCATTGCAGCGAACAGGGAGCTGTCCATGGTGCTAGTCCATCTATCAGCCCTTACTGTAACTCAATCTTACTGTAACTCTGTAAATCAGCACCCCTATAGAAAGACATATTTGTTTTGTATTAAATATTTGGCTTCTTCCAAATGATCTTGCCTCCACAATCAATTATCTTTAACTATAGTACAGTTTGTACTAGTGTAATACAATAAAATATTTCTGCCAGACAAAGTAGCTTGTAGTTTGGAGATAAATATTCAACAATTGCTGTAGGGAAAGGACTAAAGTCAGCTGCTAAATATGGATCCTCAGATGGGCAAAGTGAGTAGTTCACAAAGACACAGAAGCCAAGATTCAAGATTCAAGATTTAAGATTGTTTATTTGTCATATGCAGGATCAACACAAGGTCAACAATGCAATGAAATGCTTAGGATTAGAAGAACCCTTGACTCGCTAAGTGTTTGGGCTAATGAAATATGGCTCTCAAACGAATGAAACACCCAAATTCAGGCAAGCTTCTGAAATGTCTTTGTTGAGATGCTCTTTGAACACAATCTCATTAAAAATTCTCCATTTCCAGGGATGAACAGTGTTAAGCTTGATAAGGTAAGGGCATTTAAATGTGATGAGAAAACAGAAATAATATTGAGAAATAACACGGGCACATCTAAAAACAAAATAAAATGAAATTATTAAAATTTGTTCAATTCAAAGTGAGTTGTATTTTATTAGAAGTAAAATACTACATTTTACAATTGTGTGTGCATATTGAGCAAGTTTACCTTAAATGGATTACTTGTGTTTATAAAGTAAGAACTACTATTTAATTTGTACAACTAATTTAATTACTTTTCCAACACCATTATTTATTGTGATCTAGCAAGCTCTTACAAAACAAAACAAACAAACAAACAAACAAACAAAAACAACTAAAAGTAAATCTTCTAAAATGCATCTTAGACTACACTTTTTGGAATATGCACAGCCGCAACCTGTGTGAAATGAACGCCGTGTTCGATCTTCCTGTCTGTAATGAACGCTAACAGTCACACACAATGGAGACTATATTGTTAATGTTGTGGGAAATGAAAATAATTGGCCTGATAAATAACTGTGAGGTTTATTGACTGATTCCTGGTGCAATTACGTCTCTGCTCC
Source organism: Paratrypauchen microcephalus (assembly GCA_036785185.1). Lineage (NCBI taxonomy): Eukaryota > Metazoa > Chordata > Actinopteri > Gobiiformes > Gobiidae > Paratrypauchen > Paratrypauchen microcephalus. Next base: position 3,120,582 of record JAVJIX010000105.1, on the reverse strand, counting down.
AGCCACAGCCCTCTGAGGACCTGGCAACAGGAAGCCATGTGATATGACCATAATGCCACACTTCAATAGGTCATTCCACACAACATCCATCATCATCATTATATAGGTCACCTCGTGTTCCCATGATGATCAATTCACTGTAAAGACCATTTCTGTCCTCATATAGTATATCTGCATAGGGCATTCAGGACATTACTAGATAGTAAGCAATGCATGATGTACTAGGTAAAGCAACTGATATCTATAAGCCTATAAATTCAACCACAATGTCATTGTTTATGGTAGGTGTAAATTACATGTTGTTGTGCTAAAATCGTATTTATGGACAGTTTAAAATATAGAAATCAAACTATTATGATAGCTTATCTTAACAGAACAGCATTTCATAAAATCCTTTCACATAAAACTGTGCTCTGTGGAACTTGAACAACATATTTGGTTAATTATATTGTTATGGTAACAACTCAAAAACACAGGAGAGAACATGATGTACAAAAAACTAATAATGACAATAATTACAGCTAAAATATACTGTACTGTTATGTCCATATTTATGTTACTAATAATTTCAAAATGACAATCTTTAGATTAGTAGGCAAACACTGAGCAATGAATAAATAACACGTGGTTAAGTACACTTTAAAAATAGGTGATATATGCTGTATCTACATTATAATAATTGCTCCTTTTGTTAAGATGATTGTGTATTTTTAATTTCATCACCATATAAAGTTGTTTACTAGTGAAATGTTTTACTGCCATTCACTTCACTGTGGGTTGTCTGGGGAGCAGCAGTAGCATTTAGACAGTCTGTGTTGAGTTATGACCTGTTATGTCCTCCTCCATTAAAACGGTTGTGATCAATATATGCCTGGCAACCAAACCACAAATCAGACTACCCAAAGCATTCCTCCCAACGATACAGTATACAACCTCTTTATTCTGTGTTGGTGGTATTTGCAATGTTTTGTTTATTTTTTGTTCATTGGAGCCAGCAGTGGCTGTAGTGTTTGTCCATTATTCAAATGGTTTGCAGTTAGTTTTAATCCTCATTTGAATGTAATTCTTTTCTGCTGCCTATCATGGGCTTCAGCTTCCAACACCATTTTGAGGATGTTCCATTCTTCAAAAAAAGTATTACATTTTAAAACATGGCATATCACTTTATTTTTATTAATAGATCTAGGCCTGAGTGCTTGTCCATAGGTTTCAGAGTTATGAAAATCTAGCAGGGTTGCTGTAGCAATTAAAAATCCAAGAATAAAAATATCAAAAAGTACTCAAAAAAGTACTCAAAAAAACCCAAACAAACATGTGAGTGGATGAATGTGGTTGTCAGCGTAGCCGTGCATATTGGCACTGCTTTAGGAAATTAGGAGACAATACAAGTGAAGTGACTTTACAAGATGAAGTGACTTTATTGATCTCACACAGGAGAAATTCTTCTCTGCATTTAACCCATCCTGTTATTAGAAGCAGTGGGCAGCACATTACTGCGCCCGGGGACCATCTCCATGATCTTCTTGCTTCGGTTTGGTCAGGACCTAAGCTGGAGGATTTACCTATGGTGTATGTTTTGGGTTGATGGGTGGTGGTGTGTTTGTCTCCTTCTCTACTCTAAAAGAATCTATGGTGCCTTTATTTGCTCCAAAACCACAAAGTGACGTTTCACCACCATGTTTTTAGTTGATAGGAAGTGCCTAAATTCAATGTGTTGGCTGTTGCCTAGCAGCGATGGAGGTTCACATATGAAATCCATTTAAAGCTTCCTATTTGTTCAGGCTACTTGATGTATGACATTTTCCCACACCACAGTGTCGAGCCGCACAATTACTAGAATCCAAATCTCAATTGAATGGATGCAATTAGCAAATTGCAAAGTCTGTATTTTTTAATGTACTCTAATTGCTCCACAATCAACATAAAAACTGCTAACAATGTTCAGAAATTGTTCTTCTGAAATGTAATTCTTGTGTCTTTTTGTCAATTCCTCTGGGCACGTTTAAAATGTGAACTCAGAATCCTATTATCAAAACATAAATTGCAAATCTAATCGCCCTCACAATGAGAAATCGCAATAACATATTTTTCCCAAATCGTGCAAGCCTAGCAAATAATAATATGTGGTTTATGCAATATTTTTTATTAACTAGACATTTTAATAAGTAAAGCTATTGTTTTGCGTGTTTTTTAATCCATAATCCTACAGATGAGACAAAAAGGTCAACAATTTTTTTTTAATACTTTATGAAGCACTGATATAAAGGCATTGTGTGTTTGTGCAGTATAAATATCAGGGCAAAATAGGATCATTGCTTGGGTGGAGCACTGTGCTCTCAAATTGCTACCAGCGTTGATATCTATTAGTTTCTGAGCAATGAAACATTTGCCCCATTCCCATAGCAATCAATTTTCACATTTTTTCATTCTATATACAGTATATTTTTAATGGTAATATGTACTCAAAGTAATGCTTATGAACAGCACACTAAAACTTATGAATTAGGCTGTGAGCCAGTGAGAAAATATATTTGATAGGTTACTTGTAAATGCTCAGACTGATGCTGTGGTTTGTGAGTCCTGCCACTCAAACAAAACAGACAGATGTGATGACAACTACACATCGATCAACATCTGAAAAATCGAGCAGGTTTTAAATGGCAAAATTAACAATGACTAATGTGGCAGTGCGTTCTGAACAATGTAACACAAGTCTTTAAAAAGGGACAGATGTGACTCAAACACAAAAAAAACAAACCATTAAAACAAAGACAGCCATTACACGCTCACTGAGTTGTTAGAAGGACTTTGAACATTTGCACAAGTAAGAGTTCATCCATCCATTAAGGGCTGTGTTATTTATCAGTTTGTATTCATAAGAAGAATGTATAATAATAATAATAATAATAATAATAATAATAATAATAATAATAATAATAATAATAATAATAATAATAATAATAATAATAATAATCAGTTGCAGTTTTTGTAACTATTGGAAGTATAATTACAATTGTGATTTGCGATATATGTTTCAAAAGTAGAACTCTGTTCACATTGCACATTTTAAACAACCCCAGGAGCATTAACATTTGAGAAATCTGAAATGACAAACTAATACCAGAATCTCATGCATTTTACAACATGTTAAAGTCTAAACTACAGGTGCCAGATTTTTTCATTAAAAAGATAATATTTTGTTATTTGCAGGGTTGCCAACTCAAATTGTAATTCTGATTTGATTGCAATTTATTATGCAGCAATAATCATTACTTACAACAATTATAAATCACTATAAATTATTTGTTTCTTTGAGCTCTGAAACCACCACCTGAGCCACTCGAACAACTTTGTGCGGCGAGTGTAGGATCCCCCACGTAGGACAGCATTTGGAAACTGTTCTCATGCCTTTTCATGCATAGCCATCCGTCAGTGGAATAATGTTACCAACAGAGCTGACCACATCTTCAAACTATGGCTACAAACAATGGCACATCTACAAACTATGTCACCTGTCTGGAGAGAGTGTTCTGGACTGAATGGACTGATGGATGTTTTTGGAAGATGGATGAGCATTTTAAGCTTCTGAGAGAACTGGGTGCGAATGATGTTACAGAACTTTTATGATTTTTGGAAAGACATTTTGTCTGTTTATTTGATTTTATGAACTTTTACATCAGCCTGTGCTCTACTGTTAAGGTTAATGTGTATTGTGCACCAAATACAACTAAATATTGTGCAATAAATACAAACTAAACTAATAATTGATAATATGCCCTTAATGCCAAACATAAAGTGTGTATGACATGTTTTGATGATTCTCTAATTTTGCATTTGGTGTTATAATACCTGTTGTGAATATAAGTGACAGTTTTATACCTAACAAGATGCAGTTTGCAAAGGAAAAGTTGAAAAATATGTTGAAAATTACAGGAAGTAGACAATTCTATTTAAGAGACTTCCATATCAAAGATATCACAGTAGGGAGAATTCTATCCAAACGTTAGGCCCAATTTAAACACAACAAACACATTTTTCTGATATTTTTTAAACAAGTTTTTTTTTTAAATAAAGGATTTTTCTTATCATTTTATTTTGTCAAATAATAGTTCATGTGTATATTTTTGGATGTGTAGTGTAGTGTAGTGTAGTGTAGTGTAGTGTAATGTGTAGTTTTGGATTGTGATGTCTAGATTTCTAACCAAGTGGTAAAATTTTAAACCTAAAAAATGGCCAAACTGGGAATGAAATTGTAAAATGTTTAGTAAAATCTTAAATGTAAATTTCTTAACTGTGTTTAGTCAAATGAGTAACTTTTGACAGTAGATAATTGTTTCCTTGATTTAGATTATAACACAAATCATTGCTACATTATATAACTTCCAAATCACACATACAATTGACAACATTATTATATTTTTCAAAGATATAATAATATTGCACTAAAAAAATGTGTTTGACACTGCTTCATGTTAATGTGAATGAAACCACGTTACTCTCAGTGAAATATACTGTATATAGCTTGTTATTATAGGTTTGTTTAACAACGCAAGCACTCAGTGTCAGTGCTGTACAAAGTTCTTTATGGAGCTGAGCAGAGCCGCAGTCTGATCTAGTGTTTCTTCCCACGCACTCCGCGGTCCAGATGGTGAGTTTGGGGAGCCTGGAATCTCATCTCTGCACCTGGCAACGTGTTTGTGGAGTCATTACATTAATCAACAACTTTGCCAACTCCCCGCATATACATACTACTATTTAGAGCATAAGGGCAATTTTAGTTATAGTAGAAACATGTAATAGTGGAGAAGAGTAAAGCTTTGACTAGTTTAAAGGGCAGGCAAGTCTTTTTTGTTTTATTTCATTTTTAAGTGCAGGCAGACATCTGTTCTAATTCTACAGTATGTGGGACTTATTCCAGTGGCAATTTTGTTACACTTAATTTAGTCCATTTCAATAAATGTTTGTCCTTTTGTTTGAAAAGAACTGACCACTTTTAAGAATAATAATAATTACATACATTTTATTTGTTAGGCGCCTTTCAAGGCTCTCAAGGTCGCCGTACATCAAGATATTAAATACATTAATTAAATAATACAGTACATAATAAAACAAGATAAAACAAAATAAAAACTGTGTAAAAATACATTTTAAAAAACAGATACAGATTAAAAGACAGTGCAGTCATGGTCAGAGTGGTCAGCGTGAGAAGGCCTTTCTAAACAGATGAGTTTTGAGTTGAGATTTGAAGTGTGAGAGTGAGTGTGTGTCGCGGAGATCATGGGGGAGGGAGTTCCAGAGCTGGGGAGCAGAGCGGCTGAAGGCTCTGCTTCCCATAGTGACGAGACGGGCAGGAGGGACAGTGAGGTGCAGGGAGGAAGAGGAGCGGAGGGAGCGGGCAGGTGTAGAGATGTGGATGAGGTTAGACAGGTATGGAGGGGCGAGGTTGTGGATGGCTTTGTAGGTGAGGAGTATGATTTTGTAGTGTATGCGGTGTGTGATGGGGAGCCAGTGGAGCTGTTGCAGGACAGGTGTGATGTGGTGATGGGAGGGTGTGTGTGTGATAATGCGAGCGGCTGAGTTTTGGACCAGTTGGAGTTTATGGAGTGATTTTTGTGGGAGACCGAACAGGAGAGAGTTACAGTAGTCTATACGGGAAGTGACCAGGCTATGGATAAGGATGGCGGTGGTGTGTGGGGTGAGTGAGGGACGGAGGCGGCGGATGTTTCTGAGGTGGAAGTAGGCGGACCGGGTGGTGTTGTTGATATGGGAGGTGAAGGAAAGTGTGCTGTCGAGGATGACACCCAGACTTTTGAGTGTAGTGTTGCTTCAGAAAATCTTTTATTGGGTATAAGACCCAAGGCGTCACCCCCATAACAAATAGAACGCTACCTTAACAAGCACGATAGTAGTGATTTCAGCTATGATTTGATGGTTCTGTTTTACTCAAAATGGATTCTTGTGAGCTTTAAGCCATGTATTATTCTGTCTACATCTCCAAAGTTCAAAATGCTCTGGTGTGATGTCAAGTAGTTTTAATTTTTAAGTTAACAGCTACCATTTACCTTTAGTTCAGTAGAGATAGGCAATTCCAGGGATGAAATGATCCAAATGATTCTAATGAAGGTGTATGGAGTTTAAAAGCACTTCCTGTATTACCATATGAAATCACAAGATGGAGAATATTTTCTGTTTGAGGGAAGAATGCAGCCTAAATATGCGCGGATTGTGTGTTAAACATGTGTGAATGAAACACACATGTTCTGATGAGGAAAAAACATTATACCATAAATTTAAATCCAGTAACTTTGTTGTACCATCAGATGTTTTATAGGTTGTAGCTCATGTCTCTCCTTTTTTCTCTGACTTATTATTTACTCAGCCTTTTTCCATCTACTTATCTAAAAAAAAAAAAAAAAAAAAGAATATAATTGAATTGAATATGTAATAAGATTAAAAGCTTCCCTGTTGCATTTAGACCACATTACTTATTTATTTATCACTATTTATTGTTTGTTATGAGGGAAATATTTGCCAAATTATTCTCAATGTAGCAAATATGTGCTGTGCTTACTAGTGCACAGTGCTGTTGGTATTACATTCTTTTACTAAAGCTGTAAACCTTTCTCTGCTGCGTCTGGTAAGAGCAGAATAAATGAAGCCATTTAGAAACAAATAGCGCCACGCATTTGTTTCTTTAGCCTCGTTCTAATAAACAAACCCACATTTCTCTCAGCTCATTATACTAATGCTGTTGTCCTGCTGTTAAAAAATTAGACACGTTTTCTTATACCCTGGCACACAACAAGCAAATGTGAGTATGTTAATGCATTTCCCAGTGGATTGAAAAGTCTGAAAATATTTTAAGAGGCTGCATATTTAATCCCTAACAAGTCTTTAAGGTGATGGAATGTTGGCATCTTCATTGAGGTGCCTGGGGCAGACAGAGGGAGAGCACTTTTGGCTTGATTTGTTCCCTTTAAAGTGGAGCAGTGGCACAGCTGAGGGCAAATGAGGCCTAAGGTAATCATGAGCAGTGTTAGCGTAGCACCGTGGCACTGGCAGATGGCTGATAGTAGGCACCCGCTCTGACATTTGTGTGTGATTTTGCCTCTGTCTTCTCTTCCTCCCAGTCAGCGCTGAAGGGTGCCAATGTCACCGTGTTCGGCTGTCTCAACCACGGCATGCCTCTGTTCCTGAGGGAAAATGGTACACTCAAATGTGAATCAGGTACAGTGTGTCTTATTTGTTGACCAAATGAAAAATCCTGATTGGGAAGTGTTTTTTTAAAAAGAAAATTTTAGGCATTTTAGGCAAAGAATAAGACCTGTGTGTCTTATTGTATTGCAGAGTCGGTTGCTGGATTCTTTCTGTCTGTCAATGCATCCTCCAATATCACCAAACTGAGGATCCCCTACCCCCAAACAGGCACCTGGTACCTCAGCCTGCGCTCGCTCTGCGCCACTGAACATGGGTAAGTACCACTTAGCCTGTACACACTTGGGTCAAGTACATCAAGTACACCAAATAATAAGCATAACAATATACGCAAGGTACATTTACATGGCCAAATAATAAACTGTATGATCAGGTTCCCCAATAATGATTTTGGTGTGTGTTTACACACAGTCAAAAACCCCTGGTGACATGTGTCATTTAATCAATGGATTTGGAAGACAACGTCCTGCTGCTTTTTATAAATGTAGCCACATGTCCTTTTGTGTGACTAACTTGTTCAGTTTTGAATGTACACATGATACAGAACTGTGGAGTGGATCAGAGCCTCTGAATGACAAGTAGTCCTTTGTTTTATATATACTTCACTAAAATGTGGTAAAACATGTAGATTCAGAATAATTGTCTTATTTTGATTAGTTCCCATTCTGTTTAGTTCAGTTCTGTTCAGATGTAGACAGATTTCCATAAGAGTGGAAGATAATGCAACTTTATAACTATCAAACTGTCCTGCTCTGCTGGGTGATATTTGCTTGGTAATATTTGTGTGCATGGAGGGAGGGTTCATAGTTTTAGTTATTTTAAACTTTGTCAACATGTATTAAGAAACAGTTGTATCAACCATGTGTCAGCAGAACCTATCCCTATCTCATTATTCCTTAATGACTAGCACAGATAACGTGCAGGGAGCACTGGTGACTGCTCTCATCATGAACCAACATAATAGCACGCTAATGTGCTTGTTTGAATAGAGCCCAAATGAGCCTTCTCCTGGCTCATTAACATGTAATAATAGCTGTGATAGAAAGAGCCACAGTGTGCTATAGTGACACAATAATAGGCCATCATTTTACAGATGCAGTCTCCAAAATCACCAGCCACAGCTTTGTGAAGAGCAGCGGTGCACAGTCGATGGTGCTGTGTGAATCATTAGAATGAGTTCAGAACAAAAACACCTCACACTGTCTTTTGTCTGCCTGCAAGTTTCACAGTCATGCAGACCCAGAGAGTTTAGATAAAGTTGTGCCATATTTGCTGTCCCTATACTTGGACTGAAAGGCTGAAAAGAAAAATATTTTCAAATGGAAAGGGTTTAGCTGACTCCCATGCAGCAAAGATAGAGCATTGATTCCTGAACTTGAAGATTCTCAGTTAAGGCCTTATTTTTAGCTCACTTGTAGTTTCTAAAAGAAGTGTACAGACAGAAATTATAGCCTACCAACTTGTGGGTTCATAGGTTCGGTAATGACTTAGTGGTGATATTTTTATTGCACACTCCCATTTATGTTTTATAAACTCCATATAAGTTTTAGTAGTTTGTTTACAAAAATGAATAATTAAAGTTAGTTTTGGAAACAGAGCTAAGTGTTGATTGAAAGCGAGCGGGCTGTCTCAGTGAGCCACATCCTGGCCCATCTGTTGCCTCCATCCCACTGTGCTCACCTGAACAGTTCATTTGCTGTCAGCATGCTGGAGGTGGGATCTCATCAGTGTAACACAGTACAATGACTGCACTTTCTGCTTATGTCTACACAGTAATCTACAAGATTTATTAAAATATTAATGAAAATACAATTTGTCCGATATCAGGATAATTTATCCAATAAGGTTCCTTTTCGTTCTCTAATCTAATTCTTATATTCTTCATCTTCAACAGTATGGAATACTTTTGATATTCTTGGATCCAAATCAGGATTCAGATTCACACACAAATATCTGTCTTGACCCTTTGTCAGATGTTTACCATTTAATACTGTAAAACAGTAACTACGATAATATGCAATGTATTAATAGACCATTACTATAAGAACATGTTGTTTCATGAAACTAATGTGGAAACATAACATTGAAGAAATATTTAGCAAATTTTGCAGACTTATCTGTAAAGTTCCCCAAACAATTAAAAAGTTGTTCCTCCTCTGGCACTTTCCCCACACATTTTGACATTACCTGTTCATTGAGCCGTTAAGGAAAATATTAATGGCACCAAAATGTGAACAGACTGAAATGAGGCAGATTTTTCTCACACTTGGGACTTCCAATTGAATGCGAGTAATAGATATTAACAGATGGTGTGGGACATGAGCTCATTCTCACATGAATGCAATGCTGAGGCCTAGGCTTCCTCAGTAATATTTGTTAGATCTCCACAACCACTTAGTGTTTGTGCAAAGTTTGGACAAGGTGATAGAGTGGCACAAATGACAGCCATCTTTAAGGTGACAATTAAGTTGATGGATGTAACTTCAAGATATAGAAGTGAGCAGATGTGTCAATTAAACCGTGTTCCAGTACAAGCGGCGGACATGTTTATTACCCTGCTCAGTGACTGATTGTAAAATCTGGCAATTAGAGCAGGTACAAAGAGCACCTACATACATTTCATGTGGATATGATTCAGTTCAGTGTCAGTGTACAACTGTAACATGGGTGCGTTATGTGTTGTTGGTAATAAATAGTAACTAATCTGACACTAAAAACATGTAGTGTCTGCAATATTATGCATTTCAGAGTTGGAACTTGATGATTATTTGGTTAGAGGATAATTGTGATCATACCTTAATTAGTGATATGCATTTGGATTTGGTGGCATGGCATAGGCATTTTAGTATGAATGAAAAAAAAAAAGTTTGCTGCACACTAGCGAGATGTCCAGCTACCCATGGGAGATGCCAACTCTTTGTTGTGATGACATTTGCATTGACGTCGGCTCCCGCTGGGAGCTCAAGTCAGTGGACTTGTTTTTTGTATTAAATAGTTTTTGATGAATATTGCAATTTAAAACATGCATATTATAACATAATGATCCACGGGTGCCATAGATTATAGCTATACAGCAGACACAAGCACAATAATACTTTTAAGTAATTCCCTGCTATTTTTATGGTGCCAATAATTATTATTTTTTGGATAAGCTGACTTTAGATGTGTGCTTCAGTGTTTAAGTCAGTAAAAATAGTATTTGAATTTACAATATTCAGTTGCGTGATGAAAGGATCGTACGTATGTTATTCAGTAAAAAATGTATGTACAGAATATATCCATCCCGATGCCACCCTTCATATGTTAAATATTGATGCCTTCACCAGGTGGAGGACCCTTTCCAGTAATGCATCACTTGTGTAGTCCCCACTCTCACCTCCATCTAACTCTATTTTATCTTCTATTTCCAGGTTTGAGCCTTGTACCAATGTCACCGCTGAGGTGTACATGAGATCCTACCTGACTCCCTGCATCAACGACTGTGGCACGTACGGCCAGTGCAAGCTCCTACGCACCAATAACTACCTGTATGCAGCCTGTGAATGCAAAGCAGGTGACATACTTAGACATATATTGCTTTTTATTGGACTTTTCAGAGCAGCTGTTTGTTTTTATTGAAGAAATTGAGCTGTGCCTTATGGCTCTTCATCAATGTCATGGCAACAGTTTCAGGTTTTTTTTGTTTTTTTTTTAAATGGCATTTGCAATAGCAATAGAGGACTGTTGCCATAGCTTTAAACCCATGAAAAAATTAAGATTTTTTTTTTAATGATAAATTTACCGTATCTAGAGCCTCTTTAAACAATTTATGAATTGCATCAACATCTATGGGTTTCAGAGTAATGGAAAATTTGGACCATTGCCATAGCAAATATTAACTCAAAACAAAATGTTCTGTCTTTGGAATAATCTCAAAATAGTGTCTAAAACAGTTAATATTTATGTGACTGAAACCCATGAATAGGCAGTATCCAAAGCAGTGGAGAGTAGCGTAGTGGAGACTAGTGAACCAAAGTTGGTGGTTAGTGGGCGACTGGCTCTCCATACTGAGCTACAGCTACTTGACTGACTGAATTTGGTATTAGCTTGCTTTGCACATTTTCTTATTTGTTGGCCATTATTTGAGTTCATTATGCATGCCTAAATTTCAAATAGCCTGTACACCTGTGATCATTTCGCACACTAACTATGCTGGGCTTCCCCTTAAAAGCGCTTCCCAAATAACAGTTTGCCTAATCAATAATTTAATTTGCAAAATGACGGACAGAAAAAGCCTTTTAGATTCATAGACCATCTTCACAATTTAGATTAGTTAAAACTTTGTATGGAAAATGGGGTCATTAGATTTTCAGAGCTATTCAAATTTGATTCTAAATATATCAAGCATAGTGAGTGAGGCGGTGAACTGACAATACAGCGATTAAAGTGCATGGAGTTCAATGAGTCAGTGAGTGGCCTGCATTAATCTCCCAGTCTAAGCCGTTTTGAAAAGACAATAAAACTATCCCTTAATTAAGATCATCTATTCAATAAAATCTAAGCTTGTGAATTCAAACAAAGCGTGTCCTTCGGGGCGTTTTCAGAATCCCTCCTTTGATCTGCCTTTTATCAGAGCCCCTCCGTTGGGTTCATTGTCAGTCTTCATATGTGTGAGTACTTCCTGGCAGGCGCTTCACATTCTGCACTCGCCCTTGTCCTGTCTCACCGCAAAGCCTCTGTTTGCAAACCCTGGGCGTGCTAATATTTCATTCACACTGTCTTATTCAGTCCAGTGCTCCTGTGCTATCTAACTCCTCTGAAGTGAGAGGGAGTCGAGCGCGCAGGGAGTTCACACCAAGAGCTACTATTGTGGACTACAACAATTTTTTTTTTTTTTTTTTTTTATCATGGATGAGCATTAGTTTTATGTGAGAAGAAGACAAATTCTTATTCTACTTTCAGAGACAACTAAAAGAAGTACATGAAATCACTTGAAATCAGAATATTGTATTTACATGTCTACTGTACATTATATAAGCTGTTTCATGTTAAAGAAAGGAGGAGTGAGCAAAAGGATGGGAGAGTCAGAGCATAAAAAATGAAAAGGAAACCTATAAAATATGTTAATGTGTTGCTTTTTCACAAAAATAAACAATAAAATGTAACATGGTGATCTAAATGTCATGCGTTAACAGCTAATACCCCATAGAAATAAAATACCCCCTCTTTCAAGGTGCTCTGTGTAACATATCTGGTGGAGGGTTGCTTTGTTTGGAGTGTTCCACAGTATGGTATTACACTTTTCTATCTTGTATTTTTCAATAACAGATGTTTTTATTACTAAAAATAGCTTGAAAAACATGTATACTGTGAGTTGGCTTGGCTCTCCATAGACCTGACCAGTAACTTGGCCCGATGGCCTCACTTGCTTGTCTGCGTGGAGATAAGCGTTATAAGTGGTACATTCCAGCAAAGCAATAACACCTTCACGAAAACCCTTTGGTGCAAAGTAAAAATTCTTCTTTTAAAGTTGATTAGCTGTATGAGAGTGCACTATTCTTATTCCACTTGCAGCTAATTTTCTGATCTTGTCAAAACTACTACTCAAATCAAGATTATTGGTTATTGATTATTATGTTCATTTTGCGCATCTAAAATGAGAGTTGTTGATGTGATTTTGTTTGTGTTTTGCTTGTCAGGCTGGGATGGCTGGGGCTGTACTGACAACACTGAGGCCTACTCCTATAGTTTCCAGCTCCTGTCCACTCTGCTGCTGTGTCTCTCCAATCTGATGTTTGTTCCGCCTGTGGCCATCGCCATCCGCAGCCACTACCTCCTGGAGGCCTCCGTCTACATCTTCACCATGTTCTTCTCCACTGTGAGTCAGAGGCTCTGACTCAGAGCCATTTCATAGAAGTAAACAAACTGTTCCTGAGGTGTCAAATCGGCGGGCAACATAGTGGACTCTCAACTTTTGGCTACAGGGGATGGAACAAGCAGATAGTGAATAAACCACCCCTCAAGACAGTCTTGTACTACTAACTATGTGAATTCAAGAGGGAAGAATGCAAAAAGGGATCTGATAAACAACCAAATTATCAGGTTTTCAATAATCTTATTTTCACTGTATCAACTAAAACACATTTGCTCTGAACAATGTCACTTCTTATCTGAAATTAATGTTCAAATTTTAAATGATAAAATACGCCTGTACATTTTTTGCTTTTAATTATTAGCAAGCTTCTTATTCCTGCTCTGCTCTGCACTGGTCACCTTAAATCTATTCAATTATAAAGTAACCCCTATGTCTAACCAAGATGCCACAGTATCAAATCTATTATTCCCCCAAACCAGACAGGCCTATATTTTATTCATAAAACAGCATGTCTACCCTGCCAGTATAATAGATAGGATAGCCACTGTTGTGCCCAGTAGCGACTTTGGCATTCTTGGATATTACAAAAAAATGAAAAGTGGCAATAAGAAATAGTTTGAATTTTACTCAGACATATTTCTTTTTAAGTAAGAGAATATATAACCACTAAGTTCTCCATTCCTTTTCCATGTTGGCAGTTCTATCATGCATGCGACCAGCCCGGGATCGTGGTCTTCTGTATAATGGAGTATGATGTGCTGCAGTTCTGTGACTTCCTGGGCTCCCTCATGTCCGTGTGGGTCACGGTCATCGCCATGGCGAGACTCAAGTCTATCATCAAACAGGTGCAGCTCAAACCACACCCCCAGCTCCACAGAGACGCATCAGTACTCCAGTATTCGATGCTAGCGTAAACCTATTTTAATTTTTAGAGACACTTAGAAGCTACCATCTGTAAGTTTATTAGATTTTTATTTTACCTGTAGACACCAGATGTGAAACCTTGCTCTCTGTTCTGCTTCTGTCAAGCCAGTGCTGGCACTCTATCAGACTGCAGTAATGGCAAAAGGAGAAATTCAATTTGTCAACTGGACAAGGTTTATTTGGTCGAATACGTTTCGCAGCTCATCCAAGCTACTTCTTCAGCTGCGAAACATATTCGACCAAATAAACTTTGTCCAGCTGACAAATTTAATTTCTCGTTTTGCCTTGGATTCTACCTGGACGACTGAGGGATTCTTCACACAGTCTGCAGTAATGTAAATAGCATCTAGTGGTGATATTGGAGAATACAACAGGGCCATGTTGGCCAGTCTAATTACATAGCTTTAATCGATCCAAGAGGGAAATTGCCCTGTTGAAAAATTAAAACAACTGACATGAATACCTAAGAAAAAACAAGAATAGTAATCTTCATTGAGAAATATCAATATCCACCAGCAAATATCTACCCTCACTCTTCCCAGCCCTGACTCTCAACCTGTCCTGTGCAATACCTCAGGACCTCCTTATCACCCATCTCAAGCTCCGATCTCAATGAATACCTCAGCAAGAGCAAACTGTCCTCACTAGGACACTAGATCCCATCCCCTCTCCCCTGATCAAAACATGCCTCCCCTGCCTCAACCCACTCATCTTGGACATTATAAACTCGTCACTCGCCTCTGGACCTGTTCCCCCTACCTTCAAGTTTGCTGCAGTCACCCCCACACTCAAAAAACCCGGTCTGGATCCTGATGACTCAAACAATTTGTGCCCTATCTCAAACCTCCCATTCCTATCCAAAATCCTTGAATGTTCCATATCCACCCAGCTTCAAGATTAACTTCATTCCAATCAGTTGTATGAATCCGGTTTTCGCACCCAGCATAACACAGAAACAGCCCTCATCAAAGTTACTCCTCACCTCAGACTCCGGATCCCTCGCCATCCTCCTCCTCCTTGACCTCTCCGCCTTTGACACAATTGATCACTCCATCCTCCTCCACCATCTTCACTCTATTGGCATCACCGGTTCAGCTCTCTCCTGGCTCACCTCCTACCTCTCAAATTGATCCCACTACATTTTCATTAATAACTGTTCATCACACTGGTTACCCAAGGAGTCCCTCAAGGCTCGGTGCTCAGTCCCCTCCTCTTCATTCTCTACATCAGACCTGGGCAAACTGTTCCACAAAGGCCGGTGTGGCTGTAGGTATTTGTTGCAACAAACCAAGAGCACACCTTCAACTGTCTGAAAACTGAGATCAGTTGATTAAATGAGTCAAGTCTGGTGTGCTGCTGCTTGGTTGGAAAGAAAACCTGCAGCCACACTGGCCTTTGTGGAACAGTTTGCCCAGGTCTGTTCTACATGCTTCCCCTTGGTCACATCATCTGCCAACATGGACTCAAATTTCACTGCTATGCCGATGACATTCAGCTTTATCTCTCCACCAAAACCATTATCTCTGCTACCACCTCCACCTTCTCAAATTGCCTCTCTGTCATAAAATCCTGGATGACCACCAATTTCCTCAAACTCAACTGAAAGAAGTCTGAAATTACTATCATTTGTCCCAGATCTCTTCTTCCCTCTGCAAAGAACTTTACTCTCAACATAGACGGCCACACAGTAATCCCAGCTCAGATCAGAAACCTTGGATTCATTTGACCCCCCCCTCGCCTTCAGACCACACATCCCCCACATCACCAAGACTGCCTGCTTCCACCTTCGAAACATCACCCGCCTTCGCCCCTCCCTCTCCTCCTCTACTGCCGAAGCTCTCCTCCATGCCTTCATCACCTCCAGACTCGATTACTGCAATAGCCTCCTCTACAGACTTCCCTCCACAGACTTTCAGAAATTTCAATATGTTCAAAAGTCTGCCGCTCGCCTCCTCACCGATACCCGCTCACAAGACCATATCACCCCCATTTTGCAAAACTCCACTGGCTCCCCATCTAACAGTGCATCAATTTAAAGATCCTCTTGATCACCTACAAAGCTCTCCATAACCAGGCTCCTCCTTACCTCTCAGACCTCGTCCAGCCCCACCGTCCCTCCTGCCGCCTCCAATCAGCTAACCTTCTCACTCACTGGACCAGACCTTGGGGGCTTTTGCCATGGCCACCCCCACCCTCTGGAACTCTCTCCCTCTTCATATCAGAAACTCAGACTCATTAAACACCTTAAAAAAAACTGCTCAAAACACACCTCTTCCTCACAACCTACAGCCCCCACACATGACCACTGCTCATTACTCTTTTGTCTGTCCTGTCCTTGTTTTAGTGTTACTTCGTGTTACCATGAAAATCGCTATATAAAAATGTATTATTAATAAATAAAGAGATTTTTTTAAATAAGTATATGGTTATAACAAATATTCTATACAAATAGTACATAACTGCAAATCCACTTTTTAAGATATTTTCTTTTAAATACACATAAGAAGGTCACTACTGCAGTTACCACAAGATTGCTGTAGATTAGTGATTCAACCAAACCACAATTCTCATTAGATTTAATGGTGTCCACCTTTAAACAATGAAGAAGGGCGCAATATAAAATATATTGCCAAAAGTATTCACACCTGCCTATGAACTCTTAAGGGACATCCCATTCTTAATCCATAGGGTTTATAATATCACATCGTTCTACCCTTTGCTTCAAATTTTCAGGAAAGGCTGTCCTCAAGGTTTAGGACTGGTTTTATGTGAAGGCCTGGCTCTCAGTGTCCGCTCTAATTCATCCCAAAGGTGTTCTATTGGGTTGAGGTCAGGACTCTGTGCAGGCCGGCCAAGTTCATCCACACCAAACTCTCTCATCCATGTCTTTATGGACCTTGCTTTGTCATGTTGAAGAGGAAGAGGGGCATCTCCAAACTGTTCTCACAAAGATGGGAGCATGGAATTGTCCAAAATCTCTTGGTATTCCGAAGCATTCAGAGTTCCTTTCACTGGAACTAAGGGGCCCAGCCCAGCTCCTGAAAAACAACCCCACACCATAATCCCCCCTCCGCCAAACTTTACACAAGGCTGTCAGACAAGTACTGTTCTCCTGGCAACCACCAAACCCAGACTCGTCCATCAGATTGCCAGATGGAGAAGTGCGATTTGTCACTCCAGAGAGTGATTTCAATTATTTGGATGGGTGAGTTAATACTTTGGCAATACAGTGTATTATTTGGCACAATGTATGTGCACATGTACTGCATGTGTGTTGCTTTATCATTCAATTATCTCTTTGTTGTAATAACTGTTATTTCAATATGCAAACAATGTAAAGTATGGCAAAGCAATATATGAGTGAGTGAAGACCCCTGCCCTTTGTTCCTCACCACAATAGTTATTTTCCCATCCTATGACAAATCTTAATATTTTTACATTTTGTCTCATCGCCATATTTTTGTAGTCATCTTCCTACCATAAACAAAGAAAATCACCACTTGCAAAAACATAACCTCCATGACCGAGGTGAAAAAGTGATTTTTTTTATTTTATTTTTGGTGCAGCACCGTAAGCAAGTTCACGTTAGATGGGTGACAACTTGAGATAAGCCCTGAAACGAAGAGCTATTTTGTGCCTTCATGACAAGGAGGGGGAACATCCATAGGTGACTGCTGCCATATGAATCATTTTTTAACTCTGTCTTTAGATTTACTGTTATTGGGGCTAAGGCAGTGCCACAGTTTATTCATATTGAAATATTGTTGCAGGCTCCAATATATAACAGTAAAAACAGCTATATGTTCTCAGTGGATCGTTACAGCTGCACACACATTGGACACTACACTGCATAACAATGACTACATAAGTTTAAAGGGTCCATATTATGCTATTTTCTGATGTTATAATGTTGTTTCCTCATAAAAAACATACCCGGAGTCGTGTTTTGTTTCATTCATCTATGTTTTAGAGGAGGTAACAGTACGCTAAAAGGGCTAAAAGTCAATTTTGTGCAATATAGGACCTTTAAATGTTTTGTAGTTTAGAGTATTATGAGACTTTTAGATATAGTTGCTTAGTCTTTAGTTTACTTGAAGTTTATTGGCACAGTCCGCCATCTTTGTTTCAGAGCCCCTAGCGGTACATTAGACAAATTAAAACAATAAACTAAAGAGTCATGGAACAACCTTTTTGGCAGATGGGTCACTACTGGTAAATTGATCAGACAATTGGTAGGCTAACTTATAATTCTGTGAGGTTTGACGACACCATCCTAATCTCTATTTAAAACTTTACAACTTTTTTTTCTGTCTGAAATAAGATAAAAATGCTATAAAAATCCCATTCTGAGAACTAATGATTGGAAATATATTGAAGCTCGTCTGAGTCATCTGAATTCTACACTTGCCAACTAAATAACTTTGAGATGAGTCAAGATATATATACTGAATTGATGTCTTTTAAAGTTTAGAATTTCAGTTGCTGTACAAGTGCGGCGTAGTGTGTATAAGTTTGACAAAGGGGAAAGGAGGAGGAGAGAGACGAGAAGGCTATGAACATCTGCTGTCCTCCAGAGACTTGGGACTTGCTTAGACCAGCACTTCACAGTCACTAATCAAATCGCACATGTCAGGACTGGCAACTGGGGAAACAATGTGTGTGTGCTGGCTGTTTACATGTTTGTGTGGGTGCATGTGTCTGTGACCGCAACAGCAAAGCACAACCACCACAATCTGCAGTGTGTGTTTGACATCTTGACCTTCTATGTGCTAATATACCAAAATCAGCGGGATGTGATTTTGTAACCAAGGGCAACAACGACTAGTGTCGAAGTGAAGTAGCTGCAAAAGCTTATAATATTCGATCCATTATTTTCCAGATTTGAAATTATATATTATAATGGATTCTTGTTTATGTGCTGTCAGGGTCAGAAGATGCTTTGATTTCTGCTCTGTGGGCGGTGATTGTCAGGTTTGATTGGCGGCTAGCTCAGCACTGCCAGATCCGCTGTATAAAAAGATATTCTTCCTGACTGACAGCTTCTGTATAGAGGTTGCTATATATATTTGTGTATATACTCAATACTTTCAAAATGTGATTTATTTATTTATTTGTTTATTTCAGGGACAGTGCATATTAATCAACATTTGCATGTAAATATGCCAGAGTTAGCCAAACGGCTAATTTTCATCCGTAGTCCCTTGACAGATGTTAGGTGTCATTTCTACATAACAAAATACATAACATTACAAAGTTAAAATTCATCATTCTAAAAGATTGATTAATTTCAATCCTGTATATTGGAGTATTAGAAGCCATTGCTATTGTGTCATTATATTATACTTTCTGTGGAAAGCCCAAATGACAAGAATGGTTTGTCTTGTTTCTCAGTATTATATTTGGGTAAAACCTTGCCTGACCAGCCAGTCCCAGTGAAAATCCTCAGTCCAAACTTAAAACGATCCGACCCCAGCTGCTAATCTGTAACACGTGTCTCAAATGCAGAAGACACCTCCTCATAACATTTAGAACATATTATTTTTTACAATTTTTTACCTTTGCTTGCTGATTCTGTAAAAATCTATACCGTTTCTCTGTCCTTTTCCTTCTTTTTACATGTAAGCAGCCTCTCTTTGATTGGTTATTCTGCCTGTTAATCATGCCCTCTTAAATCTTTGCAAAGTTTTGTCAGTGTGTGGTTCTGACTGGTAAGGGAAAAAGTACAAATGAAGTTGATTCTAGCTTTTTAGATAGGATCTTTTGTTCTTGCAGATTATCCAATTTATTTTCATGGCCACTCAAAATGTGCTTTTGTTTTGATTACAGCACTTGTCCAAATTGTATCCCATCTCAGAGATATCTTGTATAGAAGGGCTGCAATATCTTCTCACTTAAAACACAAAAGCTGGACAATTGAAAGAGTTTACATTGTGTTGAATAATTACAATAATTAGATTCTCAATATACCGAAAGCTACACTGGATATATTATCATTGCTGCTGCTTCAAATTTCACTCTGTCTAGACTGTTGTAATTTCTTTAGTTGTAGACCAGCCAACTTGAGGACAGGAGCTAGCGTAAATTTCACCTGGAAGACCTAACTTCGCTCCCGTCTACCAGCTTTTCCCAAGCTCCAGAGTTTGCCTGCTTCTCAGCCTTCATTACCTCCCCACTCCCATTACTCCTCCTTGCTGCTCAGCCCATCTCCTCCCTAGCACCCCCGGCTTCTCATCCCCTTCCCTTCTCTCTCCTCATCATCTGATCGTCTCGTTCACTTTCCTCAGCCTCACCTTTCGTCATCTAATTGGCAATGCCCTTCATCGTGATGTCTTCAGCTGAGGTCTGAGATCCAAATGAACTCATCCAATAAAACTCCTAATACTTTGAATTGTAAACATCTAATCTGCATCAGAAAGTGAGTCTGTTGCTGTGTATTTGTTATGCCGCGTTGTGTACCGCCAGTATGCATGAACATCATTTACCTGTAGGTAAAAATAAACAACACCAGCAAGTTTTTGTTCCCTCCTTTCTCAGTGACACCTCAGTGAAGAAGCCATAGCAGGCGAGTGTATAGTATGGAGCACATGTTAGTTTGTCTGTGTTCTGTGGATGGGATGTGTATGAATGATTACTGCTGTTGCTCTGCGTCCTCAGGCTGCTCCTCACTGCCCCTCTCTGCTCTGCTCTTTGCCAATTAGCCATCCTCTCCTCCAGGCAGGTCATCCCTCCTCTGCTCCACCGGACCCATTCCTCTTGTGTTTTTATACCAGAAACAAGAACGCACACCTCAGGCTTTCTGGATAGACTAGGCCTCCCAAATAACCATAACCCCCATACCATACACTCTGGCCCTGTGCCAAATGTAGAGCTTAAAGAAGATCATCTGATGCATAAGTAAATACATCACATTAAGAATTTGTGGCAGCCTTGGAGATAATAATAGCCCAGCTTTGCCCTGCTCTCTCAATCTTACATCTATTTTGCCATATATAACCTTAGCTATATTCCTTGCTGTAAAACTAGCCTGTCAGTGTGAGTTATTATCCCCACACATCTCGGGTTTACTGTTGCTGAGGGCCTGTATTGATCTGTGGTGCTTGTGTCCAGGTGCTGTATCTGCTGGGGGCCATGTCTCTGTCCATGGCACTGCAGTTGGACCGACACGGGCTCTGGAACCTGCTGGGACCCAGTCTGTTTGCTCTGGGCATCATGGCTGTAGCATGGGTAAGTACTAACTGCTATAAAACACAAAACAGTCTACTGCTATGTGTATGAAGCATTGTGAAATTTTAGAACACTTGTTTATTATCGGAGCATATGATCTTGAAATCTGATTACTTGCAAGGACTAGGCTAATTGGGCCTAGGGATTTGAGTTCGACATTGACAAAATAGGAATTGATAAGGACTCAGTCATAGCAACATAGCAACAACAGTCAGTCATAGCAACAACAAAACAGTGTTTTTTTAGGGTATTCTTGATTTTTGGTAGTTATACCTAAAGCTAATGATCCTACCTTGTACGGTATGATTGCTTCACTCATATTCAGTGTATGTAAAGGGATTTAATGCTACTACTACTAGTAGTACTAGATAAATAGATAAATACTTGACCTGAATATTGATAGTCACGGCACGGTAGCTGAGTGGTTAGCGCTCTTGCTTCACAGCAAGAAGGTTCCGGGTTCGATCCCCGGGTCGCCCAGACCTTTCCGTGTGTGTTCTGTGTGGAGTTTGCATGCATGGTCTGGGTTCGATCCCCGGGTCGCCCGAGCCTTTCTGTGTGGAGTTTGCATGTTCTCCCCGTGTCTGGGTGGGTTTCCTCCGGGCACTCCGGTTTCCCCCACCAACCCAAAACATGCACCATAGGTACCTCCAGCTTAGGTCCTGACCAAGCCGAAGCAAGAAGATCATGGAGATGGTCCCCGGGCGCCCTAATGTGTGTGCTGCCCACTGCTCCTAATATATGTATATATATATATATATAGGATGGGTTAAAATGCAGAGAAGAATTTCTCCAGTGTGAGATCAATAAAGTTCACTTCTTCTTCTTCTTCTTCTTCATAATTACTACTACTACTACTACTACTACTAATAATAATAATAATAATAATTTTACATTAATATACAGCTCTGGAAAAAAAATAAGAGATCACTGCAAAATTATCAGTTTTTCTGATTTTACTACTTATACGTTTGTGTTTGGGCAAAAGGAACATTTTTGTTTGAGTCTATAAACTACTGACATTTTCCCCAAATTCCAAATAAAATATTATTGTGTAGAGCATTTATTTGCAGAAAATGACACGTGGTCAAAATAACAAAAAAGATACATGTTTCAGACTTCAAACAATTCAAAGAAACAAGAACAAATTCATTAAAAAAACAAAACAAAACTATAATACTAATGTTTACACTTAAGAAGAGTTCAGGAATGCTCTCCACAAGTCTTTCACATTGTTCTTGAGTGACTTTATTCCACTCCTGGTGCAAGAACTGAAGTAGCTCAGCTTTGTGTTTATGTTGGAATTCAACAGACGCTGGAATGGAATGGCTGTAATACACGTAGAGATGCTGATTTCAGGGGGAAAAAAATCCAGTGGTCTCTTATTTTTTTTTCAGAGCTGTACTGTATATATTCACAAATCTAGCCTCAACACCTCATGTTTTCAAGACAATATTTCCAATTTCCAAAAGCAGTGTGAATCCCTTGCTTTGGGTTGCCAGATTCTATAGCCAATCCAACTTGTGTTTGTGTTCGCAATATATGGTAGCTAATGGCGTCTGAGTTTGTGATTGGAATAAAAAGTAATAAACGAATCAACTGGAGCATAAGATACATACAGCTTTTAACAAAATTGGGAACTAAATAGATTAGATATGCCAGAATGCCATGTAGTGTGCTCTGTATTGTACTTGAAACTAGTTGGTGCATCAGAATACTTGTTAGCTGAATTTAATAATTTCCCTCACTTTAAATTGTAAGTGCTTAACATTCACAGACAAGCTCCTCGAACATGCTTAGGAAAACTCAACCACAAGAAAGGCCTAATCCTTCATCCACGGCCCTCACATGCAAATGGCCGAAATACATTTTATGACAATGAAGCTTGAGCCTGCACTGTAAGTTTTTTGCTGCCTTTAGGTATTAGTCATGGGCTTGTAGTTCCATTGTAAGTGTGCCTGTACTTCTCTCACTCTGCTTCAAGTCATAATGTGTTCCCTCAGCTGAGAGTGAGATAAAAAAAAAAGGCTTTTATGCAGGGTTTGAGAAAAGGTGGGGAAAAGTTTTAAATGGTATGTCTGAAAACAGGACGTACTTGTAATTCCAACATAAAGCTCCCCTAGCTTCAGTGGAAGCCTATGTATTTCACCATATTCTGCCTCAGAGATTAACAAGTAGCTTTTCTAATTTATGCACAATATCCGTCTATGATTTCAGTCTTTTTTAGAGATTTACATAAAAAAAAAACATTGGCTTGTGCATTCAGCTGCTTTGCTTGGTTTCATTTGTAATTCAATTATGTGTGCTATGTTGACAAATATATATAGCATGAAAATATCACAATTATATGCAGGCATTATAAAGCAGTGTGAATGTGTCATGCCTGCCCCTTTAGTGATAGCAGTATCCTGGCAGCTTCTCTATAAAAAGTCCTTTAGACCGGATGGGGCATTTTTCAAAACTGAGCTGCTGTTGCTTCTTGACAGTCAATAATGTATTTGTTGTTCAGCGGTGTGTGTGTTTTTTTCTCAGTGCGGTTACACCTCTAAATTTCAGTGTCACAGTTTTCTCCTTTCATTTGAGCATGTCATGTTGCTGTGATGCCTGTCATAGCCAATGTCCCCAGCTCAACTGAATTAGATCACTCAAATGGAGGACACATGGCTCTCATATCCGGTGGTGTGGAGAGAAGAGACGATTGAAAACTTGTCAGTGGCAAATGTGTCTGCTTTTACCAGTTAAAACATGCAACCTACCACCCAGAATTGTAATCTATTTAAGGGTAATGATGTTTTAGGAAGAATTTAAAACTTCATACTGGGTGGGAACAATTAATGGACATCTGGTAATAGATTTCTTTACTTTAAATCAAAGTTGATGGATATTTTGAACCATACAGTACTAATTCTCTACTGTGCCAAATGATCAGTAAAGAAAATGAAGATATACATGTGTCTTAAATTTGTGAGTAGTGAGAACATTTGACATGAAAAGGGATTGCCTTTCTGATTCTTGTTGAATTCTTGTCACTTCTCTATCAGGTCATCCAGTGAAACAAGGGAAATGGACAATAACTGTAGGCCTATAATTATTTATTTCTTGTTCAGTGTTACACAATGTGTCTGCATCATTCTTTTGATCTTTTTTCCATCAGACGGTGCGCACCATCCGGAGGCGCCGCTGCTACCCGCCCACCTGGAAGCGCTGGGTCTTCTTCCTGTTCCCGGGCACCATGATCGCCACCTCTGCAGTGGCTCTGTACGCCTTTGTAGAGACAGAGGAGAACTACTTCTACATCCACAGTATCTGGCACATGCTGATCGCAGGCAGCGTGGGCTTTCTACTGCCACCTCGTGCCAAACCAGACGCCAAGGTAACGCCTCTAAAGAGGCGGCGCGGCTGTGGGTATCAGCTGTGTGTAAACGAGCACGAAGAGCTGGGTCTGGTGGACCCCAGCCTCATCTCCATCAACAGCATCTGCACCAGCTGATAGGCCAGGCCGCTACCACTGACTATCCACTGACTATCCATTGCCTTTTACTGGGAAATCCACCCTACTGGGAAATAAGCCACAGAACTCCTACAGCAGTGTAAATATTTCAATGCCAATACTACAACACACTGGATTTGTTTTACTGTACTTATTGTTTTGATAATGATTAAACCCAGTGGTACAACCCAATGCCCAAAATAAAGGTATCAACTGATTTTTTTAAATTGAAATTTTCATGAAAGATGAAAAATTACATAACATATCTACAGGCATCTAAATAAAATGTATTTTCATTATTGTGATTTAAGCGGGTCTGATGCGCTGGTATGAATGAACCAGTCCTTCTAAGATCTCACCTGTACTTAATCTTGATTTCAGAAGCTAAGCAGGGTTGGACTGGTTAATACTTGGATGGGAGACTGCAAGGAATACCAAACTGTCATTGAGGCAAGACATTTCACCCACCTTGTTTGGTATGAATGTGGTGTGTGGTTGGAGGGGCCATTGACACAAATTGGCAGCCTTGCTTCTGTCAGTCTACCCCAGGGCAGCTCTGGCTACAGACGTAGCATATCACCATCCAGTATGAAATGAATAATGCAATGAACTGCTTTGGGTGTCTTCAAAGGCACTATATAAAACCAATGCATTATAACCCATGTAAATACATTATTCCACATATAGGCTTTTGTTTATAATGAGAAAAATGTTATGTAATTTTTCATATAACAAAATTATGTCTACATAGTTTGATTTCTGGGTTTACTGGACATGCAGCATCTCATTTTCTTCTGAGGCTGGCTTGTATCTTTGGTAGTAAAAGTTGAATTGTGGGTGTACAGTGACACACTGTTTTTTGTGAATATGTATTTAAAGTCTGAGCTGAACCACTGCTGCTATCTGACGGTGACTGTAAACTGCTTGTGTGGGTTATTTATTAGTGGTCTTTTACGTGGACTACTTCAGATCACTACTGTTTTGGGCTGAGGGGTGGACACAGGGGTGGTCGTAAATGAGGGCACAGCTTTTCTGAACATTTCGAAAGGTTATCTTTTGCACTGAGACACACAATGTAATTCTGTACATTTTTATATTTACTACAATTGTCACCAATCTAATCGTCATGTGGAATGTTATATCGACCGTTACTTTTTTGCAAATGCATTGTACTGCTTTTACACGAATGTTGCCCAAAGCCCGACTGCCTGCGGAAAGCAAAGGGGAGACCTCAAATCAAGACCTCAGCTCCCCATCGCGTTCTGACAGGCCACACCACCACACTCATAAACAATAAATGTTTTTCTTCTTTTCTGGCCTGGTTTCGACTCCTGCTTTTGTAGCTGTAAATGTAGTAAGCCCTCCCAGAAAGACATCACAGTACAATTCCCCGCCTAATGGAAGCCAACACTAGTCAGACAGTGAGATGAGAAGCTGCCAGTGTCTTTCTCCAGGGAATAGAGTTGAAATAAATAATTCCTCCTCTTCCATGGCGGGGTTATACAGCTAGGCAGCTTGAACACATTGTCAATACACTGGGTCTTTATGGAGGAAAAGCCCAGGTTTAGAATTCACTGCTCCACTTCTTATTAGGTGTAATCCATCACTATCTGCAGCTCCAAATTTATCATCCTGCACAGAGGAAGTCAGCTTCATCTAATTATTGAGGAAGAGATGAAAAAGTGGATTTCTCATGTAAGGTGTTCATATCAAATCCCGCACAAAACAGAAGGCGCTCATGTTTAGACCATTTGAAATATTATTATTATGGAATTATGTATCCTGTTTGGAGATGACTTTGAAGATCTCTTCAACTACAGTGTATACATGATTGGGAAATAAAAAGGTTTCTTATCTTCTCTTCTCCTCTTCAAGGGCACAGCCACTATTATTCACCATTAATACTGTCTGGGAGTGCCATATTAAAATCTCCACCACACTTCTAGTATTTAGACAGATCCAATAGTCTTAAATTCAATTCTGAATGAGAACCTGTTTAATGCGATTGAGAACAACAAAACACTTCTGTATATTTATGGTACATCTATGTACACATATTCTAGTAAATCTAGCTATATCCATCTTGTAAGACACACTTCTGTCAGACTCACTCTATAAATAGCAGCAGTATCCAACCAAACAGATTAAGTGTTATTGTACCATTCTCCAAACCAACATATTATTCAGGCCTTGTGTGAAAAACATTTATTTTATTCCAATTAAGGTGAAGGGGAAACAATATTTTTGCAGAATTGTCTGTGCAGCAACTAATTAGAGGACATTATAAGGAAAGGAGATCAGCAGCAAAGCAAATAAATTCATGTGAAAATATATTGTGAATGATGGTCAATATTACTGGTCTTGCTTTGCAATAAGGCTACATTCAGGGCTAAAAGTCCCATTCATTTATCCAGACCTTCAGAGCCATCTCACAATAAGATTTTAATGAATTCCACTCTATTCCACACCGTGTTTGATATACCCACTGACAACAGGAGTGGGTAGTATTGCCTTTCTTTCAGTTTGAAACCAGGGGAGAATTTTTTTCACCAAAAGTTGTTTGGCTGTGTTGGTAATGAGTACCTCTTCAAGTCTGAATAGTCAGAGTGAAAAAATATTTCATATAGTGTTTCTGTGGGTATTTGAATCACAATCGAATATGCCTTTATATAGAATATGAATCTGAAGGTACATTTATTGTGATAACTTTGGCTGTGGCTGTGCAATTTCCATGAAAATTCACATAGACACGTTTTAAAAGTTTTTAGAGATTTGTGAGTTTCATCCCTATCTGATAAATTTTGGTGACGTGAGAAATTTTGTATACAATGTGTGTATACGAAATTTATGTTGTGTTGAGTGTGTTTTGTAAATTTGTGTATTCATTGACTTCCATTATAAACTCATTATATGACACCCCCTCTCAAAATCATGGTGAAAATAATTTTGACATTTTTTTTTTTTTCATTTCTCTGCATTACACCAAATGAATTTTTGAATTTTTTTGTTTTTCAAAAATGTGTCAACTTTTAGGTAGGCATCAAAACTGTGAATGAACACATATGGAATGATGTACTGAAACATGTCTTATATTCTAGTTTATTCAAAGTAGTCGCCCTTTGCTCTGATTACTGCTTTGCACACTCTTGGCATTCTCTTGGCTTCAAGAGGTAGTCACCTGAAATTGTTTTCCAACCGTCTTGAAGGAGTTTCCAGAGTTGTTTAGCACCTGTTAGCCCTTTTGGCTTGAAGGAGTTCCTAGAGTTGCTTAGCACTTGTTGGCGTTTTTGCCTTCACTGTGCGGTCCAGCTCACCCCAAACCATCTCGATTTGGTTCAGGTCCGGTGACTGTGGAGGCCAGGTCATCTGGTGCAGCACTCCATCACTCTCCTTCTTGGTCATATAGCCCTTACACAGCCTGGAGGTGTGTTTGGGGTCATTGTCCTGTTGAAAAATAAATGATGGTCCATCTAAACGCACACTGGATAGGATGGCATGTTGCTGCAGGATGCTGTGGTAGCCAGGCTGGTTCATGGTGCTTTCAATTTTGAATAAATCCCCAACAGTGTCACCAGCAAAGCACCCCCACACCATCACACCTCCTCCTCCATTCTTCACGGTGGGAACAAGGCATGTGCAATCCATCCGTTCACCTTTTCTGCGTCGCACAAAGATCTCAAATTTGGGCTCATCAGACCAAAGCACAGATTTCCACTGGTCTAATGTTCATTCCTTGTGTTCCTTGGCCCAAACAAGTCTTTTCTACTTGTTGCCTCTCCTTAGCAGTGGTTTCCTAGCAGCTATTTGACCATGAAGGCCTGATCTGCGCAGTCTCCTCAGTTGTTGTAGAGATGTGTCTGCTGCTAGAGCTCTGTGTGGCATTTATCTGGTCTCTAATCTGAGGTGCTGTTAATTTACGATTTCTGAGGCTAGTGACTTGGTTCAACTTATCCTCAGCAGCAGAGGTGACTCTTGGTCTTCCTTTCCTGGGGCGGTCCTCATGTGAGCCAGTTTCGTTGTAGCGCTTGATGGTCTTTGCGACTGCACTTGGGGACACATTCAAAGATTTCGCAATTTTCCGGACTGACATTTCTTAAAGTAATGATGGCCATTCGTTTCTCTTTACTTAGCTGATTTGTTCTTGCCATAATTCCAATTCTAACGGTTGTGCAATGGGGCTGTCGGCTGTGTATCAACCTGACTTCTGCACAACACAACTGATGGTCCCAATCCAATTAATAAGGAAAGAAATTCCACCCTGACAAGGCACACCTGTGCAGTGAAAACCATTTTAGGTGAATACCTCATTTAAGCTCATAGAACACCAAGGGTTTGCAGCTACTTTGGCTACTTTAAGGAATCTAAAATATAAGACTTATTATTATTTCCACACTTAATTCCACATATGTTTAATTATAGTTTTGATGCCTTCAGTCAGAATCTACAATGTAAATAGTCATAAAAGTAAACTGAATGTGAATGTGTGTCCAAACTTTTGGCCTGTGTGTGTATATACATAGATTGGGCACAAATTAATGGATGGAATCAATAAGTCAATGGAAAGAGAAAGAGAACTTCTTCAGGAAAAAAAGAAAAGAAAATCTTTGACGATTTAATAAATGAAATATACAATTTTTACAAAACACTCAAAGTGGGACTTTTTTTTTTTTTTTTCCTTCAAATTCACTATTCAAAAACAAAAAAAATGGCATTCACACTGAACATCCATAATGACAGGCCAGTCACACTGGTCATAGTTAGAGTAAAAAAAACAACAATTATCATGTTTTTTTTGGGGCAGTAGGTAAAACTGGCACCTAAGGGGTTAATAAATTATGGTAATTTATAATCCCAATATGTCATTTTGAAAATAACCCATTCACAAAAACAAAACAAAAAAAGTTTGATGATTTTATGGCAGTTTAAAAAATGAAATACAATATAATTTGTATGAATCACTCCCAGTGTACATACATTTTCAACAAGGCACTGGGGTTAAATATTGTATTTTTAGGTTTAAAGATCCTATATCTCTTCTACCTTGTGCAGTGGTTATGAAGTTAACAGTTACCTTTTTCCTTTAGTTCAATAGACACTGGCAATTCCAGGGCTGAAATGATCCAAATTATACTAATCAAGGTAAATGAAGATTAAAAACACATTGAAGTACTTCCTGTATTACCACATTACATCACAAGGTGGAACAGAGTGTTTTCTGTGAGATAAGAATTCTCACTCTCTCTCAGAAATATACAGGATTTGTGTGTTAAACATGAGTGAATCAAACAAATGTTTAAACTAAAATATGTTGTTTGTTACCATGTTGTCAATACATCTTATACAGGTAATGTTCAAGTCTCATAGGCTACAGTACTGTAAATTCACTCTTATGAACTTAAGTAATCACAAGAATTATTAATAAAAAAATAAATAAAATGCACAATGTAAACAAAAAACATTATCTTATTCCACTTAAACACAATAGGTCCAGTCAAAGCATAAGTTATAACATACAGTGTATTCAAGTGCTTGTATAGACCCAAACAATAGTAGATTTGAGGTCTGGCCCTGTCACTTCAGTAAAGGGCTCAGTAATAGAAGTGTGGGTAATGGTAGCGTCTATATCTCAAGTGTGGAGCTCGGCCCTCTATGTGAATAAAACAGCTTGTGACTGAATTTAATGATACCAATTAGGCTGAAATGACAGGGTCTCAGATATTGGAAATTCAAACACTGAATTGCACTGCACACGTGAAATCAAAGCAAGTATCTTCTTTGTATTCATGGATTCGGGCCTAACATGTCTGGGTTATTTGTATGACACACCATAAACTCCTCAGCTCTCAAGCTTCTGCCTCCTGCCTCCTTTATACGCCCTTTTCTAAACACCATGGTCACCAAATACACAAAAATACCATGTTTGTTTGTATTTCACTCAGCAAGAAAAATATGAAAGCATAACTACTGTAGAAGCACTTGGTGAACAAAGACCTACACAAAAGCACTGACCATATCTCGCAATGTGGGGGTTAAATAGATTTGTGTGTTAAATATGTGTGAACGAACCAAGAAACAACATTATAACACAAATGAGAAAATAGCATAACAAGGACTCTTTAAACTCAAGTCGACCTTTGGTTTAAAAGCTGTCTTTCCCATACAAACAACTAAAAAACATATACAGGGGGTCCTCGGGTTACGACGGTCTCGGGTTACGACGTTTCGTGGTTACGAACGCGCCCCCATTAAAAAAATATGTATATATTACGCGTCATTCCGTCTTACGCGGTTTAGCGTGGTAAGAGATGTAAACAAACACGAACGGCGCGCGGCGCACGGCGCAAGAATACGCTCTGTTGTGGTTGTAGGGAGAAGAAGACAGCCTCATGTGCGTGTCCAATGTGGGCGGAAGTACCTGATGTGGGCTCTGATCTGCTCCTATGAAAGCGGCAGTGATAACCAAGCAGCGTAGTGGTCTAATTATTGAGATGGAAAGGTTATTGGTGCTTTGGTTGGAAGATCAAAGGCAAAATCCGGTTTACGACGAAATTCGGGTTACGACGCGTCTTAAGAACGGATCTACGTCGTAACCCGAGGACTCCCTGTATAAGCATTTATTTTTCTAAAGGTTAATTTCTTCTTCTTTTTAAGTGATTTAAAACAACATTTTCTAACAACAGACAAAGAAAAAAAACAAGCAGGGCAGAGAAATCTCATATCTGCCTAATCTGACCACTGCAGACAGAACCACAACACAGACTGGATAAATGCCAGGGTCAGCTGTGCCCAGAGAAACAAACACCACCGCTGGATCAGAGAGATCAACATGATCTGCAAGGGAGGTCCACAAATATAAATCGTGACCAGAGAGATCATACCTTACCAGCAGTCGTCAGACAGTAAGGGGGGCGTAAGCTTCTGTTTATTTCCAGTGGCCATTTACAGCCTCAAATAAAGGTTAAAAAAATGTTCAACAGAAAATGTAAGCCCCAAATAGAGAGTCAGCACTGATTAAACCAAATAAAGGGGCATAATTGGTGAAGGGACATGTGTTAATTGACTTTTATAAGATTTCAACTGTTCCCTCATATCTGTGTAAACCCTCAATCATCCAGTTAGTATCCATAGCAAAAGCAAAAAAAAAAAAAGGCTAAATCTATCAGCTGGACAAAAGTTTTTTGAGTGGCAGCTTAGATTCTTCTTCATCTTCAGATTCTTGTTCTTCTTCTTCTTGTTCTGGTCAGACTGCATTTTTTTGCAGATTGTATTTTGATTGATTCATAATGTTTGAAAATGTGTGTTTTCACCTATCCCCTATCCCCGTCCATTGCTCTGTACTGACAATTATTTAAACAATCAGTATACAATATTTCTTTTTAAAATTTGTGATGAAGTTTAGTTTTCACACAGATCCATTTTCATGTATGCGTCCTGAAGTGTGTGGTTAACCTCACATCTGCTGACCAGTGCTGACCAGTGACGCTCCGAGGCTCCATCTGGACAGTGCACATGCAGCAAGTGAGAGGTGGGAGATTATATGGCATCAGAAAAATGACCCACTGGGGGGCCATGGTGAGATGGTAATTGAATCAGATACATTTCGAGCAGTTTGATTAGTGTTAGAAGAACATCACCGTCGTTTGCAACAAGGGACTGGCTCTTTCTCCTTGGCACAGAGGACACTATTCAGATTAGCTAAAGGCTAGTTCAATAGATTAATAGCCAGGCTAGTATCCATTTAATCCTTAAATGTATTACTACAGTACATCTTTTCTGCTGGAGGGTTTGCCACCTGCTTGTCACCATGGAGATGTGATTGCTTTGCCTGGAATGTTCCTCCTTTTTATTGCATTTCACATAATATCTATTGCCATAGGGGAAAGAAAGTGGATATATCCCGAACCCTCTCTCACACTTTCTCCAGGTGACAAAAAATGCAAAAGTAATTGAATAAATACAAGGTAAAATGATCCAAATGATTCTAGTGATGGTGCATGAAGTTTAAAAATATAGTGTAGCACGTCCTGACATCACAAGGTAGAGCAGAGTGTTTTGAGCTTTGGAGATGTAGACAGACTAATAATAAAAGGTTACTCAAACATGTGTAAATGAAACAAAACACAACTTTGGGTATGCTTTTGATGAGGAAACAACATAAACTAGAAAATGCCGTAATATGGGCCCTTTAACATTTGCATTGAATAAATACAAAATCTTATTACTTTATTTTTAGTTCTAAGTTGAATCCTAGGTCACATTCCAATCCCTACGGTTTGCCTTAAAGAGGCTTATTTTGCTCCTGAAATACACTTGAGCACAAACTTCTGTGGACATAAACAGGAGATTAGAGGATGTCCATGGGGAAGATTAGACCAGAAACTGTGTGGTGAGAGAGCCTCTTTATCAGCAGCTCTAAGAGACAGGAACTCGAGTGTGTAATCACAGGTTAAACACTGCAAAACAAGCCCCGACAGCCAGCAATGAGTGTGGAGAATTGGGGAGTGCCCTAACTTGGAAAACAAATACTTGTGTGACATCTGTAGTAGATCCAGAACAGCAGAACATTATTTAGACAGACAACAGAATGGGGTAACCTTAACAGACACCCTCCGTCAATTTCTTCTCTATCACAGCCAGTACTGACAATCAATTTCACATATAGACATCCAAGGACCAAATCATATTCTCTGGATCTTCAACCAAGCTGCAGTATTCATCTTTGTTTATTTGCCCCAATGTCATATTTGCCTGCTGGATTTGATTTATTTATCGTGCCTTTAGACAGATTAAAGAGAATAAATATTGCGTTGAAACTGTAGATCACCGTCTGGGGGGAATATACGTAGTTGGTGGTTTTGTGAGCACGGCTGAAATTGAAGTGTAAATTTGGCTCAAGATGACAAACAGAGGGGTTCTGCTGTCTTTCGTTCCTCGAGAATATGCTTCCTAAATTACATCTTTTGTGTAAACATTAATAATTCAGATGGACTGTAGATCGTGTTTATTAGAGCTACAACACTCTGCATGCTAGCTGCAAATATCATTACATTATTATTATACAGAAATCTGACACTACGGAACGTTAATTCATTTAGACACACAAACAATGTTTTTGCTATTTGTTTTTGTCACTTAGTTGTAAGTCTTAATTAGATTTGTATAGGTGATTTTGTTATCTGTCAGAGCACTGAGATACAAAGGGAAATTAGATAAATTGGACATGCTTCGAAGTTGCAGCACTCATCCATTACCGTGCCCACACAAGGAAGCAGTGCACTAATGATGTAGTTGTAGAAATGTGCATTGTCCCAATATAATATCAAATATCAAAACAGCTGTCTCCAGTCACATTTTCAAGAAGTACAGGATTTTCTAAACCGTAACACCGCATAGTAATAGCTATATTTTTCACATTTGTAAAATTTGATTGCATAGAAAAGTAGAGTCTCTATCAATCAGGTTTTGTTGTTCAGTTAATACATTTCCAGAGGCACCCCGGTAGTCTATGAAGGAACTGCATTTCATGTCACGGTTCAATGCATAAAAAGGAGTGTTGAGAAACAACAAATACATTACAGTTTTGGTTTCTAGCATATTTGATAGAAAAGATTGTATAGACTTATCATCTAAAAGCTTTATCCATCCATCCATTTTCTTCCACTTATCCAGGGCCGAGTCATGGGGGCAGCAGTCTAAGCAGGGACTCCCAGACTTCCTTCACCCCAGACACTTCCACTGTTCGGCCCGTAAGCCGACACAACAGTGAGAGACGTGTCCCTGACCCGAAGGTGCAGAGACACGAGGAGTTGGGTTCCAGAGCCCAAGCTGTGCGTGGACCGACTATATCTATTTGGTAATGCTCAACCTCCCGCACAAGCTTGGGCTCCTTCCCCCCCAGCAAGGTGACATTCCATGTCCCCAAGCGAGTCTCCATGTCCAGAGATCTGGTCGTCGAGGCCCCTGCCTTCAACTGCCGCCAAAATCTCCCTGCACCGGCCCCTTATGGATCCTCCTGTGGGTGGTGGGTCCACGGGAGGACAGCCTTACGTCGCTCCTTCGGGCTGTGCCCAGCTGGGCCCCATGGGGGAAGGTCCAGCAACTAAATGCTCGCTGTGGAGCACCCACCCCAGGCCTGGCTCCAGGGTGGGGCCCCGGTAGCACCAGTCTGGCTGACCTAACTGGCCTTGCTGTATTTCTCATCATAGGGGCTTCTGAACCGCTCTTAGTTTGACCCGTCCCCCAGGACCTGTTTGCCTTGAGTTACCCTACCAGTGGCATGAAGCCCCTGATAATATAGTTCCCGGGATCATTTGGACACTCAAACCCCTCCACCATGTTAAGGAGGTGGTTCAAGGAGGGGTAAAAGCTTTATGTGGTATTTATTAAGGTATTACCACAAATTGTTGGGAATATTGTAAATGCCCTTTAATATATTTTTACACTAATTGTGTCCACAAATGTGGCAGAAGATCTTTCAGAAAAATACTCCAAGACCTTCTAGAGGAAATACTTCAGAAGAATGGATAATTTCATCACCAACCCCAACAACAGAGCAGAATGAGGCTTAGAAGAGGCTATACCAGGGGTCGGCAACCTTTACCACTCAAAGAGCTATTTGGACCCGTTTCACACAGTAAAGAAAACACTGGGAGCCACAAAACCCTTTTGAAATTTAAAATGAAATAACACTGCATATAACGTCTTTTTTTTTGCCTTTGTGCCATAGAATTTTGAAAATGAATGAACTAAGATAAAATACATTTTAATTAAATACAGTGGTCCCTCGCTATATCGTGGTTCAGTTTTTGTGGCCTCGCTGTTTCGCAGATTTTTATTCAATTTTTTTTTATAGTGTATCAACGCGCATTTCTGCGTCCTGATTGGCTAAGGGACTGTAGATCTTTGCTGATTCGTCAGTCATTCTCCTCCGTGTCTCCTGTACAGAATGCATTCAGTTTGCCAAATTTATATAAATGTTCGATCGCAGTGTGACTCTGAAGTGCTGTATGTTTGCAAGTTTTCTCCACGACAAAACCCGCCACAGCGAAGCGGTCATAAGAACTGTGACATACGAAATACACTTTGGTTTTGTTCTCTAATACTGTGCTTTTTTGTTGAAAATCTATGAAAGTTTGAGTGTTTAAACAGAGAAATGTGAGAAAACGTTTCCAATTCCAGTCTGAGAAAAGTGTAGAATGTGTGTGGTGAGGCGTTTACAGCCTTAAAACATGGAGAATAATTGTAAAATATAAAGCTGACGACGATTTCGCTTGTCGTGGGTTATTTTTAGAACGTAACCCCCGTGATAAACGAGGGACCGCTGTACTGAGCCGCATCAGAGGGATCAATGAGCCGCATGTGGCTCCAGAGCCGCGGGTTGCCGACCCCTGGGCTATACTGCCTCTCACCTAGCTCCTCCTGGAGGTTGCTGTGATAGCCAGGACACAGAGGACGGGAGGACACAGAGGAGGCTGGGGGCTGTTTCTCTCCTCAAACTGCTCCCACCAGGATCTGCTGACCCCACCTCACCAGTCTGAGACCACCTTTGATTGAGAAGCACAGTACGTTGCTGCCGATAATTTGAATTTCTCTTGGGATCAATAAAGTATCTCTCTCTATCCATGCACTGGGCTTGGGTCAGGAGCAATTAGAACACTGACCCCTATGGTTGTCCAATAATTACATTTTCATTACTATCATGGAGGCAGAATCAGCAGGCATATTCTTTCTAAATGTGAAAAAGTCTAGATGCCCCATGACAATATTCAAACATGTCTTACCTGGTATTATTTGTCTGTGGGTGTTCCTCTTCGTGATTCCTGTCAGCACATACCGCTCCTGAATGCATCACAGACAGCAGACAGCCTGATGGTGCAGCAAAGGTCAGGCTTCAATTCAGAGGCTGTGTTCAGGGAGATCCTATGATTTTTTGGGAAATGGGAAGTTTAATAAAGTTTGTTGTTGTGGGTATATGCAGCTCCACACAGGCATCTGTCACTAAGGAAATTACAAGTGGCTTCTATGCAGAAATCTGTGGGTGTGAAGAGTGCTAATGATTTTAGAGACTTGTCCTTGTGGTTTAAACTCCAAATTTGGCTGCTGGTCAGGATATTTCAGATATTTTTGCTCGTCAATCTTATTTAGTGTCAAGTGAGGCAGTAGTACGGTCACCATAGCTAATAAAATAGACTTTAGATAAATAATGTGAACATGGCTCAATGCATGCTGGTTTTCAAATTCTAGAATGCGATGTCTCAAGTTAGACTTTAATCTGAGCTTTTACCACAATCTGATCAGAAAGAACTGACTTAGTTAACTACAACAGATGAGCAGATTTGTGTTCTTAAATAAGTCTCCTACAGATAAAATTACAGTCACAAGGCATCTAGTATTAGTCAGCAGTTTTTCAGTTAAGTCACTCACATTATGGTTGAAAATCAAACACCTACAACAGGACCATGTTTTTGTTTTGTTTGTTTTTTGTTTTTGGCTTGACTTTTCCAACAGATATTAACACTTATTTGGCAGTATTTGCTAATGTGTGCATTGTGTCTCCATAGTAACTGCTGAATATTCCACCACAGAGGTACACACCCCAAGTATCACTGCAAAATATCTATTGATTACATGGTATTCATATAAGAAATATCTAAAATTCACATTTATTCATTCATAAATGTTAAACCTAATAATTTCTATTAGTTACCCAAGAACACGCCATATTACAACAAAAGTATGCAATTTAACAATATTATTTTTTCCTGCCTTGGCCATCTGTATTGTTGCCCTATAGAAGGTTGTGATGCCATCCAAAACCCAGCTATAGTTGCTTCGTTTACTATCAGTCATAATTTTAATCATCGGAAACATCTGGTCACTTGGGTTGTTGTGCTCTATGAGGCAGAACAGCAATTCAATTCACTCGCAGCAGGTGCAGAATGCATTGAAATTATACACTGCGATACATATTTGAATACAACTTTTAACTGCTTTTAACTCCTGAAAACAGATGGCATTTTATCACAGAAAAACATTTCACAGTTGCTTTTGTGATCCTGTTTGGGTGTCTGTATCTGAAGTCACAGCAGGGGCCCTGGAGATGAATGGTGATGAGAGTGCATTGTTGAAGCGCTCATCTTTCACTGGTTTCTTTTGGACAGCTATGGTCTGCTGTGACCTGGGAGCTGTGATCTCCTCTGGGCGGGTGTCACTCATCTATCTAAGGTTCAGCTTGTTGCCCTGCGCTCACATCGTCGACTTATCTGAGGTGCTTTTTGTTTATTTTGGTGGATCTGTTTGGATGACTTTTGAACGTTGTTCTGAATCTGTTTGATTTGATGTAGTGATACTGAAGCATACTTTTTACTAATAGTTGTATTATTCCTGCTGTGAGATTGTGACAAATTACTGTTTAAAGGGGCCAATATTATGCTATTTTCTGATGTAGGTTATAATGTTGTTTTCTCATCGAAACATACCTGGCATTGTCTTTTGTTTTCATTCAACACACAAACTTTGCATATTTAGGCTGAGTTCTGCTCTCAAGCACCTTCACTGGAAACATTTGGTTAATTTCAGCCCTGGAATTGCGCATCTCTGAGCAAAAGGTAAAAGGTAGCTGTTAACTTGAAAACGACTGCTTCATGGCATCACAAGTTGGAATGGAGTATTTTGAGCTTTTGAGATGTAGACAGACTAATAATAAAGGATTAATCAAACATAAATGAATGAAACAAAACATAATTCTAGCTTCTTCTTTTTTTGATGAGGCAAAATGGCTAAAAGCTGGTCAGAAGACAAATGTCAATTTTGGATAATATACTACTATAAAAAAAAAATAAATAAAAAAAAGAGCAAGATCCCAAGATTCTAAGGAACTTGATAAGTGCTTGGAGTAGAGTCGCTGTTCCACCATATTGAGCGAAGCCAAATGAAGCTACATGGGCATCTGTATTGAATTAATAAAGCTCTGCCTGACATTAGTAATATGTCAACAAATGCATAAATAAAATAAACAATAATAAAATAATTAGCAGACTGAATCCAAAACAAAACTGTAAGTGCATTGATTTACATGTTTTTGTAGCTTCATTTATTGAGCCAAAACAGAGCATTATTTCTTGTTTGAATATTGTTGACATCTTTGTGACAGGCCACTTCAATTACCGTGTCAGACCAAATCCAAACCTATTATTACACAGCACTGGCATGTTTTGCTGTCCCTGTGCGTGCTTCAGTTAGTTCAACATGGTGACTCCAACTCTTCACAAAACATGGCATTTTTAATTGACAACGCTATTAGATACAGCCAGTGCACTTCTACTATCAAACTTTTTTTTGTTTCATGTAGGTTAGTGTGTGTATTGTGGTTCCCAAGATGCATTGCTAGGCCCTAACAAGCGTTGACAGCCAGCATGCAGTTACAGTCCTGTGGAGAGGAAGACTTTCTGATTGGTCCATAGCTTTCGGAGAGCATAGACTTTCCAATTAGAGGCTCAGAATATTGCTTTGGGGAGGCGATGGACAGTAGTCTTGGGAGATCAGGTCAACCGCTGAGTCTCTGGTCTGTGCTGGACAGCTTGTACCTCTTGCAGTGGAGAGGGAGGAGAGGTTTTATTTTGTGGAGCAGGTTGAAAAAATGTTTTAAACAAGTAAAAATATGAAATTGCAGAGTGGGGGAAAAATTGGTTAAAGCAAGAGTTATTTTGGGAATAAAAAGAATTGTTGGTGTGTTCCACATTATAAGTCTGTATGCATCGTGCTCTGCTTTTTCACCTGGAGCTGACAGTCAGGAACACAGAATTTGGGAGGCAGAGGCAATGCCAGATGAAAATGATACAAAAAATGTGTTGCACCTTATCAGATCTGTGGACTTCATGACTTCATACACAAGTGACAGACAGGGTCTATCTGGACAGGTTCAACTTCTCTGCTTTCCAATCTTGTTTAGTGAAAGGGTATTGTTAGATTTGTAATCTTAAATTTGGCTAACTTGGGCCGTGGCAGTGGGTTTTCAAAGGAACGAGAAGGAAAGAACTTTGACTTCAAAACATTGCCTGCAGTCTCTGTTTTACATTCTATAGCCACACATGTATTTTGAAAGTAGGCCAACTTTGTGAAGCTGCACTATGCAACTTTTATGGAATAGTGTCTGCCTACTAACCTGGCTCATGCCAGATTGATATGTGTGTTACTCTGAAGTGAGTTCTACACATTATCAATCTGGGAACACTCTCACTGAAAGCAATCAGAAAATGTGGTGCATCATGATGACTCTTTGAATCTGATTGGTCGATGCATCACAACAGCAGAACAAGCTGAAAAATCAAACTTTTGTTACATCCAGTTAAGAGAAAAGCACAGACATTATCCCACAAAGCATCTTCTGCATGTTTTTTACAGACTAAATAGTGCTTACTGACACTAAAATATGCTGAAGTACATCTCTTGGCCCATTATGATGAGTATTAGATCGAGGTCAGTTACGTCGCCCGGATTGGCGTCACCCGGGCCCCACCCTGGAGCCAGGCCTGGGGCGGGAGCTCGCCAACGAGCGCCTGGTGGCCGGGCCTTTCCCCATGGGGCCCGGCTGGGCTCAGCCCGAAGGAGCGACGTGGGGCCGTCCTCCCGTGGACTCACCACCCGCAGGAAGATCCATAAGGGGCTGGTGCAGAGAGATCTGGGCGGACATGGAGACTAGCTCTGGGGACATGGAATGTCACCTCGCTGGGGGGGAAGGAGCCTGATCTTGTGCGGGAGGTTGAGCGCTATTGACTAGATATAGTCGGCCTGACCTCCACGCACAGCTTGGGCTCTGGAACCCAACTCCTTGAAGGGGGCTGGACTCTCCATTTCTCTGGCGTTGCCCGCGGGGAACGGCGGCGGGCTGGTGTGGGCCTGCTCATTGCCCCACAGCTTAGCTGCCGAGTGTTGAAGTTCACCCCGGTGAACAAGAGGGTCGCGTCCCTGCGCCTTCGGGAACAGGTCTCTCACTGTTGTGTCGGCCTACGGGCCGAACAGCAGTGCAGAGTACTCGGCCTTCTTGGAGTGCATGAGAGGGGTACTGGACAGTGCACCGACCGGGGACTCCGTTGTTCTCCTGGGGGACTTCAACGCCCACGTGGGCAACGACAGTGACACCTGGAGAGGGGTGATTAGGAGGAACGGCCTCCCTGATCTGAACCTGAGCGGTGTTCTGTTATTGGACTTCTGTGCTATGCGCAGTTTGTCCATAACGATCACCATGTTTGAGCACAAGGGTGTCCACCAGTGCACGTGGCACCAGGACACCCTAGGACGGAGGTCGATGATCGACTTTGTTGTCGTGTCATCTGACCTCCGGCCGCGTGTCTTGGACACTCGGGTGAAGAGAGGGGCAAAGCTGTCAACTGATCACCACCTGGTTGTGAGTTGGGTCCGCTGGCGGGGGAGGAAGCCAGAAAGACCTGGCAGGCCCAAGCGCGTAGTGAAGGTCTGTTGGGAACGTCTGGCAGATCCCTCTGTCAGGGGTACCTTCAACTCACACCTCCGGGAGAGCTTCTCCTGGATTCCGGGGGAGGCTGGGGACATAGAGTCCGAATGGGCTCTGTTCTCGGCCTCTATTGTCGATGCGGCTGCCCGTAGCTGTGGTCGTAAGGTCTGTGGTGCCTGTCGCGGCGGCAATCCCCGAACCCAGTGGTGGACACCGGAAGTAAGGGATGCCGTCATGCTGAAGAAGTCTTATCGGGCCTTATTGGCTCGTGGGACACCTGAGGCAGCTGACGGGTACCGGCGGGCCAAGCGTGCTGCAGCCCGGGCGGTCGCAGAGGCAAAAAACTCGGGTTTGGGAGGAGTTTGGAGAGGCCATGGAGGAGGACTATCGGACGGCCTCAAAGAAATTCTGGCAAACCGTCCGGCGCCTCAGGAGGGGGAAGCAGTGCTTCACCAACACTGTTTACAGTGCGGGTGAGGAGCTGTTGACCTCAACTGGGGATGTTATCGGACGGTGGAGGGAATACTTTGAGGATCTCCTCAATCCCGCTGTCACGTCTTCCGAGGAGGAAGCAGAGGCTGGAGACTCGGAGACGGACTCACTCATCACCCTGGCTGAAGACACTGAAGTGGTTGGAAAGCTCTTCGGCGGCAAGGCCCCGGGGGGTGGATGAGATCCGTCCTGAGTATCTCAGGTCTGTGGATGTTGTAGGGCTGTCTTGGCTGACACGTCTCTGCAACATCGCGTGGCGGTCGGGGACAGTACCTCTGGACTGGCAGACCGGGGTGGTGGTCCCTCTGTTTAAGAAGGGGGACCGGAGAATGTGTTCCAACTATCGGGGAATCACACTCCTCAGCCTTCCCGGTAAGGTCTATTCCAAGGTGCTGGAGAGGAGAATTCGACCGATAGTCGAACCTCGGATTCAGGAGGAGCAGTGTG
This sequence comes from Paratrypauchen microcephalus, assembly GCA_036785185.1. Taxonomy (NCBI): domain Eukaryota; kingdom Metazoa; phylum Chordata; class Actinopteri; order Gobiiformes; family Gobiidae; genus Paratrypauchen; species Paratrypauchen microcephalus. The sequence continues at coordinate 3,078,465 of JAVJIX010000105.1, read as the reverse complement.
GTTTTCGTCCCGGCCGGGGAACACTGGACCAGCTCTATACTCTCCATCGGGTGCTCGAGGGTGCATGGAAGTTTGCCCAACCAGTCCACATGTGCTCTGTGGATCTGGAGAAGGCATTCGACCGTGTCCCTCGTGGGGTCCTGTGGAGAGTGCTCTGAGAGTACGGGGTTCGGGGCCCTTTGCTAAGGGCTGTTCGGTCCCTGTATGACCGGAGCAGGAGCTGTGTTCGCATTGCCGGTAGTAAGTCGGACCTGTTCCCGGTCCATGTTGGACTCCGCCAGGGCTGCCCTTTGTCACCGGTTCTGTTCATTATATTTATGGACAGAATTTCTAGGCGCAGTCAGGGGCCGGAGGGGATCCGGTTTGGGAACCACAGGATCTCATCTCTGCTGTTTGCAGATGATGTTGCAAACAGCATCTGCAAACAGCAGACCTCCAATGTGCACTGGGGCGGTTTGCAGCCAAGTGTGAAGCGGCTGGGATGAGGATCAGCTCTTCCAAATCCGAGGCCATGGTTCTCGACCGGAAAAAGGTGGCTTGCCCTCTCCGGGTGGGTGGGGAGTCCTTGCCTCAAGTGGAGGAGTTCAAGTATCTCGGGGTCTTGTTCACGAATGAGGGGAGGATGGAGCGTGAGATTGACAGGCGAATCGGTGCAGCGTCGGCAGTGATGCGGTCGTTGTACCGGACCGTTGTGGTGAAGAGGGAGCTGAGCCAAAAGGCAAAGCTCTCAATTTACCGGTCAATCTACGTTCCTACTCTCACCTATGGTCATGAGCTTTGGGTAATGCCCGAAAGGACGAGATCGCGGATACAAGCGGTCGAAATGAGTTTCCTCCGCAGAGTGGCTGGGCGCACCCTTAGAGATAGGGTGAGGAGCTCAGTCACACGGGAGGAGCTCGGAGTAGAGCCGCTGCTTCTCCACGTTGAGAGGAGCCAGCTGAGGTGGCTCGGGCATCTGTTCCGGATGCCTCCTGGTCGCCTCCCTCAGGAGGTTCCGGGCATGTCCCACCGGGAGAACGCCTTAGGCTCCCCCCGGAGGAGCTGGAGGAAGTGTCCAGGGTGAAGGAAGTGTCTGGGAGTCCCTGCTTAGACTGTTGCCCCCGCGACCCGGCCCCGGATAAGCGGAAGAAAATGGATGGATGGACATCTCTTGGCATAGCCATGTTTGTTTGATTGCTTTGCCTTTGGTTTTTGCACAAACTTCTATGCTGCTTAGTGACTGGTCGCCAACTACTTGTCGGGCCCTATCGCACCAGAAGGTACGAAGATCATTTCTCGTGAGTTTGTAAACTCACAAATATCATGGGAATCCTTCTTGCTGTGCAAGGCTATCTGACACCTGCTTGTCTCCATGGAAATGTTATTGCTTTCCCTGGAATGTTCCACAGCATCTGACCACACCATGCCGAGTTACCAGTGAGATCTGGAGAGGAGCAAGCCTGTTCACAGTATTAATTCATGTCTTTCAAGGTATTTGCAAACAGCTATAACTGTAATAATAATACATGTAAGATAGACAGGCTTCATACCATAATATGGAGAATTCTAAGCATTTTTACATCTTTATAATATCAAATTTTGCAGAACAATGAAGCTGACAAGACACTTAAATCTAAATTTAAACTGTTACAAGAGCTGCTAGAGCAAAACTGTTATAAAAAAGGTGTGAGCACAAAACTGTAGTGTGAATGTGTGTGTGAACGACAGGTGACGAATGTGGTGTAAGTGTAAAAAGTTAACAAAAGTAACAATGTTCCTCCACATCCGCTGTTATAAAACCAGCTATGGCCTTTGATTAAAAATGTTCACATCAAAAGCATAGCCCAAGACGTGGGAGTTGTTTTGAGTGCAGATAATTTCCCCTCCTCACCCACAGCAGTAATGAACACAGGTGCACCCTAGAGGAGCGTCCTCACCTCACTCCCATTCACATTTCACCCATGACTGCGTAGCAAAATATGATCGAGACCGCATCATTAAATTTGCCAGCACCCAACAAGGAATTTGGAATAATGATGAGTCCTTTCACAGTGAGGCATTTGTCATTTACAGCGAACTGAACGAAGAAATAAAAGAGATTTAAAATGGCACCAAGATGAAACAAATCAATCAGTGGGAGAAAGCATCTGTGGCGTTGCAATCACTGCGTTCAATATGGTATGTCTTAATGGTAAAGTCAATGGGCAATAGTCTAGCATGACCAAGGGAATTTTCAGTCTCATATTTGTGCGTTAAGGAGTTTAAGGACAAAACGTCTCCATACACTGGGGTTATCTGAGTGAAAGAATAGTAGTGGTATAGGGACAGACTGGCCCTCCCTCATCAGGTACAGCTCCACATAAAGGCTATTCACACACAAGTCCTAAACACTTTATACAAATGACCTTCTCTCTGCATCTTCTGGTGGAATTGTAGTACCACTTTAGCGAGGTTGACCTTTGCAGAGATCTGTGTTTTTGTTTTCTGGTTTATCAAGAGCAGCTTCCATTATGTTGAATATGAATTAATGTTAGTGAATGCCCGCTGCAGAACCAATTTGAAAGAGGTCGACTCACAAAATATTACACAACTGAATGAAATTATATTTAAATACTTGTTTTATTTGTTATTTTGTTATGCTTTAAATTGATAGCAGCAGTGAATACAACATTGTAGTGCACATATAGGCTTCTAAAGTTTAAAAAAGGTAATGGTAAATGCACCATATTAGTGGATTAGAGCATGCATGAGATATGTTTTAAAAAAGGATCATGTTAAAAAAGCTGGTTGTAAAATGTTTTAACAACCAGCTATTGTAATGTTATCACTTCATGAACATAAAGGAAAGAAATCTGTCAGTATTTAAAGCCCCAGTGTGTAGGATTCATGGCGCATAGGTGGATGGTGCTATTGCACTTTCTGTTTTAGCTACGGCAGACCTCGAGGGTGACCCGGGCGCGCGCACGAGCCGCGCGCCGCGCGGTCCCAGTTTTTTTTTCTTTTTCTTTTCTCACAAAAACACACATTCCCGATCATGTACCATGACACTCTACACATCAAATGAAACCTTACAGTCTCCTCTTTTTGACTATGCAATTCATTGCCCTGCACAACAAACACTCCCCGAGCACATGGGGCTTTTATACGGAAAAGCACAAAACGAGGTTAGCTTACCTTAGAATGCTTTGCACAGGTCAAACTCTGTATTTCACCATAAACTTGCTCTCAATTTGTCCGTAAGGATCCAGCGAATAAAATCCAGTAAAACAATTTAGTCCAAAACACGTGTTAGATCCATTACGACGTCTGATCCGGCAGCATGCTTGTGTTGTTTACCCAAAACCACGAGCCTTGCCGAAGGCGAAGGCGGAGTCCAAATGTCCTTCTGCGGCTCTCGTATTCAAAATGGCTGCCTCTGCATGGGGAAGATCCCCCTTTTATGTGACTATATCTAAGTCCAAAAGAATACTTTGATTTCATGATGGAAGTGAAAAGGCTTGGAAAACACTGTATTTTTGAATGGGTATCTTCAATTTCAGTAATAAACGGGTAAAAATCTTACACACTGTCCCTTTAAAACAAAATGATGCATGGTCGATGCTGTCCTGCATTATATTGTTGCTTTGTTCAAATGTAGATTTATTTAACTACTTTCTAAATTGCCTAAATCCATTTTAAATGAGATGAGGAGATGTGTTCTGCGATGTGCTGTTGCTCCATCTTGGTCTTTATATTAAACACCTGAGTGTTGGTAAATGCAAAGGTGGATTGTGTGACATTTACAGAATGCCATGTATTAATAACCCAGCTTTATTTCACAAGGATGAAATTGAAGTGTGAAAAAAGCTTAAATCATCACAGTGGTCACCAGGGATCACTTTTGCTGAGTGAAAAGATCCGGACAATGCTGCTAGAGCACATTTTTAATGTGTTTCTAGCCTCGGGTGCCAGACTGCTTATAAAAGAGGAGCTGCGGTCAGTCTGGTCCAGTCCCTTATTAGTCGTGTTACTCCTACCTGTCTACCCACCACAGACAGACTGTAAAACCACATCTGAGTCTATAGGGTCCGATATGAGTCATCAGCCATTTACAATGATGGGAGATTATGCCACAATGTTTACACAGGACACTATTGAACCAGAGGCCAAAGAAACAAGCACAAACAGTAACAAACAGAAGTAGTGTACTCTTATTTAAATTTTCTTATACTATTTAATACTGTTTTATGCTGGAGAATGGTTTTCTGAATACATAGTCATTTTTAATCATTTCCACAGCTAAATCAGTTAATCAATGTTTCCGTGGTGATGTTCCAGATCTACACAAAACATTAATTTGTTGGCAAAACATTCCTGTTGGATGGAATGGGCAATTATTCTGCTCCACTGCTAACTTAAAGCACAAATGGAATTAAAGCCGCAAGCGGCGTTGTCGGGCCCTCGCACCTGCGGCCTATGGGGGTGGGGGCATGTTCAATGCCAGCAATACAAAGTATTTTCAGCCGCACAAGATGTCATGTCAATCTAAAGCACAGTAGCAGCTTCAGTGCATTTTTTTTACAGTTCCCTTGTGAGCCAGTGCCAGTGAGTAATGGAATACAAATTAAATCCATGCAACATTTTACAAGATAGTTAGAATGTCCTTGGAAATTATAGAATTATATGTATAAAGTTTAAAGTCAGTCTTCAGTGAAGACAGGAAAGTAGAATTTGATGGTTAAAAGCTACTTAGCATGCTATGACATTTGGACATTATAGGACCTGGTGCCTCAAAGCTCCAAAACCCACTTCTAAACATGCTCTGGGGAATCCGTGTGTGGGAGTTTGGCTGTCTGAACTTTTTTTTAGGTCAGGGAAAGTGAATTCTAAGAAAGCCTTTATTTAGAGCAACATGCATTTGCTTATCTGTCGCCAAAGCCATAATCACATTGTCACTCTCCAAGGGTACACTATTTAGGGACTTAACTTACAAACTGTAAATTACCATGAAAAGTCATCATCCCCCAATGTCGTAAACCCAGCCAAGCCAATACCCTCTCCTCCATCCTCCTTCACACAGAGTCACTGTATCTGCTTTTTGATAGCTGAATGCAGCTGGAATAATCATAACTAATTTTGTAACATTTAAATTACCCCATGTGGAATCAGCATGGCTACTTTGGACTAAAAGCTTAAGGTTGTCCCAATAGAAAAAGGGGAGGGAGGGTTCTTGTTTGCTTACACACATACACACACACGCACGCACACACACACACACACACACATACACACACACACACACACACACATACACACACACACACACACACACACACACGTAACAAGCAGCAAAGCTGGAGCTCAGAGCCTTGCCAGTGCTATACAAGTCAGTTTCACCTGTCATGTTAATTTGTGCTGAAATGCCAAATATCTTCTTTGGTCACACATTTTCTTTGTCTTTATAAAAGCACAAACACCTCTCAGGAAAGCTGAGACACATTTCTCTACACATTCACCAGTTTCAACATGGCAGTTCCATCATTACAGCATACTTAGCTTTCAAAAAGAATACATCTCATAGAAATTAGAATATACAATCTGTCCCAAACACTGTTATGAACATGTGTGCTTGTGAAGCTCATTGGGTTTATTTATAGGCTAAGTCTGTGTGGAATTTGACATTCATTTATTTGCATAAGTTTAGCATAAGCTGGTGATATTAACATTTCACAATGTACTTCATGTTTTGTATAATACTTTGTCTTAATAACCAAATTGCTTTTCTTTTGAAGATTCAATAAAAAAAATCCTCCAAAAGTATTACTATTCATCAGCAGAAAAATGTGCAAAAGCTCTCATAGTTGCTGGGCAACATACCTGGAGACTCGATTAGAAAGAGTTTAATAAAGAGACACACAAAACTTGAGTTGTGGGGTCAACCAAAGAAGGCAGAGTGAGTTATTACTTTTAGAAGACTTTTATAATGCTTCTTTTAGTGTGCACTATTTGATTTGCATAATTTAATTGAAAACACTTATTTCATGACAGTTGATTAATGAGGCCTCATAATAATTTTACATAGCTCCAGTTTGTCCTTATGGGCGCAAATGGGACAGATCACTTTGGCTTTTAGAGTTACTGATATTTTCTCACAGTGGGGGACAGGAGGACACTGGAAAACTGCTCTCCATCATGGACACTCCTGCTCACCCACTGCACCAGATTATAGAGGGACAGAGGAGCTCATTCTCCAGCAGGCTCCTACAGCTCCGCTCAAACAGCAAGAGATACAGGACTACATTCATACTATAATACTCCCTACAAGTGTACAACAACTCACCCTTATGTAACGGATAACCTTATGTCCTGTCAATCATCATATCATTGCACTGCATTTCTTGTCTCTCGTATATAGCTGTGATTTTATATTATTTTTTATATATATTTTATATATATATTTTATATTTTATATATTACTTATTTTTTTATTTTATTTTGACTTGTACATACTATATAATTATGCCTTATTTGACACCTGTCTCTTGCTATCTTTTTTTACTACTTATTTAGAATTTATTATTACCATTTATTTGTTACTCTTTTTTATTATATTATATTGTAATGTGTGAGCTACTGTGTCCAAATAATTTCATTTGTGGATCAATAAAGTTTGTCTAAGTCTAAGTCTAAGTCTAGTTGTGTTCTATTTGTAAAAGAATCTGGACTAAATAACAACAAAACAGAGGGCCTGCTCAACTTGAATGGACTGTAACCTTCTTTTATATTGGATTTTGTAAGTGCCGCTGTCAGGCATTAGCTTAAATGACTTCTATTTCCCCCAAAAGCCTGTAAGAGTGTTTAAGAGCTTCTGCCCGCTAAAGGTCAGTGTCTGTCAAAGCCACTTCGAGTTAAATTAGAATCCCGCCATTCTTCCTCTCGCATGACTGCGTATGCGGGGCTCCCATCAGGTAGATTAGCCAGTGCAGGGACACAGCGGTCCTCAGGAGAACCGCACTTTCTAATAGCATTTTCTCCTCATTCACCAGGGGCCCAATTCTCAGACATAGATTTTGACCTTGTCCCAAGCCACAGAAAAGTTGACTGTTAGAGGGAATTTATGTCAAAAAGTTTCACCTCCCTTCAGGAAAATGCAGTGGTGGTATAATGTTGTTTATGTCTATGACCTTTGAGTGCTTGAAGTATTAAAAATGAGGAGTTTTATAATAGTGCAGATTGAATGTTACTGTCTCTCAAAATCTTGGAGTTTGAGGTTCAAGATGCTTCAATGGCATCATAAAGAAACATCCAGATCCAAGAGTACAAATCTGACAAACAGCACAGGCTCCCAGAAGGAGTTCCAGTGTCTGGTATTGTACACGTACCTGATGTGGAAACATAAGTGCAGAGTTTGAACATCAACAGTGCGCTGTGTTGCATAAAGGTGTGCTTTGATCTGCACGGTCTGTCTCTCTTCTTATCACTGAATGGTGTGACAAGAGCAGAAAGCTCCGAGCTAATCTCATTCTGTTATTCTGCTAGAAGTAGTGATGCCCACAGGGAAAGGATTCAGACTGTTTAATCAGCCATATTAATCATAAATTATTTATTACAATTACAAGACTGTCTCAATATGCAGCAGTAGCCTAAACCCTGGAAGGCACTGGCATGAAAAAGCCAGAGTGAATAAATCAAACTTCTTTTGGCAAATCTCAAGGAACAAAGTGTGTAGTTTGGGCAATGGAGAGAAAACGTCTTTATGCATACATCATGTCTGTCCTCAGGCAAAACCCATGTCAACAGTTTTACTGAACACGTTTCAAACCAGAAGTTAATTATCATTGATAAGACAAAGGGAGACAAGGAAATGACTGATAAAGATAATATTGTTAAAGACATTACAGGCACAAGTCTCTATGTATCACATATCTAGATAAGAGTTTCTCCAGTAAATATAAACAATGTGCATTCTGAAATTAGACCAGAAAACAATTATGCAAATGTTAAAACATGCTCACAAATAATATTCTGTCCTGTGGGCTAGTTCTGACCGTGAAGTGAGAGGTGCCGTTGCAGGTGTCTCATGTCTCTCCTTCAGGGCAGCTCTGTGCTTGGTGCTCCTGACCTGCTCCCTCCATCTGTTTCCTTCCCATGCTCTCTGCTCCAGTGCCCTCGACCTAGTGTTTTTCGTCCATTACAGCTGTCTGAATGGTGCACCTCTCTTTAACATGTTAGACCAGGCTGATATGTCACACAGCGGCTCTCCTCAGTCATTACCATTTTAGAGCCATTGCCAGTCAAATGGTCTGTTGTTTCTGGTTCAAATGTGGAAATCATCTCATCAGTTTAACTCATTTATGTATTTATATATCAGCCTTACCCCATTAGGCTTGGGACAGGAAATTACATAGGGGGCTAACTGTCAAAACATAAAAAATGGGGACTGATTTACTACTTGTTGCTGTTTATATTGCTCCTAGCTCCAATAATAAGGAGCGAGGCACTTAACGAACTGTACCAGCATGTGAGCAGCAAACTGCCCACCCAGATGCTTTTCTCGTTCTGGCGGGCGAGTTCAACCACGCAGACCCAAAGTCCGTGTTTCCCCAATTACGTTCAACTTTCCTACAAGGGAAAACAACATATTGGACAATGTTTACACTACCTGGAGGGGAAACTACGAAGCCCTCCCCCTGCCCCACCTTGGTGCCTCTGACCACATCACTCTCATGCTAATGCCAGCATATAGGCCACTTGTCAAAGCCACCAAACTGGTTCAGAAGCAGGTACGGGTGTTGCCACAGGGGTCTGCAGAATCACTGCAAGACTGCTTCTCCACCACAGACTGGGAGATATTTAAACAGGCACCCACGACAACACCATAAATCTATAGGAATACACAGAGACCGTCACTGCCTACATCTCAAAGTACATTGATGATGTCACAGACATCAGGACCATCACTGTTCGGGTCCACCAGAAGCCATGGCTCACAGGGGAGGTCTACAGGCTGTTGAGAGTAAGGAATGCTGCCTTCAGAGCTGGAGATGAGGTGGACCTAAGGACAGAAAAGGCAAACCTGTCATGTGGCATCAGAGAGGCTAAGAGACAATACTCTAAGAAGATAGCACAGCACTTCCATGACAGCAGAGACACACGGAGTATGTGGCAGGGGATACAGACCATGATGGACTACAAGCCAACTCCACAGACTGCTGACAGCTCCACCTCCTGCCAAACGAACTGAACAAGTTCTTCGCTTGCTTTGAGGCACACAACAGCACCCCGGCACAGAAGACTCCACACCCTCCCGGCGACCAGGTGCTGACACTGTCCCCGGACAGTGTGAGGAGATCTCTCAGCAGGATCAACGCACGCAAAGCTCCGAGACCGGACCATCCCTGATTGTGTACAGAGAGACTGTGCTGCAGAACTCACAGAGGTCTTTACAGACATCTTCAACACATCTTTGAGCCAGTCTGTCGTCCCCACATGCCTTAAAACCACCACCATCATCCCTGTGCCAAAGAAGTCATCGCCAGCCAGCTTTAACAACGACCGTCCGGTTGTGCTCACCCCCATCCTCATGAAGTGCTTCGAATGGCTAGTCATGCAACACATCAAGACATCTCTCCCCTCTACCCTGGATCCATTTCAATTTGCATACCGGTCTAACCGCTCAACCGATGATGTAATCTCAACAGTCCTCCACTCAGCCCTTACACACCTGGACACCAGAGACTCATGTTAGAATGCTGCTCATTGACTTCAGTTCAGCATTCAACACAATCATCCCCCAGCAACTCATACTCAAACTAGACAAGCTGGGAATCAACACCTCGATGTGCAACTGGCTGCTGGATTTCCTGACAGGAAGAACGAAGGCAGTACGGGTCGGCAGCAACACCTCAAGCACCATCAAACTGAACAAGGGAGCCCCATGACTGCACACTGTCACACAGCTCCAACCTCTTCATCAAGTTTGCGGATGATACAACTGTGTTGAGTCACATCACCAACAATGATGAGACACACTATATGAGCGAGGTGAGCCGCCTGGTCAAATGGTGCAGTAACAACAACCTCTCCATGAACATGGAGAAGACAAAGGAGATTGTCATAGACTTTAGGAGAGCACACAGAGCACGCCCCCCTCACCATCAGCCGGGCTGCTGTGGAGCGAGTAAGCAGCACCAAGTTCCTGGGTGAGCATATCTCCTGGTCAAAGAAAACTGCATCACTGGCCAATAAAGGCCAACAGTGACTCTACTTCCTCCGCAAGCTGAAGAGAGCCAGAGCCCCAGCTCCCATCATGAGCACCTTCTACAGAGGTACCATAGAGAGCATCCTCACCACCTGCATCATAGTGTGGTATGGCACCTGCACTGTGTCCTGCCGGAAAAAGCTACATCGAGTAGTGCGAGCAGCTGAGAGAATCGTGGGTGTCTCTCTCCCCTCCCTGCAGGACATCTATCGCACCCGCCTCACCCGCAAAGCCCTCTGCATTTTGGGTGATCCCACCCATCCAACTGCCTCTTCAGTCTGCTGCCATCAGGAAGGAGACTGAGGAGCCTCAGGGCAAAGACCAGCAGACTGAAAGACAGCTTCATCCACCAAGCTGTCCGGAACTCTCTCCCTGCTCTGCCCTCCCTCCCCCAATGACACTGCTGCTTAAATGACACTTAAATGACACTGCTGCTTAAATTTGAGCTTTATTACATTACACATTGTGTGTTGTACCTATATGTACAGTGGTACCTCACCTTACGAAATTAATTCGTTCTAGAAGTGGTTTCGTAACGTGAATTTTTCGTAAGGTGAGTAGCTATTTCAATGGAAAAGGCCTTATTCGTTCCGAGGCTCTGTTCGTTCCGTTCCAAGTTTTTTTGTTTTTTTATAGTGTAACTTTTTTTATAGTGTAACATTGTGTTCTGCGTCTGGCTAAGAGAGTAGACCAGGACTAAAAGTGGAATAAACCAGGTCTAGACCAGAACTAAACCAGGTCTAGACCTGGACTGGGCCTGGACTAAACCAAGACCGGACCAGGTCCAGACCAGGACCAAACTGGGACCAGACCAGGATTAAATCACCCCGTGTGGTTTTCCGCTGGCCTCGCGCGGCTCCTGCGCTCACCCGCGTGTGCTCGGCCCGCACGTGCTCGGCCACGAGGGGGAGGCACGGTGCCGCGGCTCCATCCCGCGCCCTTGCGCCGTGTTGACGTCGCTTTTTGATCCTTCGATGTCGGCTCTTCCTATCATTGTGAAGCAGAATTCACCAAGCGTTGGATTGTTCACTCACTAAGGGAACGTGAGCGGGGTTTAGACCGTCGTGAGACAGGTTAGTTTTACTCTACTGATGATGTGTTGTTGTGTCTCCGCTCCCCTTGCGCGTTCGGCAAGCCGTGCCGCCCCCCCCCCCCCCCACACGCTTCACTATCAACACATTCCGTTGAAAATCTATGAAAGTTCGAGTGTTCAAACAAGAGAGAAATGCGAGAAAAGTCCAACTCCAGTCTGAGAAAAGCGTAGAATGTGTGTGGTGAGGCATTTACAGCCCTAAAACATGTAGAACAATTGCAAAATACAAAGTTGTCCTACCTCGCGGACCTCTCCCACCGCGGGACACCTGTGTATTTACGTTTCAGGGCATGCATCTGAGCGCGCATCTGAGCGCACATTAATTGAATTTTTGAGATTTCGTGTTTCGTAACTTGAATTTTCTTTCACATCTAGAGACCAAAAATTAACGTGAAGGCGTTTCGTAACTTGGATTTTTCGTTTGTAGGGTCTTTCGTTTTGTATTATATACAAGTCTACTGTACTTTTGCTATAGATATATGTGATGATATGTCATTGTGTTTATTATTTTGTTTATCAAAGACTTTATGTTCACTGTGGGCCTATAGGGAGTGCTGCAATTTCAAATCCTGTGTGTAAAGAAAGAAAGAAAGAAAGAAAGAAAGAAAGAAAGAAAGAAAGAAAGAAAGAAAGCAAGAAAGAAAGCTATGCCTTTATTAGTCCCACAGTGGGGAAATTCCAGTTCTGCATTTAACCCATCCTGTTATTAGGAGCAGTGGGCAGCACATTACTGAGCCCGGGGACCATTTCCATGATCTTCTTGCTTTGCCTTGTCAGGACCTAAGATGGATGATTTTGCCTATGGTGCATGTTTTGGGTTGGTGGGGGAAACCGGAGTGCCCGGAGGAAACCCACCCAGACACGGGGAGAACATGCAAACTCCACACAGAAAGGCCCAGGCGACCCGGGGATCGAACCCAGACCATGCGTGCAAACTCCACACAGAAGAAGAAGAAGACGGACTTTATTCATCCCTGTAGGGAAATTATTTCTCTGCATTTGACCCATCCTTCAGGAGCAGTGGGCAGCTCATCTTTCAGGCGCCCGGGAACCCATCTCCATGATCTTATTGCTCGGCTTAGTCAGGACCTAAGCTGGAAGATTTTACCTGGAGCATGTTTTGAGAACACACACAGAAAGGCCTGGGCAACCCGGGGATCGAACCCGGAACCTTCTTGCTGTGAAGCATGAGCGCTACCCACTCAGCCACCGTGCCGCATATGTGTAACCTGTACATATGTTTTTTGACAATAAAGCTGACTTTGAACTTTGAATATAAATAAGCCTACATACACATATATTTGCAATTCATACCAAGAATGAGACATACTAGTATGTTGCAAAGTTTAAAGTCAAGAATGTTCAACAAGACAGAGCCAAAATGCGACCTTGAAGAATGCATATTCTTTGCAATGAACAAGCATTTTTGTCCATTGAATCAGTATTATAATGCCAAATTGTGTGTTTATTTGGTGAACTTAAAAATATACAGATTGTATGACTGAATTACAGATGTATGGTTTTTGAGTTTCTTTTAGTAAGATGCGTGAAGAGTCCCTCAGTCGTCCAGGTAGAATCCATGATAAAAGAAGAAATTCAATTTGTCAACTGGACAAAGTTTGTTTGGTCGAAAACGTTTTGCCGCTCATCCAAGAGGCTTCGTCAGTTCTGGTTAGAGTGCTGGTAAGACACTTATATCTCGCTGCAGGGAGGAGCTAACTAGCTAACTACTTTCCAAAACTATCTCGCCTATTGGTTTCTGTCTTTTGTTTCTCTGGCGTCTAGATTAGCATGCCTATTCATCCCTACACGACTGTTTTTCACACCTCTTGCCCTGACCTGGCTAGCCCTATTGTTTCTTTTGTTTGTTTGATCTAGGTTTAAGAATGGAATTATAGATGGGAGACAAATAAGTAAGTAAGAATTAGTAAGATGCAGATGTGAGACTGTTGCTTACCCAGTTTTGTTCTAATTAGTTTCTCATAAGGGGTTCCATTGCTGTGTTGATGAAGTAGGTAACTGATTATTCGAGTCTGCTTCACGACAGGCTTTTAAGATGGAGTGCTCTTATTGTTAGCATGTTATTTAATGTTACATTCTTCAGTGATCCATCCAATATTTGTATTATGTAGTATTATTTTTACAGTTACATTTTTGTGTTACTATAGATATAATATGGTATCCACATAAAGAACATGCCACAGTATATATAACTTCAGCCTTCTAGTTATGAGTTTATTCAGTCTTTAATCTTTCTTCAGTTGTGTTGAAAAAATGCTGTTAAAAACATGTTAGAGTAAAAGGTAATATATTTCAAATGCAACCAGCTAAAGCAAGAAGAAAATCATGTATTTTCAATAAGAGTTTGTGTCGTAAAAGCCATCTTACTTATATTTAATGTGTTTACTCCTACCACAGTTACATTAACAATAAAGGGATTGTACTCCCGGTAGCAGAGGTCATAAAGTGTAATCTTCTAATGACAGTGGGGCTTGGATAAACTCACATTTTACTTTGAGGAGGCAGTGGCTACAGCAGATCCTGTTAGCTTCAATTTGCTTACTGCTGCTGAGGCGGCAGACTGAACTGAATGATAAGGACCAGGATGAGGTCTAATCTTTCTATTCCCCTCCCTCTTTGCATCTGTATCTCAGACTAACCACCACAGTTAATCTGCTATCGTCCTGAGCTCTACAAGGAAGCTAATAAATGTTCTTATGGGTAAATCAGTGTACATTTTAGTCTAACAATCACAGTTTCTCTCAAAGGCTCAATATGGTGTGCAACCTCTGACTCACTTATTTTATCATTTTTGCCATTTCCAAAAGGCGGCCCCGCTTTGGTCTGGGTGACATTATGTGGCAAAGCAGAGATGACAATCGGAGCGACACAATCTCTGCCTCCCACAAACTGCCTGAGATTGGAGTCATGCTGATGTTTTTGCTCACATAATCTGACTGCAGCTACCAATACAGCAGCAGTTATTTAGGAGACTTTGAGGACAGGCATTAATGGAGCAAGTTTTTAATTTTTTTTTTACATTTGAGAGCTAATGTTAAATAAAGGCCTGATTGCCTGATAGTCTAGTCACTGTATTGTCACCTTGAATAAGAACACTTTGGAAGCTAAATTCTTGTGAGCTTTGAAAAAAAAAGAAAAAAAAAAAAAAGAAAACTTTTCTTGGTTTATTGTTCTTTATTTTGAGCACTGCTAGTGCTGTTTCATGAGCATCAACATCATTTGAGAGAGCTCAAAGCTGAACCTCCGTCTGAACCGGGAACACTGCAGGAGCGAAGCAAAGGGAGGCAGACGACCCAGATACCCACCTACAACTGTGTGTGTGTGTGCGTGTGTGTGTGTGCGTGTGTGTGTGTGTGTGCGCGCGCGTGTGTGTCTTTGTGTGTGTGTGCGTGTGTGCATGTACATGTGTGTGTGGGGAGAGGAGCCCGCATAATGTATCAGAGGAGAAGGCTGTTTATATGCACACATTTCAAAAGAGACTTTACCTGTAGGCCTATTAGGACAGACTTTGACCTAAATCTGTCTTTTCTTACTAACATCATTATCATGCCATCAACATTGTTGACTGTTGTGCTGAAGGGAATAATAACCTATGATACAACACCTTCATATTCATTATATTTATTCCATTCTGGTATCAGATCCACAAGCTAAGGAATTATATATATATATATATATATATATATATATATATATATATATATATATATATATATATATATATATATATATATATATATATATATATATATATATATATATATATATATATATTTGCCCACACACATGAAAATGGAAATATCAGTCCATAGCACAGAGGCTTGTGGTGCTGGTGAAGCAGAGACTTTCAGAGGCGTGGGGAGGACCAGTGCAGGGTTAGAGTAGATGGTTGTCTTTTTGGTGAGGGAGCGTCATCATTCTGCTGCCCTCCTCTCTGACCCATGTGTTCCTCTCTGTGTGGAGGAGCGGCTCAAGGCTGAGGCTTTTCATTATGGAGTGAGTCGTTAGAGCAGAGCCCCAGTGGAAGCAGATGAGCTCAACTCTGTCAGAGGGCAGAATTATTATTCTGACTGAATGAGTGAAAAGATCTTTTAATATACACATAGGATTTGAGTAACACATATCGACACAAACCAACTAATACCATAAAGTTTAAGAGTTTTTATGTTTATGATTATTATCATGATCCTTTCCCCAGTTTATTTGAGTGGAAATAATGGATTTTTAATAGTGTTTAGAGATGGCCTCGTACAATCCCTCTTTACACTCCAATGAAATGTTGCAGATGATGATGACATGTAGCCTACTATGTCATCATTCCAGATATATTTTTTTGGTAGAAATTTGATTTTAATTATACACATTTTACCTGAATTTGATAAAATGTAATTAGTTATTGCTGTTTGTGAGTGAGGATCTGTGCTCTTATTGTAAAGAATTGTAAATTATGAACATGCAATTCTCTTGATCTGTATGATATGTTTATGTTGAGACAATTTATGTTGAGGCAATTAACATTTCTCAATAAATGAATAAATAAATAAATTATATAGTACTGGAAATTCAACAAACTTAAATTGCAACCACAGTAGGCCTATCAATTACTCACAATACACTGCTAAAATTTACTGGGAAAAGTTGACAACAACATCTTCAATTTAATGTTTGTAAATTAAAATGTTTGATTATTGAGTTCAAAGTGAACACTTTTTAATACAAAATGCTATTCCATTGTTATTTCACATCTTGGGTCTAAAGAGAACAAATACATTTAATTCTTGAATATGTAGAATATGTTCAGATGTGTGTAATCATAATCACATTTACAGTTTACAAGTTTGGGCACCCTTGATAATTGTCATTATTTTCATTTATAAATCAATGGGTGTCTGGGTCCACAATGTCATTTTGATCTATCAGATAACTAATGAACACAGTATTTCCTATTATTTCCTTTTTTGTGTGCAACATGCATAAAAAATTTTTTGACCGGTGCATAAATTTGGGCACCTTAACAGAAAAATCATATCAATATGTAGTAGAGCCTCCTTTTGCAAAAATAATAGCCTGTCGATCAGTGTTGTATAGTAACGAAGTAATAATACTTCACTACTGTACTTAAGTACATTTTGGGAGACTTCGTACTTTTACTTTTACTTTTACTTTTAAAAAAAATGATAACTTTTACTTTTACTTCACTACATTTCCGAATTTAATTGCATACTTTTACTCCGATACATTTTCAATGTGCCGTTTAGTTACTTGTTACAAAAAAAACCTCTACTGACTGCAAGGAAGTCAGGACGTGCCTGGGCTTGTTCGCTACTTGCGCATGACAATCAGCCTACACCTGTTGGTTTCATGCAGCTAGTTTAATCAATCAACATCCCCACACAACCCAGATGTTTTAAAACAAGAACATTTACTACACATCATTAGTGCTACCGTACCATAATTATTAAATTACAAATAACGTATTTTGTGCCTGCATTTACTTGCTCATAGGACGGCGTTTCATGGATATCACCAAACCCAATATCTTCGACAGTGCTCCACATGACACAAAACTACCATGGGTGAGCCGAACATGGTGTTTTACAGTAGAATTAAGGGCCCAATTGCAAAAAACCCTCTTCCTCCTAAAACACTACTTCAATGGTGTTATGTATGCCTTATTTTCAGCACTGTTATTTAAAAAAAAAAACAAAGGTTTGGGGGGGCAACATTAAAAAATATTAAATTCAGACTGCCTTTGCTTGATACTTTTACGTGTACTTTTAATTGCATTACTTGAGTACATTTAGTTTTATACTCAACAAAAATATAAACGCAACACTTTTGTTTTTGCTCCCATTTTTCCTGAGATGGACCCAAAGATCCAAAATTCACTCCAGATACACAACACTATCATTTCTCTCAAACATTGTTCACAAATCTGTCCAAATGTGTGACAGCGAGCACCTCTGCCCCGCCGAGACAATCCACCCCACCTCACAGGTGCGCCACATCAAGATGCCGATCCGACATCATGACCAGTGCACAGGTGCGCCCTAGACTGCCCACAATAAAAGGCCACCCCAAAATGTGCATTTTTTTTGCTTTATTGGGGGTCTGGGGACTCAGAACCAGTCAGTATCTGATGTGACAACCATTTGTCTCATGCAGTGCAACACATCTTCTTTGCATAGAGTTTATCAGATTGTCAATTGTGGCCTGTGGAATGTTGGTCCACTCCTCTTCAAAGGCTGTTATGGACGAAGAACACAGGTGCATTTTATTGATGGCATTTTGAATGCACAGAGATACCGTGATGAGATCCTGAGGCCCATTGTTGTGCCATACATCCATGAACATCACCTCATGTTTCAGCAAGATAATGCACAGCCCCATGTTGCAAGGATCTGTACACAATTCTTGGAAGCTGAAAATGTCCCAGTTCTTGCATGGCCAGCATACTCACCGGACATGTCACCCATTGAGCATGTTTGGGATGTGCTTGACCGGCGTATACGACAGCGTGTACCAGCTCCCACTAATATCCAGCAACTTCGCACAGCCATTGAAGAAGAGTGGACCAACATTCCACAGGCCACAATTGACAATCTGATAAACTCTATGCGAAGAAGATGTGTTGCACTGCATGAGGCAAATGGTGGTCACACCAGATACTGACTGGTTCTGAGTCCCCAGACCCCCAATAAAGCAAAAAAAAAAAAATGCACATTTTGGGGTGGCCTTTTATTGTGGGCAGTCTGGGGCGCACCTGTGCACTGGTCATGATGTCGGATCGGCATTTTGATGTGGCGCACCTGTGAGGTGGGGTGGATTGTCTCGGCGGGGCTGAGGTGCTCGCTGTCACACATTTGGACAGATTTGTGAACAATGTTTGAGAGAAATGGTAGTGTTGTGTATCTGGAGTGAATTTTGGATCTTTGGGTCCATCTCAGGAAAAATGGGAGCAAAAACAAAAGTGTTGCATTTATATTTTTGTTGAGTGTACATTACTTGTCATACTTAAGTACAAGAAGTTTCAGATACTTTAAGACTTTTACTCAAGTAACATTTCAGTCAGTGACTTAAGACTTTTACCAAAGTCATTTTTGGGAGGGGTACCTATACTTTTACTTGAGTTAGATTTTTCAGTACTTTATACAACACTGCTCTAGACGCTTCCTATAGCCACTAATGAGTGTCTGGATCCTGGATGAAGGTATATTGGACCATTCCTTCTTACAAAACATCCCTAGTTCAGTGAGGTTTGATGGTTGCCGAGCATGGACAGCCTGCTTCAAATCATCACACAGATTTTCAGTGGTATTCAAGTCTGTCGACTGGGATGGCCATTCCAGAACATTGATCAAAGGAGAAGTTCAATTTGTCAACTGGACAAAGTTTGTTTGGTTGAAAACGTTTCGCCGCTCATCCGAGAGGCTTCGTCAGCTCTGGCCCTCATGCTGGTTAGACCCTGTTTAGACCCTTTGATCATGGATTCTACCTGGACGACTGAGGGACTTTTCACGCATTCCAGAACATTGTACTTGTTCCTCTGCATGAACGCCTGAGGAGATTTTGAGCAGTGTTTTGGATTGTTGTCTTGTTGAAATATCCAGCCTCATCATAACTTCAACTTTGTGACAGATTGTTGAACATTATTCTCAAGAATCTGCTGATATTGAGTGGAATCCATGCGACCATCAACTTTAAAAAAGATTCCCAGTACCGGCACTGGCCACACAGCCCCACAGCATGATGGAACCTCCACCAAATTTTACTGTGGGTAGCAAGTGTTTTTCTTGGAATGCTCTTGGAGTGTTCTTTTGCCACCATGCATATGGCCTCTTGTTATGACCAAATAACTCAATTTTTGTTACATCAGTCCACAGCACCTTATTCCAAAATGAAGCTGGCTTGTCCAAATGTGCTTTTGTATACCTCAAGCGACTGCAAATTGCAGTGTATTGTTGACCTATGCACAGTGACACCATCTGCAGCAAGATGACCTTGCAGGTCTTTGGAGGTGGTCTGTGGGTTGTTTTTGACCATTCTGATCATCCTTCGTCTTTCCCTCTGATATTTTTCTTGCCCTGCCACTTCTGACCTTAACAATAACTGTGCCTGTGGCCTTCCATTTCCTCACTATGTTCCTCACAGTGGAGACTGGTAGCTGAAATCTTTGAAATAGCTTTTTGTAGCCTTCCCCTAAACTATAATGCTGAACAGTCTTTGTTTTCAGGTCATTTGAGAGTTGTTTTGAGGCCCCCATGTTGCCACTCTTCAGAGGAGAGTCAAAGAGAAGAAGAACAACTTGCATTTGGCCGCCTTAAATACCTTTTGTCATAACTGGATGCCTCTGTCTATGAAGTTCAAAGCTTAATGAGCTCATCAAACCAATTTTGTGTTTCGATTACTGTGTTGATTAGTTACATGTATTCAAAGCAACAAAATGACAAGGGTGCCCACATTTTTGCACAGCCTTTTTTCACATTTGATTTAATTTCATACAAATTAACATTACTACAGTTAAAATCTGTGTCTGGAAAACCACCACATCCTCGGCTTTTATGGGAAAATGGATGACATGCCACTGTGATCATTTTATGTGAAGACAGAGTGTATTACTATGCAACATCAGAGGGGTGCCCAAACTTTTCCATACAACTGTAAATATCAGCCAGTTAAGCAGCCTGCCTTTGTACCTGAATAGTGTTCTGAGCCAGTGTTAAAAAACAAATAAAACATTGTCTGATGTTTCAGTGTTTGAAGGTTAATTGTTCAAGCTTCCTTCTTCAGACAATAAGCTAAGAAAAGCAGGGATCATGGGGCACTGCAGCTTTTCTTTATTCCCTCAGAGTCTGGCTGGAAGTTTAAAAACACTGTTGGATATATTTGAAATGCATGTATTGAAACCGGGACTCTGCCTTAAGATATAACAGTAGAACACGGTAATGCAATCAGTAGTCCAATGAGCAAGAACACACATTTTTTCATTACAGTGATTATATCTTGGTCTTTTATCATTTGCATTATTATTATTAGGCTGTGACTCATGTGTGTGATATTCTATATCCTCTGCCACAAGACATAACCACTCTCACATGGAAGTAGTAGGTCAAAATCTGGATATCAAAATTCCAACTTTGAACCTTTAGGTTAATTAGTGGACAATGCTACAGTATGTTATGTTCCAAATATTTGAAAGAAAGACTATAAAACTGTCACATTTGTGCTGACAGAAAAAGGCAGACAATTGATTTTTCATTGTAGATTTTAGTTTTTAACCATTAAACCAAGTCAAAATATCTCCAGTTGAATTATCCATTAGGTACTTCACAGTGTCCATAGACACAATAAACTTGTAAACCAATGTTCTGTCCAGCTTTGGTTTCTATTTTGTGTGACTTCTGCTGTTTTGAGAGTAGTTCAAAAACACAATTTACCACAGGTGAATGAGCTGAAAGGTCTCTCCCTGTGTCTATTCTTTTGAGTAAAGGTTCCGTACAGTGCCCAGTTCTAACATAAGGCCTGTCTCCTATTTGTGTTTTCTTTTGTTGTTTGATGCATCTGATTTTTTTTTCTACTGCACCCAGGATCAACTGGTCCTTTCAGCTGTTCATCTCCTCTCTCTGTGTTTCCTCCCTATTATAGGCTACCCAGTTTGTGAGGACATTTCTCACAAACAGAGCACAAACAAACACAGATCTACAGCTTTTCTCTTTTTTTCCACCTCATAACATTGTAATATTGAGAATTCGTTGCGTGTATCCTACGCCCATTACGGTAATGTTGCATCAGAAGCGCTACATCCGGGTACGTCATCACTGGCCACCGGTACTTTGACAGTTTACGCCACATTTGGGTCCAGTTTTATTAAAGTTTACTGTACATCTCGGGATTTTGGGAAAATATTATGGCCGAAGAGGCAATCGCCGTGAAAATGAGTGAATTACAAGTTAACGATGGCAAAAAGGTGATGTTTTTTTTCTCATTGAACTCGTATCGCATGTTAGCTGCTAACTATAGCTCAACTTACATTCATGTCAGCGAGCATGCTGTAGATATCTTTAGCTTTCTTTTCATTTTCATTGTGACCGTCTCTACAATGACTTCATTCACATATTTAATTACTTTACGTAACGCTTTATTTGAAGATTATTCAAATAAAAAATACGTTCATTGTTCAGCATCATTGGTATCTATGGTATGGTATTTGTTGTACTGTAACAATGGTATTTACCAAATTTAACAGGGAGGAACCGAAAGCAAAAAGAAGACCAAAGGAGCAGCTGGAGAGACTGCAGGAAGAGCCGAGGTGTGTACAGATGAGTACAGATAATTTTAGGTTATTAGGAAGCATCCAGTTTTACCAGTACTTTTAATATGTAGTGGAGCTTCTTTTGTTTATGTTGACAATTAACTAAACCACGTCCAAGCCTCTGTAAAAAAATCAAATCAAATTCCTTCCCGTACATGATATACATTTGAGATATAGTGTTTTAAATCAGAATTCATAGTATCTTTATTTCAGCTCTCACCACCTCCTGAATACATTGAAGAGCGCCTTTCATTATATGCAAAGTTGAAAGCGGAGCATGATGCCCTGATCGCACAGCGGGCTTCAAACGAGAGCAAGCCCATAAAGGTGACCCTGCCAGATGGAAAGGTGGTTGATGCTGAATCCTGGAAAACCACTCCATACCAGATTGCATGCGGTATCAGGTATTCTTACCAATAACCAGTCATGTGTGTTTGACCACAAAACTTGTATTAGCGATCTTCTGTAATTTGATGTTCTATTTGTGCCTGTTCAGTCAAGGTCTTGCTGACAACACAGTGATTGCCAAAGTAAACAACGATGTGTGGGACCTGGATAGACCTTTAGAAGAAGACTGTAGCCTACAGTTGCTCAAGTTTGATGATGAAGAGGCTCAAGCTGTAAGTTTAGTTATTATTAAAGTAGATGGGCCTGTTCTGCTGGCAACACGGAGAAGGGCTCTGGTTGCATGTAAACAAATACTGCAACCTTCCCTTACCTCTAAGTCAAATTTCTCCCTTGTGGAGACTAATAAAGAAACCTTGAACCGTAAACAATTGAATTGGCCAAGGTCTTTGTGATAAACACAAATAGTTGTATCTTAATCTGAGTCTACTTTTGAAAGGACACCAAATCTAACATCACACCTGCCTGATTTAATCTTGCTGTCACATTATTGATGCAGGCTTTTTTTTTTCTTTTTTTTTTTCTGGCTGCAAGCTCATAGTGACTGCATGCACATGGTAGGATTGGATCAGGATTGGGTTGGTTTTTTCACACTTGCTCGGCGGGTGGTCTGTCGTCCAATCCGAGTGCACATGCATGTCGCGCAATCAGATTCAAGTCAGCGACCTGGCACGCTCCGCAACGCTATGTGGCGCTGTAGTCCAAATACTTCCGGGTGATGGCTACTCAATAAAAACAACACAACACAGCTATCTGGCAGTATACTGCAATGGCTTTTCGAGGAGTTTGACAGAGCAGCAGTGGCGTACTTGTTGTGCATTCTGCAGAGTTAGGTTGTTCGTATGAACGACAAAACAGCGTTTTTGGTTTCTTTAATACGACACGAACTGTGTTGTCGGCGTTTGATATTACAAGCAATCGAGGACAACGAAAATTACGAGGACTGGGAGCTATACCGCACATGTTTTAATCATGTTCTGCCTTGTTGTTTTTTGTTGCGTGCATCTTTTGTGCCACAAATAAAGGCATTAAATTTGTAGCTATGGGTTTATCGTTCATTTAAGTAAGGTCTGGGGAAAATTACACAACCACACTTTCATTTTGTATGTCTTTGTAATGCTTAGCTTATATTCTGTTGTCTCTTCCACTCTCTGTTTTGTCCTGTCTGAGTGAACAACTTAAGTAAATTTCCACACTGATTTTAATATTTACGTTTTTCATATTTAAGTTATACAACGGTTAAAAAAAAAAAAAAACACACTCTCTTCTGATGAGGTCACAATAGATAACTCAAAATGTTTGTAAAAGTACCCTGTGCGTTATTAATTAAAATTAGTTAAAAGTTCAAAACTCCATGCACAGCTTCCAGGTGCTGGTAACAACAGGAACATTGAATAATTCCAGAAAAGACGAAATTTACCGCACACTCGCGCACGCACACACACACACACACACACACACACACACACACACACACACACACACACACACACACACACACACATACACATACACATACACATACACACACACACACACACACACACACACACACACACTTTATTGTGCTAAGAGCAAACAGCGCGTTTCGATTTTACCTGGCGAAACTTGCTGTTCGCGCTAAGCCCAATAAAGGAATAAGTAAAGTCAAGCAAGTGTGTGGTAAACTCCTTCTTTTCTGGAATTGCCCCTGTGCGTTACGTTCATAGTCCAGATATGGTGGAAGATGGGGCTTGTTGGTGCCGTGAAGGACCGTTGTCCTGAGTCATCGTAATGCGCTCTCTCTGTGTTCTTCTTGGCTGTGGCGTGCGCTGCCCTGGGGTTTTTCCATTTGATTTTGATTTGCTCAGGCGTCCGAACAAAACCTGCCTGCTCCATCTTCAACGCTATCTTCTGATAAAGACTAGCGTTTCTTGTGCACCGTCCGTCCATAAAGTTTTAAATGTTTATCTCTCGCACCTGGTGCAGCATGAACTCAGTTTCTTAGTCTGTCCAGTAGTGCGTGCTTGTTGCTTTCTTCGCAGCCATGTTTTCGTCTGAAACAACAATTGGTACTTGGTACTGAGAGGCACCCCCTACCACTCTTACAACTTCCGGGTGAAATTCCTGAAATTCCTGGCGCCCATGCTAATCCGATCCGAAATCGTTCACATGACGACGCCAAGTGGTTTGCTATTGGCCTAGGCCAGGGGTTCCTGGGGGATGGGGCAAACCAATCCCAATCCAAACCAATCCCTGTGCACATGCAGCCGTTACGACCCCAATCACTTTGCAATCGGTTTGGAGTTTTCCATGTGCACGCAGTCAGTGACGAATTTGAGGCACATAATCAATATAAAGGTGAAAGCTGTGTTTGAATATGTGGCATCATTAGAAGAGCAAGCAGTAGTGTAATTTGCTCTAAAATCTGCTCAAAAGTTTTTCCCCTCTAAAAAAACACTGAATATAATTTGGATTCACATTTAACTATAGTAGTAGCCACTTTTCTTACATCTGTCTCATTGTTTTAGGTTTACTGGCATTCTAGTGCTCACATTTTGGGAGAAGCTATGGAGAGAGTGTATGGTGGCTGCCTCTGCTATGGACCTCCTATTGAGAATGGCTTCTACTATGATATGTTCCTGGATAATAATGAGTAAGTAATGATTTGCCAAAGAGCAATCAAGTGTAATAGTAATAATAATAATAGTAACAGTAATTATATTGTATTACATTGTTTATTTAAAATCTAGTGGAGTAATGCGGTTATAATATTTTCTTAACTGGTATGGAGATTGTACAGTCTGACCTTTAGCTGGCGTGCGCTTAATTTGACTCTGTAGTGTACGCATATTGTCTGTATGGGGGAAAAAAGAAAAAATATCATATTGTGGACATAAACTTTTGATTGGAGAATAATTTAATAATAGTTTAATGAACACAAATTCTGAACAGATACACCACCACATAAAATCTTTTGAGTATGAATTTACACCTTTAAAACTTTTCTCATAAAAATCTGTTCCCTTGACCTTTTCCTGAAATGGATGAATTCTCCAGTCTTCAGTTTGCAGGAAAGCTCACACTGTGCTTTCTAATTAATTCTATAACCTCCATAATGAAGCCTTTTTAGGCAAATCACGATTACGGAGAATGCATTTTCCTAGGACATTTGTAGCTCAAAAGCCAAGGACTTTGTGACCATAAAATACAATGCAGTGGTTGTGCTGAATGATTTCACAGCTCTTTAAACTTGATGAATCACAAAGTTACAACATAACACGAAAACATGCTTTTTACAAAATGTTACAAATAGTCTCTGTGCCTGTTCTGTACAGAGGAGTATCAAGCAATGACTTCCCTGGCTTGGAGACCTTGTGCAAAAAAATCATCAAAGAGAAGCAGCCATTTGAACGACTGGAGATTAGGAAGGAGACACTACTGGAAATGTTTAAGGTATTTGGAGATCACAAAATCACAATACCCAGGTCAGATTGGTACTAAACCATGTTTGTTTTTACAGTACAATAAGTTCAAGTGCCGCATCCTGAACGAGAAGGTTACCACACCTACTACTACTGTATACAGGTAAAGAATGGGTTCTGACTATTTCTGAAAACATTTTTTAAAGATGCACTACATAGAGATGTTATTGCTTTCCCTTGATTGTTCCATGATATGGCATTACACATATCCTTATAGCATTTATTCATTACGTGTGTTTCTATTGCTCAAAAATACTTCAAAAATTCCTTCTGTGAATAGGGGTGACTCTCCACAGATCTGAATTGTAATGTATCATAGTGCTGTAACCTGCTTGTTTCCCTTGTGATAGATAGGTTTAGTCTATACTGTGGAACATTCTGCACAAAGCAATGACATTTCAATGGAGACAAGCAGGTAGTGAACCCTCCATCAGAAAAGCTGCGCAGTGCACTTTTAAATAATGTATTTATTATAAATTTGAAATGTTATTAAGCTGACAAGAAATGTCTTTTGTCATTGTAGGTGTGGCCCTTTGATTGACTTGTGCCGAGGACCCCATGTTAGACACACTGGAAAAATTAAGGCCCTCAAGATCCACAAGGTAAGCATATTTTTATAGTTTTTTTTGTTCTTTTTGACTGATGGTTTTTGAAATCAGTTTATAGTCTGTGCCCTGGATGTGTAAAAATCTTGTTCCTATTTCCAGTCAGTTTACCTTACACTACAATCCCAGGGGAGTGGAAAAAAGTGATGAAAAAGCAAATGTGTGTGTGTGTGTTTTTTTTTTCACTGGTATGCTAGAA
This sequence comes from Paratrypauchen microcephalus, assembly GCA_036785185.1. Lineage (NCBI taxonomy): Eukaryota > Metazoa > Chordata > Actinopteri > Gobiiformes > Gobiidae > Paratrypauchen > Paratrypauchen microcephalus. Next base: position 3,052,147 of record JAVJIX010000105.1, on the reverse strand, counting down.
TTCATCTACATACTGGGAAGGAAAGGCGGACATGGAAACTCTCCAGAGGATCTATGGCATCTCATTCCCTGACCCTAAAATGCTCAAAGAGTGGGAGAAGTTCCAGGAGGAAGCCAAGAACAGAGACCACCGCAAACTGGGCCGGGTAGGTACAGTACTCCTGTGTGGAATGAAGGGAGGGGGGGGGGCATTATTATGAGGAAAGGTCATTCAGCGTTAAGTAAAACATAAAAAGATGCTGTTGTGTCCCCAAAGTAGGCTAAAACAAAGTGTAGGTCCCTAGTGTAAAGTCTGTTGTTCTCGGTCAAATTGTTTTGGATATTTTTGTTCACTATATACTCGTCTTATGGGACATTTGTGTGGTTCTTGGGAAAATGATGTACATGAATGCTCGTACAAGAACTCAGGAACACTGGTTAAAACTTGTTGCCTGACCTCAGCTCTTGACGTCACCTGCCGTATGGAGACTGTAGAAAATCAGTTGTGTAAATGTGTTATTTTAACTAAACACATGAGCTTGATAACTAAACAATATTATGATAAAAGGAGAAGTTCAATTTGTCAACTGGACAAAGTATGTTTGGTTGAAAACGTTTCGCCACTCATCCGAGAGGCTTCGTCAGCTCTAATAAGAATACTGGCGAAACGTTTTCAACCAAACATACTTTGTCCAGTTGACAAATTGAACTTCTCCTTTTATCATGGATTCTACCTGGACGACTGAGGGACTTTTCACGCATCTTAAGATAAACAATATTACATTTAACGAGAGTTGCCCATATCATTAGAGCCACAGATTTACTCAAGAAAGGTCAGACGTTAGTTTTTGTTTTTTTTTTAAGTTAAAATGACAATTGATATTTTCTTAAAAGGTAACTTCAATTTTTTTTTGAAGAAGGCTAACAACTACAGACCTTAATGGGTTACACTTTCAACATTGTTTTTAAATGAGACCAGATATCTTGGGTGACCTCAAAATCTTGGCCTTCCAAGTTAAAAGTACATGAACACAGTACATTATAAATAAAAAATATATAAACGAGTTAACATTCAAAACAAAAATCTACTATAACAGACCTCAATAGAATCAATACAGTTTGCCCATTTAAATCAGTTGACTACAAATTTGTACATTGGTTCACATTAGGTACACTGTGGTTAAAGCAACCACATTTTTCCAGTAAATGTCATTTCATTCCAATAATCAATATTTGTCAATAATCCAAACTAATCTTGCTTTGGCAGAAGTCTGATCCCCTCGGCAATCACATTTTGAACAACAGGCCCCGCTGAGTGTACTGTAATGTCTATTGTAATGTGTCTGTTTGTTGTACTGTGTTGTTGATGTATATGTCAAACAAGCTCCGTGTGTGTGAATATGAATTTCCCCTTGGACAATAAATAAGTCTTTTTTTAAATTGAGGGTGTGTGCACGTTCTCCACTGACACAATTAAAGGTGTGGCTCTGTACCCTGGATATGATATAGTATTAATAATATTGCATTTTAAACTTGTCTGCCAATTACCACCACATGACATAACTTGTTGTGTGTTTATTCTATAGGAGCAGGACCTGTTCTTCTTTCACGATCTGAGCCCTGGCAGCTGCTTTTTCCTGCCTAAAGGCGCTTACATCTACAACACCCTTGTTGAGTTCATCCGAGTGAGTGCACACTTTCATTGCTCTGAAAAGACTAAATGAAATCAAAATTTGAAATTAGCTTCTTGGAGACTCCACTGTACAAAATAATACTGTAATTATTATTTAAAACAGTAGAGGCTTTTTGTTAATTTTTTTCATATGTATTTGTGAAGAGCATGGTTGTCAAAAAATAAATGATACCTCGATACTTATTGATACGATGGAATAATTAAACGCAAAAATTAGGAACATTGAGTAGAAATTATTGGATTAATGTGTTAAAATGAGTTTGTAAAAAAAATGCATTGTAGTCGTTTAATCAATTTGATATTGTCACAATGATCACCTGTGTAGCAAAATAAAAAATTCCTTTGCCAAAGTGCCAAAAATATTACAATTATACTTTCTGAACTTTTCAGAGAAGTTTTGGGTACTTACAGGTATCTGGTGTTCTTTTCCTGGCTTTAGAGTGAATACAGAAAAAGGGGGTTCCAGGAGGTGGTGACCCCAAATATCTACAACAGCAAACTGTGGCAGACCTCAGGGCACTGGCAGCACTACAGCGAGAACATGTTCTCCTTCGAGGTTGAAAAGGAAACGTTTGCTCTAAAACCAATGAACTGCCCTGGACACTGGTGAGCTGCAAGACCAGGCAGTCTTTATTTGAATTATGTTTTTGAATAGAATTTTTGGGTAAACATGTCACTTATTACCTCTACTAATTCAAAGGGACTATTTAAGAACTAAATGAAGTTACTTCTATAGATTTGATGATACAACAAGCAAAAAGTACCAATACCAATTTATTGCTCAAACTGTGAGCCATCTCCCCAATTAATGGGAAACTGCTGTATGTGTTACTGGTTTGAAGATATCACAAAATTTATGAGACAAGAGACAGATGTCCAATGTTGAGGGAGATTAGCTCAGACATCAGTTATTTTGGTAGGAAGTGAGTATATTATGCATTAGAGTGTGGATTTTTTTCAGTTTGAGACCAGCCCTCATCCGACAGAGCAGTGATCGAATCTGAACTGAGCCCGATAGTCAGAACATAAGTTCTAAATGTTTTTCCAAGTCCGGCCAAGCCCGTCGGGTTTCCATGCTGTAGTACGCAAGTAGGATATTTTTGCGAAATTAAAGGGATAGTGCGTTTTCTTTTTATGTGAATCTGTATGGCATCCCCTTCAGCGGTGTTGTCCATTAACACTGACTTACCGCTGACTGTGTCCTGTGAGCCGTGTCCTGCCCCGGATCTGGAGCTGACGAAAGTAGTTCCGGCAAATTAGCGGGGACATTTAATAAAGCTTGTTTTTTCGTCTCAAAACAATATTTGTCCAAAAAAGTGTTCACTTGTAAACATCCACTTACAAGTGAACAGGCTAAGAATACTAATATGCGCGCAGTGATACGAATCGACAGAAAATAGCGCCAAGCGATTCCGACTGCTGACTTTTTCGTGGACAACTGTTTGTGACGCAAATATATCACTTTGGACAAATATTGTTTTGAGAATTGTTTTCTCAGCTCCAGAACCGGGCAGGACTCAGCTCACAGGACACTCGGTAAGTCAGTGTTAATGGACGACACTGCTGAAGGGGACGCCATACAGATTCACATAAAAAAACAACAACAACAACGCACTATCCCTTTTAAATTTTAATGTCTAACTGCGTAACATAGGCATAGGAATATCATCACCATGGATAAAAACATCCTCCAGAAAAGTTATATTTTGTGCCTTTAACTTTTTGAAAGTGTAGTCCATAATGTCAGTACAGGGCAGGCTAATATCTGCCTCTTATCACATACTGAAATTCAAAGTTATTCCAGCCCTCTGGTCTCTAGTTGACAGTTTTTCATTTCCTCTGTGCACTGCAGCCTGATGTTTGACCACCGGCCGCGCTCCTGGAGAGAGCTGCCTCTGCGCATGGCTGATTTCGGCGTGCTGCACAGGAACGAGCTGTCGGGGGCACTGACGGGGCTCACCAGAGTGCGCCGATTCCAGCAGGACGACGCACACATCTTCTGCTCTATGGACCAGGTTAAAGAGCAGGCTCATTCACTGGCATTACTCACCCGCACAGCTAGTCCCGTTTTCAAGTGTCAGACTGAATTTAACCAAGCTTTAATATTGTAGCAAAACAAATTGATGCCATGTTTATGCTTCAAGATATATTGCAATCAAATCAAAATTAGAATGGATGCAATTAGTACATTTGTTTGTGTATTCTGCAATTGTGCAGTTAATTTAAGTACGGTAGTAAATTAAGTAGCATAAAAATAAAATCAGTAATCTAAAAACCATGCAGTTTGACCTTTACAAAAATGTCCTGGAATACTCATCAACAAATCGTGTTATTTTACCAAAATTGTTCGTCAATCTAAATATAACCGTAATAGCTACACAGTTTATTAGAAGGGCCAAACACTAAGCACTCACACCCACTTGTCTGCATAGAAATAATACGTTTTCTCAGTTGTTTTGCTGTAATGAAAGATGCATTGAATCTAGTGGTTGTTAGACTGTATACAGTGGTACCTCACCTTACAAAATTAATTCGTTCCAGAAGTGGTTTCGTAACGTGAATTTTTCGTAAGTTGAGTAGCTATTTCAATGGAAAAAGCCTGATTCGTTCCAAGGCCCCGTTCCAAGTTTGTTTTGTTTTTTATAGTGTAACTTTTTTTTATAGTGTAACACTGTGTTCTGCGTCCTGATTGGCTAAGAGACTGTAGACCCAGGACTAAACCTGGACTAAACCAGGACTGGACACCAGGATTAAAGGGCCCGTGCGGGTCTATTTCCTGGTTTCGTGCTAGCTCTGCTATTAACAGCAGCACCGCGAGCAGAGACTGCGTGCGTGGGGGGAAGGGGGAGGGCGGACACGTGTGTGACCCGCGTGCATGACCCGGCGTGGGGCTGCGAGCACGAGACCTGTGCTCAAACCGTGCCCCCTCTAGACCAGATCTAAACCAGGTCTAAACCAGGATTAAACCACTGCGTGCGGGTCTATTTCCTGGTTTCGTGCTAGCTCTGCCGGTGTACCTCACGAGTCACGGCTGAGGCGAGCAGCGAGGAGGAGAGGAGATGTGCCTCCCCTCGGGACGGCACGCAGTCCGAGCGCATGAACGAACGCAGGCAAGAGCCGCGGTGGTTTAATCCTGGTTTAATCCTGGTTTAATCCTGGTTTAATCCTGGTTTAATCCTGGTTTAGACCTGGTCTAGAGGAAGCACGGTTTGAGCACAGGTCTCGTGCTCGCAGCCCCGCGCTGGGTCATGCTGCGCTATCACACACGTGTCCGCGCGCAGTCCCCCCCCCCCCCCCCCCCCTTCCCCCCACACTTCACTATTAATACATTTTGTTGAAAAGTGTATTAAACAAGTGTTTAAACGAGAGACAAATGTGAGAAAAGTTTAAATCCAGTCTGAGAAAAGCGTATAATGTGTGTGGCTGAGTGCGCATTATTTGAATTTTTGAGATTTTGCGTTTCGTAACTTGAATTTTCTTTCGTATCTAGAGACCAAAATTTAACGTGAAGGCGTTTTGTAACTTGGAATTTTCGTTTGTTGGGTCTTTCGTAAGGTGAGGTACCACTGTACTTTGTACCAGACTGACTACAGCAAACCCACTGACGTACCCTGTCCAAGGCCACGGCAGATGCTGGGACAGCTTTAACCCCTTGTAACTGGACAAATTGGAATAGTGTTTTCTATCTGCATTTTAGATGGTGAATTTTATTTGCACTTTATTTATTACACTGTCGAAGTCTGTCATTACTAGCAGCACATTCTGCCAATAGGAAGCACTGCTCAAATGGATCTATATTTGGATGATATTTTTGTAATTAATTTGTTGCAAAGCAGCATCTCACAGTGTCCAAGTAATTTTAGCGCTTCTCTTGTCATTAACAGCAGTAGATTACATGTTCAGAAATCTGTTAGGCTTTTGACGTTTTCCCCTTTGAGACCTCTTTTCTACTTATGATATTTTGAAGTGCAAATAATGAAAGAAACTGAAGTCTTCCTTTATATAATTGTCTTTTTATTCATTGGGACTCAGGGACTCATTTAGCAGTGTGCACCTACAGGATTTCTTTAACATTTGGTTCTCTCTGCAGATAGAGGATGAGATCAAAGGCTGCCTGGACTTCCTGCGGACGGTGTATGACGTTTTTGGCTTCACTTTCAAACTCAATCTTTCTACGCGGCCAGAGAAGTTCCTGGGAGAGCCACAAATCTGGGACCAAGCAGAAAAGGTAATGATGGATGAGAATGCTCCGTGGTGAGGTGATCAGATTGGAAATGCAGGAGGGAGTCGGCAGGCACGGACAAGCAGCAAATGGGGAGCATGTGATTTGAAGGCACAAAGGGCGTTTAGATTGTAATGAACAAGTCTCATTCGGCTCCTTATTCTGAGGCTGAAATTGGTCCCCTGTCCTCCGAGAGTCTGCATCAGAGTTATTAGTGTCTGCTTTGGCTGTCAAACAGAACACTTCTCAAAGCACCAGCTTGTATTGTTATTCATTTATATTATGTGCAAGATCTGAGTGGCTTTAAGATGGCAGGTAATATTTAGAATGAATTTAAACAAAGTAATGATACAGGTAACAAAATTATTCTGAACAAAAGGCAGACTTTATTGCTTTTGCCCCCAGCCTTAAATATAATTGTAACAGTCTCATGAGTAAAAATAATGAATGGAGGAATAGAACGGTAATGGATGAAGTCTAAGTAATGATTTTCATTTGTTCTGCACTTTATAAGCCTCTCAAAGCACTACACTACAGTAGGGATGGGAAAAAGGGTAAAAAAGGTACGCATAATCGTTCATGGGACATTTTATATAATCATGATAATCACCAATAAATATAGAGATCGCCGTTGTATCACCAGAATGCTCAGGAAAAGGCTACTTGTCCATAATGATGATTCTAAATAAGGGTGGGCGATATGGGCAAAAAAAAAGATTGCGATATTTGTAGGATTTTAACGATAACGATTTAGTTAGAACTTATTTTATCACAAGGTGATAAACTGTTTTAGTGCAGACAGCAGCGCTTGCTAACGCTACAACTTCATGTCAACGCACAGACAGCGACGCTTCCTCCTTCTTAGGTTGTGCACACACATCCGCTGTGTTCATAAACTAATAATCCGTCCATAATACATGCATACACGCATAATACATAAGACACAGGGTTCAAAATGTGAGAAAAAAGTAGCAGTTTATAGTCCGGAAATTACGGTGTGTGTGTGTATATATATATATAGGCTAATCTTAATGTTCAAGCAATAGGGCTACGCTATAGGCTCGTACTGATTTTTACAATCAGACAACCGAGCCTGTCTAAAACTTTATACCCATTTCACCAGACAGTCCGTCTTCTAGATGGTGGGTGTGATATGGACATTGTGGAAGGGGGATTTGTGTGTGGAACTGTGGTCGTACCTGTTGTCCCTTGTCCCCACGGTGCTAAACGCGTGCAGCCTGGATCTCTCGATAGCTGGCCAGAAATATTTGTTGTTTCCTAGTCTTTTTTTTGGCGATTCAGCCATGTCATGCAAGCCTTGCAGTTTAAAATCAAAACTGTTTTGTCTGCAGTGAATACGGGGAAACGTGGCGGTGACCATTGCAACACACGACGAACATGGTTTATCTGTTCGTCGTAACCTTGACGAGTGGTTAACAACACCGTTGGGTTAATGTTTAATCAATCAAACAGTATTTATAAGGCGCTTTTCATACAAAACTCTACGTATTAATCTTACTTTTTGGGCTCAGTGGGTGAAGAGCTGCTGGCGCTGGCTCCCTGAATCTGAACTGTGGTGTGGAGCGAGGGAGACCGGAGGAGTGGGGAGGAAATGAAGCGCTGTGATTGGCTGAAAGTTCTCTGTTTACATGCAGATCTCTGGATCTGTGTCTCAGCCGCAGAATCAACGTCAGTGAAAACTTGAGTTAAACGGACAAAATGTGAGATCCATATCCGTAATTTAGAACAACAAAGCGTACAGGGGAACAAGGAGGTCAAAATTGTGTGCCCGCTATGCAAAATGTGTACATGTTGGCAGGTCTGACTGCATTGGCAACATCTCTTTGGCTATGAATCTGGTGATGGCATTGGTTGTGTTTCGCCATTGTTGACTTTTACGGCACTTTTCTGCTGAATGAGTCCGCGAGGGTGTGCTGAACAGGTCGCCTAATTGGTTTTTCTTGAGCTGCAGTCTTGAAGTTTCTCGTATTCTTCGTACTTTTTACTGTGGTGAAAGAGGTTCGTTGTGGAACTTTGTTTCATAGCGATAGATTTCCAACAAATCTTGCATATGAGAGTGTTTTGATCAATGTCAGTCTTTTCGAAAACAAACCATTTCCATGCCAGAGAAGTAGACCTGCGTCTAGGCACTAAATCCTCTGAAGTAGACCCAGCTTTAGCTGCCTCTGCCTTCATTTTCTCAAACTGCGCTGCTAACCTGTTCCAAGGCTGCTCGCGAGAGAGGTCATGTGATCACCTAGGCCTACAAATCGAGCGGCAGAGTCGAGCTGAGTGTGGCGCACTGCTGCGCTCTAATGTCTGTCGGCGTCTGTAAGTGTCAGCGCGAGTTTCATTGGTTTTGGCGAACTAATTTAAATACTCGATAATGTAAATTTGCACATCGTTAAAACAACAATCACGATAATATCACAGACGATATTTATCGCCCACCCCTAATTCTAAATCATTATTGTTTTCACTAATGACAAGGTACACATCACAGTTGTGGAGTTTATTCATAATACTATTAAAATTATAATAATTAATATCCATAACATTTTTAAACTGTCAGCAACTTTAATAATTATTGTTATTATTATTAATCGCAGTTATTGTGGCCATGATAATCGTGACAGCAAATTTCAGTATCGTCCCTTTCCTACAGTGTAGTCAATATCCATGGTATAAATCTTGTATAGCCATAGCTGCCCTGGGGTAGACTGACAGAAGCTAGGCTGCCAGTCTGCACCATATGCCCCTTTAATACATGACTCACACACCACATTTGTACTTAGAAGGGTGAAGTATCTTGAAAGTGGATGAATCACTCAATCACGGTTTGATTGGAACAAATGTTTACCAGTTAGCCTCTGCCACAACATATTAACCTCTGTTTGGAAAAAGCTAAAATCTAAACTTGTAATATTCACTGATCACAATACCCCCAGCAGTGGCTCAGGTGGTAGGGCTGTCATCTTTTAACCAGATCTATTTTTCTCTGCCAGACCTGAAATAACTTTTATATCTGTAATTCAGCTGCAGTGGTGACGAATCAGTGATGAATGTTTGTTTCAACAAAAGTGCCAATTTAGACTCACAAAATCAAACTGTAAATTTCAAGCACTTGGCAGATTGGAACATGTTGCTTGATTCCATCACCTCATTAACTCTCAAAAAAGTATTATTGAAATTCAGACTTTGAATGACTTGGAGAAGATGGTAATTATAATAATAATAATTACATAACACTGGTCTACAAATTTTTGGACTCGATCTGCTTCCGAGATAAAAGTGGCTAAATCTCATTTATATTAATAAGATGAACTGAAAATCAATTGATAACTGTGCTGATTAGCTAATATATTCAAGATATTTAATGATATTGTTTTACATCAAAGTCGCATCTGTTTATACAATAGAATTAGGCATTTTTGTTTAAAAATAATATTTATATTTTGAAAATATTTAACTTGCACTTCTTTTCCGTCAAGAAATAAACAAGAAATATGTTAAGACATCAGGTGCACACAATTTCGAGGCATCTCTCTTATGTGAAATCAAAAACATATTTTATCTTAAAACTTAAAATGAATGTATTGGAATGTGCAGACAGGCTTTCAGATAAACTACCATTTTTGCCTTATTTTGCATAAATTTCCTATTTTGACCCAATACTATATCTTGGAAACTATAGCCAATCAGCACTTCTGACTTACTTTTTCTTTATTAGTGACCTAAACCAAGAAAAATTTCACTACTTTTGTCCTGGAAGCATTTTGCTTGTAGACCAGTGAAATGACATTACATAAGTTTTACATTACACAAAATAGAATCTTGTGAGCTTTAAGCAATGTTGTCTTTCTGTGTGGAGTTTGCATGTTCTCCCCATGGCTGGGTGGGTTTCCTCCGGGCACTCCGGTTTCCCCCATCAAGCCAAAACATGCACCATAGGTAAAATCCTCCAGCTAAGGTCCTGACCAAACTGAAGCAAGAAGATCATGGAGATGGTCCCCGGGCGCAGTAATGTGCTGCCCACTGCTCCTAATAACAGGATGGGTTAAATGCAGAGAAGAATTTCTCCTGTGTGAGATCAATAAAGTCACTTCTTCTTCATGTTGTTACATCCTCAAAAGCCCTCATCTATTGGTCTGTCTACATTTACAAAGCTCAAAATCCTCTATTCAACAGCTACCTTTTACCTTTTGTTCAGTAGAGATGGGCAATTTCGTCATCCAAATGATTCTAGTGTATGTGTATGGAGTTTAAAAACACAGTGGAACACTTCTGTATTACCACATGGTGACTACTGATTTCAGTTTGAGCAAAGAACTCTTATACTCTTAATATGCAGAGTTTGTGTTAAACATGTGTGAATGGAACAAAACAACTCCATGTATATTTTTGATAATAAAATAGCATAATATAGGCTCTTTAATATTTACCTATGCATTCTTTGATTTTTAGCAACTTGAAAACAGCCTGAACGAGTTTGGTGAAAAATGGGTGCTCAACCCTGGTGATGGAGCATTCTATGGACCAAAGGTAAGCAAAAAGCTGCACACAGACTTTATTTAAACAGCAAGGTTCAAGAATGTTGCCCTTTCTTTGTAGATTGACATTCAGATCAAGGATGCTATCGGACGATACCATCAGTGTGCTACTATTCAGCTGGATTTCCAACTGCCAATCCGCTTCAATCTCACCTTTGTCAGGTTTGTCTGCGAAAAATGTTGAGTGCTCGGACAAATCGAGATGCCAGACGTAAATGTGTGCGTTTGTGTTGTAGTCATGACGGAGATGACAAGAAGAGGCCCGTGATCATCCACAGAGCCATCCTGGGGTCAGTGGAGAGGATGATCGCCATTCTGACTGAAAACTACGGAGGCAAATGGTGCGTGGCTCTACAATTGCCTGGCCAGCCATTAGGCCTGTCACTATAACAAATCTTGAAGTTCGATATGTTGCTGAAGTAAATATAAGCAATAAATGATAATATTGAATCTAATTTATGACACTGACACAATAATCCAAGAGCAGATTTGTATAACCAAAACAATTTTAAATCTGCAATACTGTTACAAAATCATGAGCTGCAATAAATAAATAAATAAATAAATAGCAGAATTAAACAACTGAGTACTACTAGTTTGCATCTGTAGTGAGTTCTAGAAACTCCTGAAAATGTTTTAACTGTCCTTTATTAAATAATAAGTCGATATAGCAATTACTGTGACATGCATACCACCCAGTCCCTTCTACATTCTGTTCAAATCCAGAAGGGACTGGTACCGGACAAGAGAGAGTGAAAAACCTCTGTCCAAAACTCGAAATGATCCAACCACAGCTGCTAATTTGTAGCACCTGTCTCTCGTGGACCATGCGTCTCTGTTATTGGTTAATCTGCCTGTCAATCATGCCCTGAAATCAGGGAGACGGGATACTGCTTCAGATCCACTCGTCTTTGTAACGTGTGGTTCTGGCTGGCCAGGTAAGAGTGATTCAGGCCTAATAATAGTTTCCAGATCAGACCTAGAGCACTACAGTTGTGTGGGGGAGTAAATATTAGCACAGGTCACATGCACTAAATACAGCCCTGCTCTGTTTCAGGCCGCTGTGGCTCTCTCCTCGCCAAGTAATGCTGGTGCCAGTGGGACCAACCTGCGAAGAGTACGCCCAGAAGGTACGCGCCCCAACTGCTGTTTATTTTCTGCTCCATATCACTGCTCCTCGCTACCACAGACTCTTCTATATTATTCAGTACATGCGCTAAAATACTAAGTAGATAGTACTTAATTAAACTAGGGGAGATGCAGCATATTCTTTGTGTACATTGCAATGTGACCACTAATGACCCATATTGTGCCATTTTCTGATCTGTGTTATAATGTTGTTTCTTCATCATAGTTATTTTATTCACACATGTTTAACACACAAACCCTGCTTATTTAGTGTTCTTCTTTCAAACCGAAAACACTGCTCCACCTTGTGATGTCATGTGGAAATATAGGAAGTGCTCTACTGTGTTTTTAAACTTCATACACCTTCACTAGAATCATTTGGATTATTTCAATTGTGGACTTGCCAGTCTCTACAAAACATAGCTGTTAACTTGAATACTACTAATACATGATATCACAAGGTGGAGCAGGGCATTCTGAGCTTTGGAGATGCAGACAGGGTAACTCAAATGTGTGTGAAAGAAACAAAACACAACTCCAGATATGTTTTTGAGGAGATAACATAACATTGCTTAAAGCTCACAAGCGTCAGTTTTGCATAATATGGGACGTGAAAATATCTTTACTGTTCTGTCCCCTGTATTAGATGGAATTTATTAAGTTAAGCAGAAAGTGAACTTGTCCTCAGGCAACCATGAGAAATGAAGCAAGTTTGACGATATCTAAATTTGCCAAAAATCCAAGCACTGGCTTCTCTGCACATGTAGAAAAATGCTGGCTTGTATCTATGTATTAATTAAACCGGCCACCATAGCTGAAATCTGCTGAAAAAGTACCCCAATTCTTACAGAAGGATTCGGACTACATAAAAGTTTGTGCATTAGGCAGTTGGTAAAAACATGATTGCTGTCAAACTGTAGTCCATGGCTTTGGCACTTAATTTAGTTTTAATATATCGCAGATCTGCTTAGAAACAGCCAAATAAACTAATCTGAGCTAAGCTATTCGGTCCTAAATCTCATTATCTGTTTGATGCTCCAGGTCCGACAGGAGTTCCACAATGCCGGCTTCATGAGTGACGTCGACCTGGATCCTGGCTGCACTCTGAACAAGAAGATCAGGAATGCACAGCTGGCTCAGTACAACTTTATCCTGGGTCAGTACTAGGGCTGGGAATCACAGGGTCCCTCGCTATTTGATATGACACACGGCTCACGATACATTGTCACGATCTGGCATTTTAACAACAGTATTTCTTTGTTAAAACACAACCTGCACTTGATATGGCTTGATATGAAATACACCCAATTTAATCATTAAAACAGAAAATATGTCAAGTGCATTGCATAAACAAGTTTCCTTCTACTAAGTTAGCAACAAAATTGCAGGGCAGTCACCAAAAAAATTGCTTACATTTATTTTGCACACCCCTAGTCAGTACCAGTCCATCCCACCACTGCTTTCTGTATCACCTGTAGTCTGTATTGATTTGTCCTCCCTCTCACTCATATGGTGTTTTTAACTTTTAACAGTGGTGGGAGAAAAGGAGAAGACCGGTAACACGGTGAACGTCCGCACCCGTGACAACAAGGTGCACGGCGAACGCAGTGTGGAGGAGTGCATCGAGCGACTGAAGCAGCTCAAATCCACCAGAAGTCTGAACGCTGAAGAAGAGTTTTGAATGTGCTCAGTTTGTCACTGGTTGCTGTAGGTCTGGTAACTATATCTGTCTGGAGTCATACGAAATCTGAAAGTGGGATGAAGGTAAACTGTATTTTTCCAATGTAATAAACAGATGTTATGATGTTTTTGTTGTTTCTACTCTCATAAATGCAGTGCTGTAAAATGCATTGTACATATTCATAATCATGTCACTATGTAACTGCTGGTCTCCATGGAGATGGTATTGCTTTGCCTGTAATGTACCATAATGTGGAATTTAACTTTGCATCCAATGACAGGTTACATTACATTGGTAAAAAAAGCCGATTCTCAAATTCTAACTGTATCATTTAGAACTTGTCAAAAGCTCAGAACAGCAAAGGGAATGGTTTTGGAAGTGTTTTAATCATTTTGTTATCTGTAACATCAAGGAACTGTACATGATTTACAATGGTTGAAAACTAAACTGCTTTTCATACCAATACAGAAGTGTCTTTTATTACTCGTTTCACATTCGGATTCTTGTGGTTTTGCATCAGATCTTCACTCATTAAATAGCTTTCCAGTCGTGTTGAATTGAGCATCAAATCTGAAGAACACGATGGAAAACTGAACAACTTGCTTCAGATTTATAATGTGTTTGTAATGCTCATTTTGGGATGCTGAGAGAACACCTGATCTCCTGCTCCTCATCTCGTGCTTAATGGACCAACACTGTTCACTGCTCCACTTCAAACCTATGCACAAAACGGCCCAACACTTCAAATTCAATACTTCAAATGCTATTCAAATTCAAATGCTCAAATGCTAGCATAATATTTTCCATAATTACAGCTGTGGACTGTAAATCAGCTGTAAACACAATACCCGCCACTAGTGGGCGCCGTTTCTTTGCGCAAAACGGGAGGGTTCCAGAGTCCAGCCTTTTCTGCAAGTTTCTCAGCTCAGATATAGGAGCCTGTTCAGTTTCTGACCGCTAATTATAGGAAGGAACATGCCAAAAAAAAGTCAATTCAATAAAAAACCACGAGAGAAAAATGTAAAGCCATAAATCGGTTTATCTTAGCTTTACATCTTCAAAATATAAACTAATTATTACATTTAAAAAGAGCAGTGTATACCAGTTAATAGGCTAAATTGTCTTTATTTGAGCTGTCCTTTTTTCTTATTTAGTAAGGCTTATGAGCTTAAGCCTACAGGACAATGGCATAATAACTGTGTTGTAGAGTAGATCTATTAAAGAAGCACTATGTAACCTTGTTTTGGTGGGAGGTCCGGCACCTGCTGGTCACTTAAGATAAGACTTTATTTATCTCACACAGGAGAAATTCACTTGCCACATTAGCTCCAGGCAGCTTAGTGCAAAGAAAGTGAGAACAAAAAAAGTGCATGCAGACAAGATAAGTAATAATAAAATAAGCAAATAAGAGAATATAAAAAATTGCACGTTTAGACTATATAATGGAGTTATACAGTAGTCACAACTATATATCACTAAACATCATTGCTCAAAAATACCTTTAGAAACATGCATTCTTGTTGTTGGCTGACCCTCCACCAGATCTATTAGGCTCCACAGTGTGTAAGTGTTTTTAGTGATATTAACTTTTTATTCTTTTTAATTTAATTTTATTCTATTCTATTTATCTCTTCAATGTTCCATACCCTAAATACGATAATTACAGCTCTGGAAAAAAATAAGAGACCACTGCATTTTTTTCTTCTTCTGAAATCACCATCTCTACATGCATTACAGCCATTCCATTCCAGCGTCTGTTGAATTCCAACACAAACACAAAGCTGAGCTACTTCAGTTCTTGCACCAGGAGTGGAATAAAGTCACCCAAGAACAATGTGAAAGACTTGTGGAGAGCATGCCAAGACACATGAAAGCTGTGATTAAAAATAAGGGTTATTGCACCAAATATTGATTTCTGAACTCTTCTTAAGTGTAAACATTAGTATTATGTTGTTTTAAATGAATTTGATCTTATTTCTTTGCATTGTCTGAGCTCTGAAAACATGTATCTTTTTTGTTATTTGGACCATTTGTCATTTTCTGCAAATAAATGCTCTAAACGATAATATTTTTATTTGGAATTTGGGGGAAATCTTGTCAGTAGTTTATAGACTCAAACAAAAATGTTCCTTTTGCCCAAACACATACCTATAAGTAGTAAAATCAGAAAAACTGATAATTTTGCAGTGGTTTCTTTTTCTTTTTAATCCAGAGCTGTAGATGAACAAAAGGCAGGCCTCATTATATCCATTATGACCAGTAGGTGGAAGAGCTGTCCAGGGATTGTTCAGTTCAGGGAAAAAGGAGGGCTGGTGTTGTTCAAGTGTGGGAGAGAAAAACATTTTGATAAGGGGTTAATGAAAGAGTCAGTGGAGTGAGAGAGCGGCAACAGGCGGAACCCTCGTGGGACGTGCGCGTCTCCGCTCCGCAGCACGTGTGAGTGGATCTCTGTCCGTCCGCTCCAGCGCAGACCCGCACACAGAGGTCACAACGCTCCGCTGCCCTCAAAAAAGCCTCTTCAACTGGACACTGTGCGTGCCTTTTCAGTCAAGTGTGTTGGAGGAACTATTGGGGTGTGTTAAAATCACTGTCAGCAGCCTCATTTGAATCCAAATCTCTTGCACTACAAATTTGACCTAACTTCATTGTCGCAGTTTTATTTTGGTGAAATTCATACAGCTCTGGAAAAAAATAAGAGACCACTGCATTTTTTTCTTCTTCTGAAATCAGCATCCCTACATGTATTACAGCCATTCCATTCCAGCGTCTGTTGAATTCCAACACAAACACAAAGCTGAGCTACTTCAGTTCTTGCACCAGGAGTGGAATAAAGTCACCCAAAAAAGCTGTAATTAAAAATAAGAGTTATTGCGCCAAATATTGATTTCTGAACTCTTCTTAAGTGTAAACATTAGTATTATGTTGTTTTAAAATGAATTCGTTCTTGTTTCTTTGCATTGTTTGAGGTCTGAAAACATTTATCTTTTTATTTGACCATTTGTCATTTTCTGCAAATAAATGCTCTAAACGATAATATTTTTGGGGGGAATTTGGGGGAAATGTTGTCAGTAGTTTATGGACTCAAACACATACCCAAATACATACCTACACTGCCAGACAAAAGTATTAGGACAATAGTCCTAGTCTAGTCCTGGTTTAGACCTGAGTTAGACCTACACTGCGATGAGTCCCCATTTTTGCAATAATCTGCCTTTACACATGATGAAATTTGCTTTAATATATCAATAAACTGATTTGTTGTCATTACCAATATGTCTCATTATTTATGAACGTTCAGAAATACACAATCGTCCTAATACTTTTGTCAGGCAGTGTATAAGTAGCTAGTAAAATCAGAAAAACTGATAATTTAGCAGTGGTCTCTTATTTTTTTTCCAGAGCTGCAGTTATTAACATTTTGGGAAACACAGCTGTGTGTATGCAGGTTATGCTGATCCCGATCTTTGTTTTCTTTTATAATGGTCACATGTGATGACAGCTATTGTGCAGTTCACTACAGGCCTACTGTGGTCAAATTTGCTAGAGTGAACCCAATTATATTATGCATTAGTATCTTTGTGTCTTTTCCAATATCAGACTTGTTGGGCAGCCTGTATTTAAAGGGGCACTTTTCTGGTTGTCACTCTGCCCCTGTCCACAAAAATAAAAAAATAAAAATAAAAATAAGAGACCACTTCAAAATTATCAGTTTTTCTTTTTTTCTTTTTTTTTTTTTACTACTTATAGGTATGTGTTTGGGCAAAAGGAACATTTTTGTTTGAGTCTATAAACTACTGACAACATTTCCCTCAAATTCCGAATAAAAATATTATCGCTTAGAGCATTTTTTTGCAGAAAATGACAAATGGTCAAAATAACAAAAAAGATACACGTTTTCAGGCCTCAAACAATGCAAAGAAACAAGATCAAATTAATTTTAAAACAACACAATTCTAATGTTTACACTTAAATAGAGTTCAGAAATCAATATTTGGTGCAATAACCCTTATTTTTAATCACAGCTTTCATGCGTCTTGGCATGCTCTCCACAAGTCTTTCACATTGTTCTTGGGTGACTTTATTCCACTCCTGGTGCAAGAACTGAAGTAGCTCAGCTTTGTTTGTGTTGGAATTCAACAGACGCTGGAATGGAATGGCTGTAATACATGTAGAGATGCTGATTTCAGAAAAATTGCAGTGGTCTCTTATTTTTTTCCAGAGCTGTATTGCTTTGCCTGATATATTCTGCAGAATGGCTTTAAACCTTCAATAACATTCTGACCTTGAGTGGGGTCACCTCTCCACAGAGCTTTCTGGTGGTGTCACCTTCTTGTTTCCACAGTGATAGATATTTACTTACAACTTACTGATTTTTAATTTTTTTTTATTTTACATTATTTGTATGTAGGCTACTCTGTCCATGTATAGCCTATCTTTGTCTAATATTGAGAGATGGAAAGGCTGGTAGCCACTAGGCAGCATGTAGGCAGGCTCTATATTGCCTTCTTAGATTAGATTCAAATTTATTCTCATTACACATGTAGAAATACAGGTAAGGTGGTTTAGCATCTAATCAGAAGTGCAAGGAGCAGCAAGTGCGATATATACAGTACAGTATATACAATATATACAATACTGACAGTATGGTTGTAGGGAATTATGTACAAATAAATAGGGCAATATGAACATATGGGAGTACGTTGTTGTTCATCTGTGTAGGGAAATAAACAGATGTATTATAAACAAGCATACAGTAGCGCTATTAATATCTATGATGAGCTATGAACAAGTATACAGGTGTGCTATAAATATATAAGTAAATTAGGGCTGGGAATATTAACGCGTTAATCGCGATTAATCGCGAATCGCGATTGATCGCAAACAATTTTTTTAATCGCGATCAGAGTTTGCCAGCATTTTCCGCAATTCTACCATCCATATGCAGCTCATTTGGTTGTATTAATTAAACTCATTGTCGTTAAACGCGCTATTTTGAGTTTGCTCGTATTTTGTTCCTTCTACGCAGGCAGCTCGAGCGGGCTTCAATCATTTATTTACAATTTCTCAAAGTAAGTGCTATTACTGGTTCATTGTTACTTTTTCCTTTCTCTGCACTTTTTTGAAATAAAAAAAATGGTGAGAAATACTTTGCATTGTGAGTTTAACTTTAGATCCCAACGGTCTTACTGCAAGATATCAATTTTAAACATGCAAAATAAATCACGATTAATCGCGATTAACTATGAAATTTCTGAGATTAGTTGCGATCAAGAAAATGAATCGTTTGACAGCCCTAAAGTAAATAAATATAATGTGTATGAACAATGTGTACAAGATATTATATTTCTTCTGAGAGTCTGGGTTGAAGCCATGCTGGGAACAGTTGTGGTAGGCTAATGGTACATTATTGTAGTACAAGAATAACTACATCCATAGAGTTACATTAGTTACATCAACCTTAACTAACTCATGTGGGTTACGTCTTTGTCTCTATTAGGTGTTCATTACTGTGATATGTGTCAATAAGCCATTCCGTTCCCATGTTTTCCCATTCTTAAGCTGTATTGTTTGTACTGATCCTTTTATTCCCTGTTTATTTTATTAATGTCTTTGCCATACAATAACACATCTGTCCTCCAAATATCTTGAGGACGTAGTAAAATGTGAAGTATTTAAATCAATAAAGGAATGCATAATTGGCTTTTCCCCGCAAGGGTTTGATCACACATCGTACAGTAATGTTTTTGTCATCATGTGTTTATATTCCCCCACCATGATGATGAGCAGTAGCCACCATTCTTGTTCATGTGAAACGATTTTCCCTGGCAGTTCCAGCCAAACGCCCTGCTCCTCCCTCTGCCTTTTCATCCCAGACTCACTGTTTCTGCACCAAAGAAACACATAATATTTGAAAGAGCACCAACCACCTTCTCCTCTGTCCTTTCTACAGCCACCAGCACGCCAACACGACTGCAGCCCCTCCTGGCCCATTACCCCGCACATAACTGCTACCGAACCCCAAATTATGGTGAGCCGCTTGCAAAGTTAGTTTTGCTTGGGAAAACCGAGCTGCCATCTTTAATATCATAATGCTACCAAATTATATGCTTCTAATTGGGAAACGTTTGATCACACGTCTCTGGCATCTGGAAAGCTAACATGTGACCTGGGCATGCTTTTTTCTCATCTCCTAAAGTATGACCTTTCTTCTGACCCGGCATAAATTAAGGAAACCACTTTGCACTGAGGGGAGGGCCTCGCCACCAGTCACACCCTACATGTAGCCAACAGTAACATTTGGATACGTTTCACGGGACACGGCGCTGATGTAGGTCTGTAGGTTGAGCGAATACAAGACAGCTGCATGTCAAAAGAACTATAGGGTTCACTATTCTTATATCAAACATCGGAAGTATCTACAGCTCTGGAAAAAAAAATAAGAGACCACTGTAAAATTATCAGTTTTTCTGATTTTACTACTTATAGATATGTGTTTGGGCAAAAGGAAATTTTTTTTTGAGTCTATAAACTACTGACAACATTTCCCCCAAATTCCAAATAAAAATATTATCGTGTAAAATGACAAATGATCAAAATAACAAGATAAAGGTACATGTTTTCAGACCTCAAACAATGCAAAGAAACAAGAACAAATTCATTTTAAAACAACATAATACTAATGTTTACACTTAAGAAGAGTTTAGAAATCAATATTTGGTGCAATAACCCTTATTTTTAATCACAGCTTTCATGTGTCTTGGCATGCTCTCCACAAGTCTTTCACATTGTTCTTGGGTGATTTTATTCCACTCCTGGTGCAAGAACTGAAGTAGCTCAGCTTTGTGTTTGTGTTGGAATTCAACAGACGCTGGAATGTCTGTAATACATGTAGAGATGCTGATTTCAGAAAAAAAAAATGCAGTGGTCTCTTATTTTTTTCCAGAGCTGTATAAAAACTGCATTTGCACACATCTTTAATAGTAAAGGCAGTCAAATTAATGTTTAGTTTCTTTAATTTTCTGTTATTTTAAAAAATACTTCAGTCAAAATTTTGAGTTGTCAAAGAATTGATTGTAACATTAAATTCAATTTAGTCCAAGGTCGCAAACTAAGCACCATTAGCATTGACTACGCTTTGGCAGTCCACCCGTTTCATTTTGCCAGGAAAAAAGGATTTCTAAAGCCATGCAACATACTGCATGTGAATATTAGATGCTGTCCATTATTATTAATCCTCTGAAAATCTTGTACTTAACCAAAATGGATTCTTCTTCTTGTATTTTTTCTTTACGACCTATATCACTACAGTACACAGATGCGCAGTTATGAAAGGGTTGAAATACTCAACTTGTGTAAAGCATTATACATTTTAGTTAGTTTAGTTAGTTAGTTAGTTAGTTTTCATGCTTAAAAACAATATGCAAAGATATGCAGATTCCAGTAACAGTCCTGCCAACAACTATGCGTTCATTTTCAAGTGTGTGGGAGATCCAAGATTTTCCCTGATAAAACATGTTTTCTCCTAAATTCACTCAGTTAACACACCCTAACTTTGACAGTATTATTTAACAGGTGTAGAAAGTTCAACAGTGTCAGATTACAGCAGTAGTAAAAACAAAATGGACTTTAATTAGCTCCTGACATCTTAAAACCAGAGCTGTTTCCCCATCACGAGCTGGAGCTGGTTTGTTGCTAATTCTCTTCTCGTTGATGTAAGTGCAAATCAGCCATATTGAAGCCAGTGGAGTTGATGCCAGTGTTTGTTGGGTTTGGCTCTGCCCTGGTCCATGGTGAGGCTCACAGCTTCATTACAACAGCTTCTGCTCTGCCCACAGAAATAACACCTTTTTCTTCATTAACTGCTGAATGAAGGGAGTTGGCCTCACTTTCCATCCAAATGAACAACGTACAGGTACATACACTCTACACATCTCCCTACTAAACACCTTTGTTTCCTCATCGAAAACATACTCGGAGTTGTGTTTCATTCACACATGTTTAACACACAAATCTGCATATTTAGTGTTATTTTCTCAAGCTGAAAGCACTCCACCTTGTGATGTCTGGTAATGCAGGAAATGATCCACTGTGTTTTTATCTCTATACACCTTCTCTAGAATCATTTCAAAGTCAAAGTCAACTTTACTGTCAATTCTGCCATATTATGTGTTCGACATACAGTGAACTGAAATTCCATTTCTCCCTGGCCAAGCAGTGCAAAAAAGACAGTGTAGAAAATAGACAAAATTAACTAATTAAATATCCCATGACATGGTACTTCTTGATGCTTTTATATGGCTCCTTAATGGTTCCCTAATACTGTAAATGAATCCTTCTTCAAAATCAACACTCAGTGCATGAGAAACAGAGATAAGCTGAGAAAGAGTAATTTCTCTCACTCTGAACACTCTATAATGGGCGTTGTTGCTTGAATGCAAATGAGGAGAAAAGAGCTGGCCAATAGTAGAGGGTGGGGCATGGCCAAACGCTCCGCTCTCCGCTGTAGCTCACAGCTGATCCATTTCCTTGTTTTTGCACGGGGGGAGAGATTTGAAGCGTTCCATTGAAAAATAAACACATTTCCACATAAAATAAAATTAAACCACTGCTGTTCAAAGGTCCAGAGGCTCAGATAAAGGGCTTCCGAACCTAGAAACACTCGGACGTGCCTCCAGGCAAATAAAAAAATGCATTTCGCATTGCCTAGCGCATTCGCAGTCCAAACTCTCTGGGCGTGATTTACAGAGACGCTGAGTACAGACAGACGGGGGTGGAACTGCATTTGCATTTCTTTTTTCAATCTGATGTCAATAAGGTGCCTTGTTCAAACTCGTCCGTTTGAGCTCCGATTTTTTGTAACGCAGAAAAGGATCGCAAATGCTCAGTTTAGACATTTCACAACTTTTAGCCATGGGGGGGGGCCCCTAAACAGGGTAGGGGAGCTCACATTAACGTTCAAAAACCTCAGAAAGTGAAAATTTCATGCCACGGGACCTTTAACAACAAAAAAAAAAAGACAAAAATCTAAAGCAGTGCAAAGAATAAATAAATACCTATTTACAGATGTCCAAAAATATGCAGTGTGCATCAAAATGTGCAATGGAGGATGCAGCAATGAAAATGTACAGTAAAAATGTGCAATAGGATGTGCATTGAAAATAAAGATAAAAATATGTGCAACAGTGGCTCTTAGCAGCAGTTTTTTCAAGTGTTTAGAGTGATATGTTTTTTTATGAGAGCCTGGTGGATGAAGCTGTTTGACAGTCTGGTGGAGTGGATCCGGAGACTCCGGCACCTTCTCCCCGAGGACAGGAGGCTGAAGAGGCTGTATGAGGGGTGGCTCGGGTCACCCACAATGCTGGACGCTTTGTGGGTGAGGCGGGTGTTAAAAATGTCCAGGAGGGAGGGGAGGGAGGCACCAGTGATCCTCCCAGGAGGATCATCATCACTGCAATTGCCAATTGCTACTGAACTAAAGGTAAAAGGTAGCTGTTAATTTGAAAACTGCCACTTCACGACATCAAAATGTGGAACAAAGCGTTTTGAGTGTCAGAGATGTAGACAGATAATAATAAAGGTTTAATTAAACGTGTGAATGAAACAAAACACCGCTCCAGGTAGGCTTTTGATGAGGTGGCAGCATTGTAACATGGCTTAAAGCTCACAAGAAGCTCTCAGTAGAGAAGTCCAAAATTTTACTGAAGAAAATACAGTTACGTCAAAACATTAGGTTACTCGATATGGGAGGAGTTCACAGAAGAGTCAATACATTTTTGTTACATGGTCTAATCTTGTACTTTGTTTTGATTCTGAATAAATACTTCTGAAGTTCTGAATATAACCAAATTAAAAAGTAGCTGTAACTTATACAAATGCTCAAAAAGTATTCAAAGTGCATATTTTTGGTACATGTATTTAGTTATATCTCCTCAACGCTGTTACTCAAATAATGCACAAGAAACTTTAAAGTATTTTCTTCTTTGGCCAAAAAGAAGCTATCTATCTTGTCATTTTTATGTGTCAAATGTGCTGCTTGCTTGTGTTCTTAAATTGTTTTTGGCTTGGCTGTTTCACTGACTGAGGTGGAATATTCAAACTTCCATCAAAACATCTTAACAAATCACTGGTACTGGACAGCAAGCTGAAGCGACATCTCTCAAATCTTTATTCAACCGCCATAACACCTTCTTCGGCTATTTTCTGACACATGATATATTTCATAATCTGTTTAGCTCAGGCTAATTCCAGTGCAAGTGTAGTTCTGTGAATTCCTATTCTCTCCAGGCTTTAGTCTCTTCCTTATATGCAGCTACCAGATGTTTAGGCTAGAAGTTGTTCACAGAGCAGGCCTCCTTTGCATGTACGCTTTCTATTGATCTAACTTTTTCACTTATATAGTAGGAGCAATTTCACCTCTTTATTCTCCCCAGTGGTAGTTTACTCAGCAGTAGGGGCTTCTGTTACCCACAATGCACCTTTATGTGATGGACCGGACAGAGTTGAGTAAATCACTGGCCTGTGGTGCTAATAGGTGGCAGTACAAAATCAGAAGTGGGACCACCCAGGAGCGGGAGCATCAAGTCAGATGTAGCATGCAGCACTGTAGAACCATCCTGGGACATTAGCCCCCCTGCTCACCCCCTCTCATACACACACACACACACACATGCACAGGCACACACGCACACACACCATCTCCATCTCGCTCTCTAAGCAACCCAGGAAAGGCCTGTCTGGCATTCACTGTGCACTGATTCATATTTGGCACTTCCATAAAGGTTCCAAGCTCTTGCAGTTGTTTTGGGCGTTTTGTCGGCCGTTTTCGCTCCCAAATGGCCCTTGTGGAAAAACCTATAAACATCTCAAGCCAACAGGAGCATGTGCCTCTCTCCCGCATAAGGATCTTTGGATGTCCTTGCAAGAAGCGAGTGAGAGAATTTGTTCCATGTACAAATAGGGAACATTGGAGTGTATTGAGCGAGGAGAGGTGCGAAGGTGGCCGTATGTGGGGCCTCTTTCTTTGTATAAAGGCAGATAAAGCACAGGCAG
Source organism: Paratrypauchen microcephalus (assembly GCA_036785185.1). NCBI lineage: Eukaryota > Metazoa > Chordata > Actinopteri > Gobiiformes > Gobiidae > Paratrypauchen > Paratrypauchen microcephalus. Next base: position 3,027,846 of record JAVJIX010000105.1, on the reverse strand, counting down.
AGCTGGAGGGCTGGGGGGATCCTCCGACACACAATACGCAGCATATTGCTCAATAACAAGACCTGAGTCCCTGTTGTAGCATAACAACAGTGTACCACAGGAGGAGGCCCCTGAGCTGTGCGCACACGGAAACCCAACAAAACCCCACTGCCGCTGTGTTTCCTGTTGGGAATAGGAAGCATGAAATGGGGTTTGTATTTTAAGTGCATCAATTTGTGTGTGTGTGTGTGTGTGTTTTTTCTTTGCATTTGCAATTTGTTTATGAAAATCAAGAGTATGTTCTCAGTACACTATTGAAATATGTCCAGAGGGAGTTAACATTCAAAAAAAAGACTGAATATAGCAAAACTCCAAACTTCAGAGTTGGCAGGTTTTAGACTTGTAGAGGTCCCATGAGAGTCACAGGAAAATATTGTTACTTACATTTTATTCTATTGTTGTACATCTTGCAACCTTGGCATCAGCTGTTTCCTTAAACTAAATACACTATACTGCATTCTCACCTCCACAAATGGGCAGGATAAGAATATAATGAATCTGATTCCACTTTTTCATTTGCACAGTCCCATCTTCATGCGCACTTTTCTTGTATTATACACCCGTGCAGGTTACAGGTTATAGATAATATTATAGCCTCAAATGCTTTATTCTGACTGTTTAAAGGAGCACCATGTAACTTGTGGTGGAGGGTCTGCCATCTGTCTGCCATGGAGATATTGTTGTGTTACCAAGTATGTTCCACTGTATGGCATAAACTTTTCAGTGTTGCCATATACTTCTTGGCTGCTTCTGTCTTACAGCTTCCGACAACATAAATCATGCTGTACCTGCTTGACACTGTGCATTAGCGTGACTGTGCAGCCCTCCCGGTGCACTCCTCACAGGGATCCCACACAATGGCAGACCTATGCAGAGGGATGAATCAGGGCGCTTGTGTCCGTGCGCAGGCTGCCGTTTGTGGTGCTTGTGGTGCCTGATGTGTTAGCAGAGAAAACAGCTCCGAAGCCAGGCCTGAGCACTGGGCTGACCACTGACCGCTGCTGCAGGAGAGAGAGAGCGAGAGAGGGGAGAAACAGAGAGGGGGAAGGGGGGGTAAGAGAGAGAGAGGGAGAGAGACAGGGGTGGGGGTGAGGGAGAAAGAGGGAGAGAAAGAAGAGAGAGGAGAGAAAAACTATATAGAGAGAAGAGACACAGAGGGGGAGAAAGAGACATGAGCGCAGGCCTGTATATCATTGAGGCAGAGTTATGGAGTGTTAAGACTAAATGTTGTTTTTTGTAAGTAATGCATGATTTAAAATTGATTTATGGATAATGCTTTAATGTGGCATAGGTTTAAAATGTAAAAAAAGGGGCAATATGAATATGTTGACTGAGTTTGTCGTAAAAAATGCTTTTAAAGACTATATATTATGCAAAATTTACTCTTGGGAGCTTTAAAAACCTTCAAAAAACATTCATTCACACCCTGTATTATTAGTCTGTCTACATCTCCAAAGCTCAAAATTCTCTGTTCCACCTTGTGATGTCATCAAGTGGTAGTTTTCCAGTTAGCAGCTATTTTTTCACTTTTGTACAGTAGACAGGTAATTCCAGGGCTGAAATTATCCAACTGATTCTAGGTAGGTGTATAGATGAAGGTGTTTGTATAGTAAATACACTTTTTAGACACTAGAATTGCATTTTGAACACACTAGTAGTAGCTTGTTACTATGTGGCCTTATACTAATTTATATAAAATCACAACCATTCTTAGACTTAGACTTAGACAAACTTTAAGATAAGATAAGATAAGACTTTATTGATCTCACACAGGAGAAATTTATTTGCCACAGTAGCTCCAGGACATTTGAACAAGAAAGAAAGTGCATGCAGGCAGGAATGGGATAAAGTAAGTCATAATAAAAAACAGTAATAATAATAAGTAATAATAGTAATAATAATAATAATAATAATAATAATAATAATAATAATAATAATAATAATAATAATAATAATAATAATAATCAGCTCCTCTATAGTCCGGTGCAGAGGGTGAGAGGTGTCGTCCATGATGGACATGAATTTGGCCAGCACCCTCCTCTCAGCCACCTCCTCTACAGAGGAGGTGATTTATTGATCCACAAGGGAAATTGCTTTGGGTACAGCAGCTCACTCATCAAATATAATATACAATATAAAAACAGAGGGTGAAAGAACAAGAAGAAAAATAGATAGAATAGCAACCACAGAGCAATAGACCTGTGTCAGATGAGACACAATTATATACATAAGAGATTCTGCGGACGTTTCTATTTGATTTCATTCTGTTTTGCCTATTAGGTCATTAAATAAGGCTAATACAACAGTGCCCTGTTCTGTCCTCACTGCTTTATAAGACTGCTGACAGACACGCACCTGCGACTCCCAAACCACACACCTGCTGGTATTTTTCTGTAGCCAAAACATATAACTGAATTTATATGCAGCACTGCAGTCTGAACAATCCTCATACTCCGAGTACTGAAATGCTGTTAATAACCCAACAGTTAGCCATGTCTATACAGCTAATTCAACCTGACATGACATTACGCCCAAATATGACATCATGCTTTTAAACGTATGACTTCATCCATTCTGGCTGTGTTGGACTGTGTTGGGCTGCCAGTGGCTCCGGTCTGGTTCAGAGTGTTGTCATGGGAGAGGTGACTGCATTCAAACAAGCTGCAACAAAAGGAGCTCTTGTCCCTGTGTCCACATCTGCCCAGGACCACCCCACTAATTACCAGGGTTAGCCTGCGATTGACAGCGTGAATATGAAAGTGTCAGTCTGTCAGTGCGAAGGGTGCTTTGTGTGACTGTAGAGGTGAAACAGCAGTCTGTATCTGGAGGGGGTAGGGCTGGAGTTTGGATCTGAACACATGTGTAAACTTTGACCGCAGAGGCAGAAAATAAATTGTTCTGATGAAAATGTGTTTATGAGGTTTGACAAACGAATGCTGAAATATAAGCCACAACACTACAGTATTTACAGTAGTAATGTACTTGTAAAGAATACGAGTACAGAAGTAGTCACAGTTTTAGCATTACAAAACATAATTTTGTTTGCTTAATGAATAAGCAGTGTCTGTTAACAGAGCATATAACCTGTATAATCTGTACACATGTGTTTGCCGTGCAGTCATTTAGGGTGAAACTGAGCCTTAATCATTTTCCAGACAAAGCCTTGGATTGCGGCTCTGGAAATGTTCTGCTGCAAATCTATCAGCAATGATCTTTTCAGATGGAGGCCGGCCTCTGGGTCCAGACTACAGCTGTATTGTCAGACATAAAACCTAAACAAACTGCACTGACAAGATGGAGAGCTGTGCAAACAGCAGATTAGAGGGAGATGAAAGAACGAGGAAGCACTCAAGCACAAGCCACCAGCACTTTCAGGCTTCTGCTACTGTATCCATGACATGTGTATGTACGGGATGGGACGTGAGGACCTTTAATATGCTTATCTTTAATGAACTTATTAATGAAGCAGGTCTGTGTGAGACTATAAGTCTGAAGTCCATACAAACCTGATCAGTGGGAGCTGGTTCTGCCTCTGACCCAAAAGTCTCCTGTTTGAACCCCACTTCTGTCATTTGTGTAGTACTTAGACATTTGTCCCAACACATTTGTATGAGTGTGTGACTTTGACTATGCCACTGGTGGTGGATAAAGGCAGTCACACCTCTCACAGCTTGTCCCAGGGCAGCTAAGGCTGCCCAGTTATGATACTGAACAGTGAATGTACTATGAAAGTTTGATTATTAAATGTAATATATCACTCATAAGACATATTTTGCCCCTTTCTACTGTGTATTTTTATAACAATGAACACTGGAGTAGTTGATACACTGATGGCGTAGATCTCTTGTCTGGTCCACAAAAGCTCTTGAGCTGAATGAAAGCAGATAGGCTTATGGTACATTGTTGAGTTGTAGTCAGGCTGTCTGCTCTTCCCAGGGCTGTGACCAATGAAAGGATGCTCAGTAGTTTGTGTGATAGCTCCTCCTCTTTGGTGAGGCCACAAAGGCCTGTCGTGTTGTTTGGTTAGTTTGTGTGTAGCCCCCAGAGGCCGGGCTCCATCCTCTCTCCGCTCTCATACTGGCCGTTGCTATACAACAGTGCCTGGCATCCTGGAGATGAGCTGCTGCTCTGGAAGTGGAGGACCCCTGCCTGTGCCTGTGGACCACTGTGACACAGAGACCTGACAGCTCGGCTGCCTTGCCCAAGGACACGCTGTCACGGAGGTATAATAACAGCCAGCGATTGGCCCGCAGCCCACCACAATACTAGCCCCCTGCACTGTTAGAAAGGGCTCCACCACAAAGAGGCAGCTAACAAAAGAGCCATGTTAAATTAGGCATTTAATTCAACACTCGGTCACAGGGGCAAAGTAATCAGGGCCAAAGTGTAAAAACATATTAAAAGAACAAGCACACATAGCATCAGATAAGGCCACAGAGAGGACCTGCAGATCTGAGAGGCAAAATAAACATAGGAAACTTGTTATGTGACAATATCTCCAATCTGAACTCCAGGTCTTCAGCCAATTCATCTTTTCTTTTCTGGGTAGATTCTACCATCAAAAATTTGTTTGTGTTTTTGACTAAATCAATGATTACTTCATTACACACTTTTGCATGATTACACACTTTTGCATATATATATATATATATATATATATATATATATATATATATATATATATATATATATATATATATAGATATATTTTTTTGTCTGTTTACACCGTTTTATATTTCTACCCAACCCTATGAAGAGTATTGCATAATGTGGACTTGCTTATACCTGTTGGAGTTAAAAGATGACATTTATGGAGTGGTCTGTAAGCATCCGTTTCCTCACATCAGCTTTGTGTAGCGGCACAGTGCTAATTTTGAGTCCAGTGTTGTTTTATGATTTCATTACAGGGCAGGGAGGTGCTATCACTGGGGGTTAAGGCACGGCTCTCTCCTGGAGGGTAATTACAGGGAGGCGAAAGCTCGTCAGAGTCACTGGAATTCTCTCGGATTTATTCAGCAGTGAAAGGATCCCTTGTAAGCCTTAAATAAATTTTAATTGCAGTAAGCTGTTGAACACAAGAGACCCCCCTTGGATTGTCTGAACCCTGGAGAGCTGGGAACTTTGATTAGATTACACAATAAGACTTGAGAGGTATTAAGCAACCAATGGGGTCCCTATAGCCCACCACGTTCTATTGGAGAACTACTGCTTAAGGGCAAATACTACACACTTGAACAACAATGCACCGTTTAGCATTAGCAAAAAGCAATGTAGTTTTGGAGTCTTTTTATACCATACAAACATGGCTATCTTTACCATTCCCCACAACAATTGAAGCTAACAGTGGAAATTTAATCCCATAGTAAATTGATGGGGTGAAATGGAATTGGGAGACAGTGGAATGCATGTTTCCAATATCCTGTGGCAGAACCGCCTCCTGCCCTCATGGTGCGCTTGTCAAGTCATGTTGAGGTATTTATAGGTTTGATTTTGCATCTTTCTTCCTCTATTTTATCACCAGACTAAGTATGTGTGTGTGACTCAAGGTGGAGGTTAGAGCTTTGCAGTTTTTTATTACTTCTAGTCACTGTTTCCATTCATTATGTATTTTCTAACTTGCAATATGAATTAATGTCCAAAAAAATTCTGATTGCTGATACAAGAAAACATGCACAAGACAGATTCAGCACAATACCAAATGTGAAGCTTTTAGTTCCAGAGGGGATTTTTTTTTAAAAGGTCCATTTTACATTATTTTCTGATCTTTGTTATAATGTTGTTTTTTCATCAAAAACATACCTGGAGTTTTGTTTTGTGTCATTCACACACAAACTCTGGAAAAAAAACAAAAACAAAACAACCCTGCATAATTAGGCTAAAGATTTAATGTTTTGCCTGTGGTGTTCCTCAGTATGGCATTTGACTTTTCTATCTTTCGTTTATTCAATTACAGTTTTTGTAGCACTAAAATACCTTGAAAAACAGTTGCACTGTTAGATAGATAACTTCAATGTCATACTGTGGAACATCTCCATGGAGACAAGCAGGTGGCTCCATTAGAAGTTACATAGTGGATCTTTATAATGTACCCCCTGTTTATTCCATAAAGACTCAAATTTACACACACACACACACACACACACGCACGCACGCACGCACGCACACACACACACACACACACACAAAACAAATCCGTCTTACATTGTAGTTTAAACCATTTTTCACATCCGCCTTGTATTGTCATTACGTTGTGATAGGTGGGATAGGTTCTTTTACAATTGCAACAACTGACAACTGATCAGGTGTCTGCAGAGGCACAAATCTGTTCTCAGTACTTTCACTGGAGTTCAGAGGAGCAGACATTTGGGGCGGACAGCCAAAGAGAGATGGATATGTCCAAAGAGTAAGAAGGGAGGAACCTGAAGGCAAATGAATACCTGTATGTCCACTTTCACTTTTTCAACCTCAGTGTCTCCATATGTCTCTGGCCTATATAATTACCCAGAGGTTTCAAAACATGGATGCAATAGGTTTATTTATGTTTATATGAAAGAAGACATACTAAGCATTTTAGATCTTCAGTATTTATCTGTCAATTGATTATAATTATACATAATTATAAATATAATTATTTTACATTGTGTTCATTGTAAATCACAATATTGATTTAAAACAACTTAATAATAGAAACAGTCTCTTCATTTGTCAATTGAAGGGGAATTGTGTTTGAGTAATCCTTTATTATTAGTCTGCCTGCATCTCCAAAACTCCAAATACTCTGTTCCACCTTGTGATGTCATGAAACGGTAGTTTTCAAGTTAACTGCTACCTTTTACTTTTTTGTGGAGATTGGCAGTTCCATTGCTAATATCATCCAAATGATTTTAGTGAAGGTGTATGGAGTTTAAAAACACAGTGGAGCACTTCCTGCATTGCCACATGAGATCACAAGTGTTTTCAGTTTAAGAGAAGAACTATTCTAAATATGCAGTATTTGTGTGTTAAAGGCAAATTAATGTTTTTTTACAATCTGAGCCTTCTTTCGGCAATAAAACAAGTAGTTTTACTCACCCATAGCATTTTTCTGTCAATTGGAGCAGTATCGCAGAACTTATGTTGAGCCGTTCTGTTCTACTAATGATCCCATATCTGTTAACATGGTGCTGTATCATTTGCTCGGGGCATTACTTTGCGGTGTCCAAATAACACAAACTTTAGCACTTTTAAAATCATAGAAGCCCGATGTCTTACTGTAAGATTTCGTTTGAAGCAAAAGTGGCCTGTAATCCGAGATTTAGCCATAGTTTCGAGTAGATGAGGACGCCAGTGCGCATGCGCGGACTGCTCCCGGGACCCAAACATGAAACGCAAAGCTGAAAACTATGGATAAATCTCGGATTACAGGCCACTTTTGCTTCAAACGAAATCTTACATTAAGACATCGGGCTTCTATGATTTGAAAAGTGCTAAAGTTTGTGTTATTTGGAGACCGCCAAGTAATGCCCCGAATACAAATGCTAACGGATACGCTACAACATAACTTTCTTCAAACAGCTCCAAATGACACGAACGTGATATGGGTGAGTCAAACGACTTGTTTTATTACCGAAAGAAGGCTCAGATTGTAAAATAACGTTACTTTTCCTTTAAACATGAGTGAATGAAGCAAAACACAACAACAACAACAAAATTAATAAAAATAGCAGTACAGGTGTTTACAAGGGTTAAGTGACCTGTACGTTCCTCATGGTTGGCCAACCTTTTTCTTGTCTTTTTCCGGTGACACATGATTGCAATGCATCTGTGTTTAATGACACCTCTGTGTCCTGTTCCACCCTTATGTCATGACGAAAGACCATCTTGCTGGTCGAAACGTCGTCCCTCCATGTAATAAAGGACTTTAATATATTCAGTTGGTGTGCCTCGGGTTTGTACCTTGCCCATTTTTACATTTTACAGCAAAGGCAACATTGACCTGTTCAAGGTGTTGATGATGAGAAAACAACATTAAAGGAAAATTAACGTTTTTTTTTTACAATCTGAGCCTTCTTTCAGCAATAAAACAAGTAGTTTTACTCACCCATAGCAGTTTGGTGTCAATTGGAGCAGTATCGCAGAACTTATGTTGAGCCGTTCTGTTCTACTAATGATCCCATATCCGTTAGCGTGAGTGCTCGGGGCATTACTTTGCGGTGTCCAAATAACACAAACTTTAGCACTTTTCAAATCACAGAAGATCGCTGTGTCAGGGTAGACTTTTAGTGGATTCCAAAATGGCCTGAAACCCGATATCCAGCTATAGTTTCATTTGATGATGTCATCAGAGAGGACAGTGCGCATGTGTGAACTCAGCTGTTTTGTAAACACCGCTAGTCCGAAAGAAGCTAACACCGCTCTGAACTTTACTTTTCTGTTGCGATATCGGGTTTCAGGCCGTTTTGGAATCTACTAAAAGTCTACCCTAACACAGCGATCTTCTGTGATTTGAAAAGTGCTAAAGTTTGTGTTATTTGGACACCACAAATCAGTGCCCCGAGCACTCACGCTAACGGATACGGGATCATTAGTAGAACAGAACGGCTCAACATAGGTTCTGCGATACTGCTCCAATTGACAGCAAACTGCTATGGGTGAGTAAAACTACTTGTTTTATTGCCGAAAGAAGGCTCAGATTGTAAAAAAACGTTACTTTTCCTTTAACAGAGATCATACGTACTATGGGCCCTTAAAAGCATTATGCTGGTTAGATTTTTCATGAATTCAATGGCACTTTCAAATTCTTTTGTTTTAATTTGTCAAAAAGGTATGGTAGATAAAGTATAAAAATATGTATTTTATTTATTGGCCATTGTGACGTGTAATATATAATAATGGCCAGTCAGATACTACCCTACTAAACCAACAGATTGTGAGAGAAAAAGATGAGTGAAAAAGAGTTTTGTTGTGGTTGGCCTCGAGTTTCAGGACCCTGCACAAGTCACAGCCTGCCACTGCCTGGGCCCCGAGGAGAGTGGGGACCATAATAAGCTGTGAGGAATGGAACAAGAGTCAAGTTCCCCCAAATGTGTCCAAAACAGAAATATTCTACACTGGCCCTCCTCCCTCATCTAAACCCTCTAGTGTTGCCAAAATCTAAGAAATGGAATAACGTCTTTGTGCCCAAATCTAAGTTTGACTTCAGGGCTTAAACCATTAAAATTTATGAATATGGCGCTGGACCAAAACCAAACCACAATATTTTTTTAAGCGTAACCAATGCTCATTTAATCTCCAGGGGCCGGATGTGAACTGCAGTTACAAAGAACAAAGAAGTACTCTGGAAAATGTACTTAAATTTATGTGCTGTTACAAAAAGTAATACTCTCTTAGAAGTAAAATGGAAAAGCATAAATAAGTGTAAAGTTTAAGCTATTGCAAGTGCAACCTTCTCCCAAACTACTTGTGACAGTGTGATTAAGAGTACTTCTAACTGTTACTATTACTTCTGCTATTACTACTAACCAATGAGACCTTATGATTGGTAGTTGAGTATCAGACTTATTTTTAACAGTAACCAACAGCAGCTGCCAAAAATGTACTTAACTATTCAGTAAAAAGTACTAATAAACATTTGAATTTAAATGTTGTAAGTAATTACTTCTTGTGCAGCCATAGTTTGGAGATTCAGGATAAATTGTTAGAGGAGGAGTAGAGATTTGATATTTCTTGCAGGCCAAATATATAAATTATATTATATATTACCTCTTGCAGGCCATATACATATATATATATATATATATATATATATATATATATATATATATATATATATATATATATATATATTTTTTTTTTTTTTTTTTTTTTAATTAAAACTTGTACATCCTTATTGTACCCTATTTTATAATTACCAGTTATTTTTTATCTTTATGGTTATATTTTAATTTATGGGCTATACAGCTCTGGAAAAAAATAAGAGACCACTGCATTTTTTTCTGAAATCAGCATCTCTACATGTATTACAGCCATTTCAATCCAGCGTCTGTTGAATTCAACACAAACACAAAGCTGAGCTACTTCAGTTCTTGCACCAGGAGTGGAATAAAGTCACCCAAGAACAATGTGACAGACTTGTGGAGAGCATGACAAGACACATGAAAGCTGTGATTAAAAATAAGGGTTATTGCGCCAAATATTGACTTCTGAACTCTTCTTAAGTGTAAACATTAGTATTATGTTTGTTTTAAAATGAATTTGATCTGGTTTCTTTGCATTGCTTGAGTGTATCCATTTGTCATTTTCTGCAAATAAATGCTCTAAAGGATAATATTTTTATTTGGAATTTGGGGGAAATGTTGTCAGTAGTTTATAGTCTCAAACAAAAATGTTCCTTTTCCCCAAACACATACTTATAAGTAGTAAAATCAGGAAAAAGTGATAATTTTGCAGTGCTCTCTTATTTTTTTCAAAAGCTGTAGAGTGTCCAAGCTATTTCCCTTGTGGATCAGGAACAATTATAAGATTTAAATGTCCTATATTACGTAAAATTGACTCTTGAGCTTTAAGCCATGTTATAATGCTGTTACCTCTCCAAAAACATAAATGGAGTTGTGTTGTGTTTCATTCACACATGTCTGAGTAATCTGAGATAAAAGAGTCATATGAAGTGATCTCATGGCCAACCTCTGCCCTGGTGTGAGCGTGGATGTGGCCTGGGGCAGCTCCTCTCCTGATCTGAGCCTGTCAGAGCTCCTCACATTTTACTGAAGCTTTGATGACTCTGCACTTTGTTCACACAGATCCTCATGGTCCAGCGTCCTGCTTTGAACTCAAATTGCTCTATCTTCTGGATCAGTGTTTTCATCTGTGTGGGTGTCGCATCGACGACACATGAATACTGAACTTCAATTTTTATTCAAATCTCTTATAGCAGAACTATATTTTAACAGTGTATCAGGAATGGACCAAATTATTACACAACACTGCCAAATCCTTTGCATATCATCAATTATGAAAGTTTTATTGGTGAATGAAGTAAGTGCAGAGCAGTGGGTGTATGCCAGTGGTACTGAAAGCAGTGTCTTGATAATAAGTAATTAAAGACTGCTCAAATATGCATGAATCAGTACAAATGCAACTTTGAGTGGGTAAATGATGAGGAAAAACTATAACATTGTTAAAGTTATGAAAGATTTGCATAAAGGCCTGCTCTAAGTCTACATATCTCCAGAACAACACTATAAACCATGATTCGATATATCTCCCTCCTCCCTCCCCAAGTCTTTTTCATGACTTTTTTTTGGTTTAATTGTACACAAATATAACATTGCATTGTATTTGCATCTTACTAATGTCTAGAACTGAAATCCCATCTAACCGTCTCCATTATAACTGTGCTGTCTTTAATTTCACCATGTCCAAACCACATATTACATCTACAGCACGTTATCATTGATCTGAGTTTGGACTACAAGTTTGTGGCTGAGTGGGAACTGCCCCTGTGTGGAGGCAGTTCAAAGCGCAGTTCAAACATCACAACGGCACAAACCACAGGCGTGTGTGGTGTAGTGTGTGTTACCTGTGCCGGTGCCCTGATCCAACTTGCACAATACACAGCTTTGATGGGATGATGCAGAGGCTTGTAATGAATATCAGCTTTATCTTCACACCTCCTCCTACACACCACTGAAATCACACAATCACTTACTACAGGTGACTGCAAATGGGAACAATTGTGTGTAGATATACAGTACTACAAAGTCAAGGTTTATGTAACAGAAACATTATAGTAATACAATCATTTATTTCGGGCTTGGTTGTTCATTTCCGTTTTCACACATTACTGTCATGACATAACATTACAATCCTTACAACAAACCTTTTCTGTCATAATGACAACCAAAAAAAAGTAAAAAGTAAAACTTTTTTTTACGCCCACCCTTACTTTAAACTACTTTTAAAAAAAATACAACTTTTATGCTGCAGGGTATGTCACTTGCTTGTGTCTCCATTAGATGTTATTCTTTTGCCTTGAATGTTCCACAGTATAGCTTTAAACTTTAAACTAACGCAGGTGACACCACCAAGCCAAGTTACAGGTCAGAGGTCTCACTTATAAAACTATTTGTGTAAATGACAATAAGTCTTGAAAAGCGCTTTATAAATAAAATGTATTATTATTATTATTATTATTAAAACACTTCAAATCGCCATCATTGTTGGAGTTATCTGATGGTACAACTGTAGTACTTTTAGCAAGCCACTGGGGGGTTCGCCAGCCACAGTTTGAGAATCACCACATGATACTTTTATTTGATTGTATAACTTAGCAAGCTTTAGAACTTTTTCAGTGCTGACATCTCTTTCATGTATCTAATGTACTGTTTAACTGTCTAATTTACATTACCAAGATAAATAATTTGTCTTATTGAGTGCAAGAATGAATTGCATACATTTGTGTTCACTCATGAGCTTGGCATAGCATATCCTATTTCTCCGGAGCTCATCCTAATTGCGGTGTTATTTTAGTCCCCTTCCCCTCCAGAGGTCGTGACCCCGAGCAGGTGCACATACAGGCCTGACCTCTGCATTCAACTGTCACAAAAGAGGCCCCTCTACATGAAGACTTCATCCACTCTACAGTCACTGTTCAGAGGTCAACTTTAAACCAGGGTCTGTCTGCATTTGGTTTAGATGTTAATAATTGTACAGAGGTTTGGTCACAACTTTGAGTCAGGGGATGAACTAACTCATATCAAGTGGTGAAACAGATTTACTCCATTTATTTAAGTTAACTTTCTGATTTTTCTACAAAATAATAATATAAAAGCAGACTCAAAACTGTTGAATGGACTAAAGGAAAGCTATTTACTAAAACAAAATCCTTCATCGCTACTACCCCACAAGTGTTATTTTCTCTTTTTGAATATTATATATTATTTTTGCATATTTTCCCCAAAATGTATAAGGTTACATTAAAAATCCAACAACAAGAATGTCTATTAGTTGCAAGGCATAACTGAACGTTCATATGCAGTAAGTCTATACTCTATGTTTGACTTAGACTTAGACAAACTTTATTGATCCATAAGGGAAATTATTTGGACACAGTACAGTATATTATAATAACAAAGAGCAAAAATAGAAACGTTAATAATAAATTCAAAATAAATAGCAAAAATAACAAGAGACTGGTGTCAAATTGCGATTGTTCTTTATGACCGGTAGCAGTTCAAACTCTTTGTGGCCTTAAGAAAGTCGATACGGTTACCCTCTGGGGTCAGCTTTTGTTACTCATTGTTTTTCCTTTAATATCCACTGGTACCTTGTTAACCATAGCCTTAACGTTCACATCTGCTAGCATAATGACTCAAGATTTCTATGTCGGCTAATGGCGCACGTGTAGGATTTATGGGAAAAACTAACCCTGTAATGCTTAGACACGAGCATTAAAATTATAGCTTTAAAATGTGACGAATGCTAATTTGATCATGCCATCATGCCTTTTGTGACTGGACCACATTATTTACGCCTCCAGGCTAATGCAGTTTTAACAAAACCAAGCCCAATTAAAAGGCATGGCGACTACAAACGCTTTATAGGTGCCTCCAAAAAAAGTTTATCCTCGACAGCTGGTAATATTATTCATCATTGTCACGAAATATTTTGAGCCCGTCTTTCACCTCTGCGGGGGTTATGGAGAGTGGAGAGAGATTGAAAATAGTTGTGACATTTGGGGTTTGGTGGAAAAAACGCGCTCAGTCTGGCTGCTGTCAAAATAGATAAAGCCACAACGGTTTTGAAAACTCCGAAACATCAAGCTCAGTAGATTAGCGCTAAGGTATTGGGTAATAACTTTAACACATGACATCTTACCACTTTCCATCACATATGCGACTTCAAAGGGGAGAAAATATGGTATTTATTGATGGGTCCATAATTCAACTCTCCTCTAAAGCAGGTCGGATTTCATTGGACAGGGCGGAGAGAATAAGAAACAGATGATAGACCCCCACCCCCTTCTCCTGCAGGTTGCCGGGTCGAATCCTGAAAAGGTACAGCCCCGGGCCTGCTGTGACTGTAAGCTAGAGAAAAACAAGCTCAAGCGAGTAACGTTATTGGAAACAGTGGGCGTATATACCAAAAATATGACAGGAGAATTCAATGTGCTTAAGATATGTAATACAGTAATAACTCGTTTATCGTGGGGGTTAGGTTCCAGAAATAACCCGCAATAAGAGAAATCTGGGAAGTAGGACAACTTTATATTTTACAATTATTGTACATGTTTTAAGGCTGTAAATGCCTCACCACACACATTATATGCTTTTGTCAGACTGGAATTAACCTTTTCTCACATTTCTCTCTTGTTTAAACACTCAAACTTTCATAGATTTTCAACAAAATAGTGAAGCGTGGGGGGAGACATGGCTCCGGAAGCCCCGCCGGACGCGCGAGGAGCGCGGAGTCACTGGATCCGCAGGAAGCACCGGGCTCATCCAACGGCACTGCCACGTCCCAGGACGCGACGCGCACCAACCCCTTGGAGAAGTGCGCGACACGTGCACCCCTTATTGTGGTCAAATCCGTGACAGAGCAACACGAGGCTGCGCGTACACTGGGGCTGCGAGCACGAGATCGAACCGCGGCGCCCGGACCGCGTCCTCTCAGCCCGAGCCACAAATTAGCCGCACGAAACCAGCAAAGAGCGGCACGTGGTGGTTTAATCCTGGTTTAGTCCCGGTGTAGTCCAGGTCTAGACCTGGTCCAGTCCTGGTTTAGTCCAGGTCCAGTCCAGGTTTAGACCTAGTTTAGACCTGGTCTAGACCTGGTTTAGTTCTGGTCTAGACCTGGTTTAGTCCACGTTTAGTCCTGGTCTAGTCCCGGTCTAGTCCCGGTCCAGTCCTGGTCCCCCCTGCGTCAATCTATCAATCGGCAAAGGTCTACAGTCTCTTAGCCAATCAGGACGCAGAACACAATGTTACACTATAAACATTTTTTACACTATTTTTACACCAAAAAATAAATAAATACAAATCTGCGAAACAGCGAGGCCGCGAACAGTGAACCGCGATAGAGCGAGGGACCACTGTATAATAACAATTTGTGCTGTGTATCTGAATGAATTATTTCTCTAATAGACTGCACAACTGTGAGATAGCGCCATCTCAGTAGTTTTAATTATTCCAACTCCATCCACAAGGGGTCAGCCAAGAACATGTGCTAGAAATTTCAAACTCCTGTCTGTTGTGACTGGTCAGGTGAAGTGACAGAGCTTAGGAAGATGACTAAGGTTAGAGTTTGGAAAAGTTTAGTTTAGTTAAAGGGACAGTGTGTAAGATTTTTACCTGTTAATTACTGAAATTGAAGATACCCATTCAAAAATACATTGTTTTCCAAGCCTTTTCACTTCCATCATGAAATCAAAGTATTCTTTTGGACTTAGATATAGTCACATAAAAGGGGGATCTTCCCCATATAGAGGCAGCCATTTTGAATACGAGAGCCGCAGAAGGACATTTGGGCTCATCCTTCACCTCGGCTCCTGCTAGCAGCTGCTCAGCCGCGCTGCCTGAGGGAGCGGAGGAGAGAAGGAGAGAAGGGGAAGGGGAGGGGGGAAGGGGGGAGCCTCGTGTAAACAAGCATGCTGCTGTATCACACATCGTAATGGATCTAACACGTATTTTGGACTAAATTGTTTTACTGGATTTTATTCGCTGGATCCTTATGGACAGATTGAGGCCAAGTTTATGGTGAAATACAGAGTTTGACCTGTGCAGAGCCTTCAAAGATAAGCTAAGTAACAAACCTCGTTTTGTGCTTTTCTGTATAAAAGCCCCATGTGCTCGGGAAGTGATTGTTTTGCAGGGAAATGAATTGCATAGTCAAAAAGAGGAGACTGTAAGGTTTCATTTGATGTGTAGATTGTCATGAATCATTATCGGGATTGTGTGTTTTCATGCGAAAAAAAAAAAAAAAAGTGAACGGGGAACCGCGTTTTATGTATACAGCGGCGCGCGGTTCGTGCGCGGGTAGGCGAGCTGTCGGCGCTACGGCGCGCCCGGGTGACCCTCGAGGTCTGCCGTAGCCAAAAGAGGAAGTGGAATAGCTACTAACCACCTATGCGCCACGAATCCTACACACTGTACCTTTAAGTCAGGAACAACTTTGAATCATCACTTCAGTCCCTCCAAAGCCAATTATTGGGCACTAACCATTTGTGAAGTCATCTTTTTCTGTCATACTAATGAATAAAGTTTCAGATAATCTGTAAAAACAAATACTTAATATTTAATCATCTTGTAAAACAACATGAAGTCCGTTTTAACTGTCCCAAAACGTCAGCTGAATCAACCGTGCAAATGTATGACATTGAGAACAGATGCCAAATTGAAAAATCATCTGTGGCTCCGTTCCCCGAGTTACAACATGTGTTAGAGTAAAAATACCCCGGCCCGAGCAGACGAGATGAAACACATGAGGAGCGCGCCTTCATTCCCTCGCACTTTGCTAACGCCAACAGGATTTCCACAAAGCAAACACTGGTTAGCCTCGCTATTTAGTGTGGAGAGCCGTTGCAGCCAGCATGTCCACTTCCAGAAAATAAGTTGGTCTGCCCCCCATACATGTGTTTGTGTCTGCGTGTGCTTGTGTGTGTGGGAGAGAGACAGTGTAATCCATATGATTCTGTTGAGCATGGCCCCGATAACTGTAGCGATGAATAATTCCTTGGCACAGGTCCAAACTGGATGTGGTGAGATGGTGTTGTGTAGATTTTCTCTCCAAAGAGGGGGATGGTGCTTTGACTATCAATTACAGTGGCTTCTGCGCTGCAATCTGAGCCCTGTGATTCACCAACACTGAGGCTGCAGGCTGCACTTACGACCATGTTCTCACAGCAAACAGAGGGATGGCTGGGGCTGATGTTGCCGTTCCTGTTGTTTGATGTTGAAGCAATCAGAGGGTGAACAAACTTCTATAGTGGGGAAATATGTTTAGCCTATTCAGTTTATTAGCTTAACTTGTTGGGTTTTAAAGTGTATGCTTTTTTTTCACTGCAAATTAAGGGTATACTCAAAACTGAAAAGTATTTACTCCAACAACCCATTGTAGGCTATTAATCTTGAGTGACACTAAATAAAAGTTTGTTTGTTTATAGTTGTGTCGGTGATCTTAAAGGGCCCATATTACACTGTTGATCTATGGCAAAAGGAGAAATTCAATTTGTCAACTGGACAAAAGTTTATTTGGTCGAATACGTTTCGCAGCTCGTCCAAGCTACTTCTTCAGTTCTGGTCAGATGCTGGTGGACGCTGCCTTTATCTCCGTGAAGGGAGGATCTAACTACAATGAAATTACTTTGAAACTACCACACCTACTTGTTTACAGTTTCTGTTAGTTAGGTAGGCCTATTACTGTAGATAAGCAGTGGGAGTGGAGTGTGGGGTTTTCACACCTCTGGACCTGACCTGGCTAACCCTATTGTTTTCTTTGTTTCTTTTGATTTAGGTTTGAGGATGGAGCTATAAACGGGAGACAAATGATGTCTGAGACCTCCATTTCTGTTCAAGGAAGGATTCTCTTTCTTGAAAAGCCTCTTTAAGTCCCCTCTCAAACCAGTTCTTTTCTCTGGCCAAGATCTGTACCTCACTGTCCTCAAAGGAGTGGCCCGTGGCTTTTAGGTGGAGATGTACGGCAGACTGAGGTTCACTTTGCCTCTCTTGTCTGTGTCGGTACAAATCAGTCCAGTTTCTCTTACCTGGCTGACATGCCGCAGTACCTGCTCCGCGTGAATGCGCTGCTCCCCAGGAAGCGTAGTAGCCGAGGGGTGCGAGCTGGCCGCCTAGTGAAGCTCAAAGCCTGGCTGGCACTTTATCCCGACGCAGCGTGGACCCGGTCCATTCCATGGGATTACGAGGACTGCTTTTATCGCTACGTCTCCCGGCGCCGGCTAACCCCAGTCAGCACCTGGTTAGTGCCTGTTGCTGGAAAGCATGTTGTGCTCTGTGCGTTGCGCCCCAGCCGCTCGTCTCTCCAGGCTTTGGGCGGTGTGAATCCCGGCCACCTCCGGACGCTGAACCGGGCAGCCCCAGCGGCTGACGTGCCAGTTGTCACAAAATATGGATTTGTCAATGCGAGATCTGTGATGAACAAGACGTTTGTTGTTCAAGACTTCTTTTCATTGCAGTGTTTGGATTTATTCTTCTTGGTTGAAACTTGGATATATGCCAGTGAGTCTACTCCTTTCTCAGAACTTCTGCCTCCAGATTGCACTTTTTAAGGCTTAACACGCTTCACCAGACACTACTGGTCTGTGGCGGGGGCATAGCCACTGTTTTAAAGACTCAAACTTTTGTAGATTTTCATCACAAGTCGCTATCAATGGTGTTTTACTCCTCATTTGAACTGAGCTGTTTTGAATTGCAGCAGACAGATCCATTGCTGTGCGCAGTCATTTACAGACCACCAAAGCACAACAAAGATTTTATTAAAGGTCCCATGGCATGAAATTTTCATTTTCTGAGGTTTTTGAACGTTAACAGACGCCTCTGAGCACCAGTCCTCACCACAAGACCAGGTAAGACCAACCTGCGCTCACAAGAGTTGGTTGCATTTCACCCCGGCTCCAAAATCAGACCGCTATCTGCGTTACACAATACTCCACAGCTCTCAAACGGGCGGGTTCGGCGTGACGGGGAAGAGCCACTGTCTGACCTCTGTGCGGCACGAGTGTCAGCTCCAGCCCCGCTGCGGGCTCCCTCGAATGCGGCTCTCCCCGCTGCGGCTCCCCCGGACGCCGCGCGGCCAGGAGCCAGGCCCGTCCATGTTGATTCGTGGCTCTTCCATGGTCCGGCTCGCACTCAGTCTCTTCCATGGCTCGTGCAAGTAAACAAAGGCCACACCTCCTGTCACCCAGGCGCCCTCGTGAAGGACATCAGAGACTCTGTCCCTACCACCCTGGACCTCTGAAATACCAGTGGTTTAATTTTATTTTCTGTGTAAATATGCTTTTTTTCATTGCAAAGTCTCTCATCTGTCTTCCTGTGTTAAACAAGGAAGAGAGGAGACGAGCTGCGCCGAGCTGCGCCGAGCTGCGGGGGAAACCCGCCCCCCCCGCTCCTTAGCCAATCTCTCTGTCCTTCTCATTTGCACTGAAGCAGCAACACCCACAATAAAACATTTTAGACACATATCTCGCCTCATGAAGACTGTCAGAGTCATATCTCATGCAGTGAGTGTTGATTTTGAAGAAGGATTCATTTACAGTATTAGGGAACCATTAAGGAGCCATATAAAAGCATCAAGAAGTACCATGTCATGGGACCTTTAAAGACTTTTCTGATTTTATTTCTTTTATTTTAACAAAATATGGCAGGATTTTAATTGTGGGTGATTTTAATGTGCATGTTTGTTGTCCTTCAAAGCCCATGTCCAGGGAGTTTTTAGACTTGGTTGATGCTTTTAATTTGACACAACATGTCACTGGACCTACACAAACGCACGGACACACTTTAGACCTTGTGCTGTCTTACGGCTTTTCTGTGGACAATGTTGTTGTTGGGATGCTGTGTTTTCCGACCACAGTCCTGTCACATTTGATTTTATGTTGAATGATGAGTCAAAGTTTCCTGGTCCTGTGCGTCATGGGCGTGTCATCAGGTCTGACACTGCCGCTGCGTTCTCCCCTCTCTTCACTGCTTCAGCGCAATCTGTTTCCGTTTCCATGGACACTGAGCAATTAATTACTTCTTTTTTATGCACCTGCTCTGATGTGCTGGACGTTATAGCCCCCGTTAAAGCCATGCGCCCTAAATCCAAACAAGAGCCATGGATAAATGACACTACACGTGCTGCGAGGCGTGAGTGTAGGAAGGCAAATGGAAAAATGACCGGCTGCAGGTGTCACAAGAAATTCTTAAAGATGGATGGAAAAACTATCAAGAAGTTGTTAAAGAGGAAAGAAATATGTACTTCCGAAGCATAATTTTAAATAGCGCCAGTAAGCCTCGCATTCTTTTTTAAACAATTGGTTCGATTTTAAACCCTAATCCTTCCACTGTACTAGAAATGACATGAGAAATGTGAAGAATTCTTGCTCTTTTTTAATAACAAGGTCTCCACTATAAGAGCCAATATAGTGCCACCCGCTGTTGAACTTGTGTTGAAAACTGAATGCTCTGCTTTTTTCTGTAAGTTTGAGCCTGTGTCACTGGCCGTTTCCCAATTCACCGACGGCACACTTGTGAGCGTCCTTGGAACGGGATATGCGTCATATCCGGCGCGACAAGCGCCGTTCCATTCGGTTTTTTCCCCCTGCACCGTCGAGACGAGCTCTGAACGGCGCCGTCGTTTCCATGGAAATCGGGGCGTGGACCAAGCATGCAAACATTCACGCTTCGCACACTTAAAAGCCCCAGCATGCACAGCGCGGGAGGATATATGACTACAAAGACCGACTCGCCAGCGACATCCACAAGTGAGAGTTGCGACGTCACTATAAAATGTACGTACTGGTTCACCTCACCTACAACTATGCTACATGAAACTGTTCATAAACTACGCTAAACATGTGTGACAGTAGCCGTAACGGCATAGATCACGGCACCTGTATTACTGTTCACATGCTTTTCCCCTTACACTTCTATATTTCCTTTGCTGTTGTAATGCTGGATATTCTACAGTGTCGCCATGTCCAGCGTTTACTCTAAGCTGCGCACTGCTCGCACATTCTCAGCGCACAAGAAAACTTGTGCAGCGCCCTGTAAACCAGGGATGAAAGAGCTTTTAGCGGATCTCCGCTTTTTATTCAGCCGCGGGGTCATTTTTTTATATCTGCAAAGTGCGAGCCGCGCGGGGGGGTGCATTTCGGATGTGGAGTTAGTGTGTTTGCTCAGACACATTAAAAATTAGGGGGAACATTGGCCATGTCCCAATTCCAAGTATTACTAGTCGCAATAGTATAATATTTTTGTCTTTAGGGAACAAGGAGCAGACCACCCGGCTCATTGAGCTGAGGCGGGACTTGTTCCATTTCGCAGACGGCCATGTGAGAAACGTAGTGCACTAAGGACAGAGCGAGTGTGCGCTGTCTCGACGACAGCCTGAGTGCACACTCACAAGCGTGCCGTCGCTGAATTGGGAAACGGCCATTGTCTGTCCTTACAGGGATAGTGAATAAGTTGAAGCCCTCTTCCTGTCCCACAGACCCAGTCCCTCCTCGCTTTTTTAAAGATATCTGAGGGACTATTGGCTCTTCGGTCAGGGAAATCGTCAACAGCAGTCTATCTTCAGGTATTGTACCTTAATTTTGTAAAGAAGCTGCTGTTGAACCTTTAATTAAAAAACCCAGCCTTGACCCTACAATTCTTTCAAATTATCGGCCGATTTCAAAATTACCTTTTGTGAGTAAGATTTTAGAGAAGACTGTACTTGCACAGCTGCAGTCCTTTTTAGATCAAAATGGCACTTTAGACACTTTCCAGTCAGGCTACAAAGCCTTTCACAGCACAGAGTCTGCACTTTTAAAGGTTTTTAACGATCTGTTTTTAATGACTGATTCTGGTGATTCTGCCATTTTAGTACTTTTAGATTTGACCGCTGCTTTTGACACAGTTGACCACACAATTCTTTTAAATCGTTTGGAACACTGTGTGGGTGTCGGGGGGAAGGTTTTAGAGTGGTTCAGGTCGTACCTGTCAGGGCGATCTTTTTCTGTTAAGCTGGGGAACTCCACCTCATACGCTGCCCCCTTGCACTGTGGAGTCCCCCAGGGTTCAATCCTTGGACCTGTTTTATATACGTTGTACCTTCTACCTCTTGGCCAACTTCTACATAAATATGGTGTGTCGCATCACTTTTATGCAGACGACACACAGATTTATCTGCCCTTGAAAAAAAGCAGCAGCCCCCTGACACCCCAGCTTGAGTGCCTTCATGACGTCAAGGTTTGGTTGGCTCAAAATTTCTTGAACCTCAATGAGACCAAGACTGAGGTGATAGTGTGTGGGCCCGGTGGCAGTGCCAGCTCTTTGTCCGACTTGGGTCCACTCAGACAGCACACAAAATCAACAGCCACCAACCTTGGCGTCATTATGGACTCTGATTTTAAAATTGATAAACAAGTTAATGCTGATTTTAGCCAAAATCAAATCTTTTTTATCCTTTTCAGATTTTGAGCGTGTCATGCATGCTTTTATTTCTTCTCGTCTGGACTACTGCAACGCACTTTATTCTGGAATGAATCAAAACGCACTTTATGGACTGCAGTTAGTCCAGAATGCTGCTGCGCGCCTTTTAACAGGATGGAAGAAATATGAACACATCTCCCCTATTCTTGCGTCTTTGCACTGGCTTCCTGTTCGTTTTAGGATTGATTTTCAGATTTTATTGTTTGTTTTTAATGCTTTGAATGGACTGGCCCCAAAATACATCTCTGACCTCATCCAAATCTACAGACCGGTGCGCACTCTGAGGTCAGAGGGCCAGCTCCAGCTCGTGGTCCCTAAGACTAGACTTATAACTCGGGGGGACAGGGCTTTCTCTGTGGTTGGCCCTAAGTTATGGAACGCTCTGCCCCCTCATGTCAAAACAGCCTCCACACTGGAGAGTTTTAAGTCTCATCTTAAGACCCACTTTTATTCTCTGGCTTTTAATACCGCGTGAGTTGTGTGGTCCTCTGTGTTTTTATAAATTGCTTTTGTTTTTAGTTATTTTATTATTATCACTTTATTTATTGCTTTTGTTAGTAATGTTTTTATAATTGCTTTTGTTTTTAGTTATTTTATTATTATCACTTTATTTATTGCTATTTTAGTAATGTTTTTTATAATTGCTTTTGTTTTTAGTTATTTTATTATTATCACTTTATTTATTGCTATTTTAGTAATGTTATTATTAAGTTCTATTGATTTTTATGTGCAGCACTTTGGAAACTGTCTCTGTTTATTAAATGTGCTACAGAAATAAAGTTGGATTGGATTGGTACATCCTCTTGTGAAGTGACTGTTTTGTTTCTCCAATGTCACTGCAAAATCACTGCAGTCTTCACTGCACTCAATGGAGTAGACCACATTGCTTGGTTTGTGACTCGGTGCAAAGCAATGTGGTCTACTAGGTGTAGTAATTTCATAGTAATTTCATTGTAGTTAGCTCCTCCCTTCAGGCGGATATAGGAAGTGTCCACCAGCACTCTCACCAGAACTGAAGAAGCAGCTAGGATGAGCTGCGAAACGTACAGTTGACCAGTTGACAAATTTAATTTCTCCTTTTGCCATGGATTCTACCTGGAGGACTGAGGGATTCTACACACACTATTGATCGATGTCAATTATTTTTCCCCAGGGGCCAAATGAGAAGAAGAAAATATTGTGGAGGGCCGGGCCAAAAGTTTGAAGTCTACTCTGGTTATTAATTTTATTTCTACGTTGAAATCAGTAAATGGCATTGTTTACAGAAGCTGGTAAGTTCTGTGTTATTATTAAATAATGAGAGAGTGAGGTTTTAAAAAAAAACTGAATTTCAAAGATCAAAGTCAGCTTTATTGTCAGTTCTGCTATATGTGTTCAACATACAGTGAATTTTGAAATTTTGTTTCTCTCTGGCCATCTTGTTTCTCTCATCTATTTATTCCGTAAAATTATTCAAAACGGTAAACATGAAACATTTGTAACTCTTTTTCAGTCACATTAACCCCATAATGCTTTCTGAGTTTAACTTTCTTAACTTTCTATTAAGATACCACTTTGTATGCCATTTTTTGACCAACTGCCAAACTGTGTAGAAAAAAAGTCAAAATTAGCATGTTTAGTGTTGTTTTTTTTTTTTTCTTGATCAGTGAGAGAAATCTAGCTTCAGTTGAGCTTTAACAAGTGCATCAAAGTCAGGTTGCATGTTTGAGGTGGAGATGTGAAGCAGATCTGACGGATGATCATCAGTACAATTGCATCAGTCCAAATGCATTATGTACAATTTTGAAAGTAGGTTTTATTTTCTTAATTCCAAGCAGCCTTTCGCGGGCCAGTCAGAGTCGGCTCGCGGCTTGTGGTTTGTTTCATTCATTCACACATGTTTAACACGCAAATCCTGTGTATTTAGTCTGAGTTTGTCTCTTAAACAGAAAACACTGTTCCACCTTGTGATGTCATGTGGTGATACTGGAAGTGTTCCACTGTGTTTTTTAAACTCTATACATCTCCACTAGAACCATTTTGATAATTTCAAACCCTGGAATTGCCAATCTCCTCTGACAAAAGGTAAAATGTAGCTGTTAACTTGAAAACTACCGCTACATGACATCACAAGGTGGAACCAAGCATTTTGAGCCTTGGAGATATAGACAGGCTAATAATAAAGGCTTACTCAAACATGTGTGAATGAAACAAAACACAACTCCAGGTATGTTTTTGATGACTTTAAACTCACTCAAGAGTCATTTCTGTGTAATGTAGGATCTTTAAAATATCAAAATAATAACTGAATGTGTATTTGTGAGTGTAACCGTGTGTAAGTGTCTTGACGTTGTTTCCAGAGCAGAGTTTAGTAGCTCTGTAATTGTATACAATCTGCAGCTACAGCAATCAGAACAAGCTCATTCCTCGAAACGGAAGACAAAGAAAATACATACTCATCAAAGTGCTGTTGCCATAATAGAGCTCACCGCCACATAAGACATGCTGTGTGTAATTAGTGGTGTACAAAATACTGGCTTCCTCATCTAAGCACTTGGCTCAAACAACGTGTTGCTATATGTAATACGAGTCGCTAACCCATAATAACAATGAATATACTGACTACTTTTGATGCAACAAAGTCAAAACAGGCTGTGATAACCCTGGAAGAAAGAAATGTAGTTAAAGGAGACATATTATGCATTTTTTATCTTTTTTTTTTTAACATGTTGGGATTATTGTCATCATAGCTTACTAAAATTGTCCATATCATACACAGATGTTAAAAGAATTCAGTAGTCGTTGCCCAAACATAAAAAACATGTACAAAGTCCTGTTCTTGTTACAGTGAAGTGAGAAGGTGGGGCCAGCAGCAGAGAATAAGTTCAGGAAGTCAATGGACCTCATTCTTTTATTTTAATGGTTTTATATTGCACAAAACTAACACATGCGAGATTTAAGCCATGTTATAATGTTGTTACCTCCTCAAAAACATGGAGTTGTGTTTTGTGTATTATTAGTTTGTCTACAGCAGGGGTGCCAGATCCGGCCCTCCAAGACCTTTAATCTGGCCCTCGGCTGATTTTCTATTAAACTATTGGTAATTTTCTGCACCACTTTTCTGCTTTTCTCAGAGCAGCACAAATGAAGACTCGCCTCTTTCCAAACACTCTTAAAGGACCATCGTTTTGACTGTTGACCATGACAGCCTCATCAGCAAAATGTCAAAAATGAGAAAAGTGGACGCCGAGTGCAGGATTTTCCAAGAAAAATTTATTAATTCCTATTTGTTCACGGAGGTGAATGGGAAACCTGTATGCTTGGTGTGTTTGCAACAAGTGGAGGTGCTCAAGGAATATCACTACGAGACACGGCGTTTCGAACAATACAATAACTTGAACGGAGAATTGAGAAGACAGAAGATAAACAAATTATTGCTGGGACTGAAGAAACAGCAGTCTGTAATAGATTTGCATTTCTCTGGACAAATATTTGGATTTATTGCTATTTTTTGGGTATATATGCCACAGGGCATATATACCGTCGAATTGCGACAGTATATATGCCCTGTGGCATATAGGGCACGTCGAATTGCGTGTTGAGAGCCCTGTTTGTCTAAAGAGCAAACTTAAACTACAAAGCAACTAATGAGAGTTATATAAATGAAGTTATTACCTGATGGTTCTGTTTGTTTTATCATCACTGCACTTTGTCAGTGCGCGCTGAGAGGGGCGGGGAGGAGGGACCGGGAGGGGGACATTTTTAACGGATTCATGTAAGAGTCTGGTTAATGCACCGGGCCCGCGTCTCACCGCGGGCAGTTCGGCTCTGGGCCGCGTGTATTCAGCACGTAAGCCGTCGGAGGGGACACGTTACGCACAGACGGAGACACCGGGACCGGAGTCGGTGCGTCTCAGAGGAGACGTGGCACCGGGACTGAGGCTCAGGACGTGCCCGGGGGACGGCGCGTCTGCTCCGGCCTCCGCTCGGACCGTGCGCCCGGAGCAGGGGGAGTTTTTTTTTCGCTGAAAACGCGCGGAGCCTGCATAAACTAAGCCACACAGACCGATTTTCTGGGCACAAAAAAAAGAAAAAAGAAAAAAGAAAAAAAGAAATCAGCGTGAGAAATGCCATGTGTGGCGTGTGAGCGTGTGAACACGTCGAATTGCGTTTGTCACACTCTCAATGCGTGAGACTTGAGAGCCCTGTATGCCATGAGTTTTCTCATCCTGCCCCTTTGGGATCAAAGTAGGTTGGACACGGCCCTCAGAACAGAATGAGTTTGACACCCCTAGTCTACAGCATCAAAGCTCAAAATGCTCTGTTCCACCTTGTGATGTCATGTAGTTGTAGTTTTCAAGTTAACAGCTACCTTTAACCTTAACTGACATTTCACAGGCTAAAATCTTCGAAATGATTATAATGAAGGTGTATGTAGTTTAAAAACACAGTGGAGCACTTTCTCTATTACCATATGACATCCCAAGGTGGAACAGAGTGTTTTCAGTTTGAGAGAAAACTCAGCCTAAATATGTTGACTATGTTTGTGATGAAGAAATTACGTTATAACATAGATCAGAAAACAGTGCAGTGGGTCCTGTTTTAGATCAATATTGTGGTTTACAGTGAACAGCATGGAAATAGAAAAACAAAACAAAAAAATTATAACATGTCTTTTTTTTTTCCATTACTGGAGACCTTGGAGTAACCTGCAAATAAACTTGAGTATTCATTAAGAGCCACTGGACAAATTGATATGCACTGAATACTAGAGCTGTGGCCCTCTCTTTCCAGTGCTCACACAGTGTCCCATTAGTGTATAGGGGTCTCATTGTACCCTGCTGCCATCTGTCTCTCAGCAGTGGGTCCTTGTTACCTGTTGTACTCTTTCTTAGCCTGTTCATTCACCAGGCCAACCCCAGTGCCAGCAGGCCTCTCCACAATGCTCTTCTGTAAAGGCCCTTCAATAAACACTCTGAGAAGATGCCAGTTTTTATCAAATGTCCTCAGAGCAGGTTCAGACCTTGTGGTGCTTTAAATGTTGAAAATGTGTGTCAGGGAGATTTGTGTATCCAAATATGAACTCTGCTGTGAGAATCCACTTTGAGAAAATTTCAGGACAGTAATGATGACCCTGGATTGGCCCATTGGAAATTGCTGGATTTAAAGTGGAATTTTTACTAAAAGTGTATGCACAACCAAAACACATGCGTCCTCGCAAACCTCTGCCTCGTCTCTGAAAACCCCAGCTGATACTTTGCAGCTGATGTAAGTTTTTATTTATGTAGCACTTTTCATAGACATATGTCACAAAGATACTTTACAGATTATTATTCATTCACTCCATACCCAGTGGTGGTAAGATACTATTGTAGCCATAGCTGCCCTGCGGCAGACTGATGGAAGCTGCCAATCTGCTCCATCGGCCCCTCCAACCACCACCATCACTCACACTCCACTTTCATACTAGGCAATATTGGTGAAGTGCCTTGCCTAAGAACACAACAACAGTTTTTGCGACTGGTGCCCCACTGTGGCACCTGATTTTCCCCGCGATCCATGTACTAACCAGGCACAGCCTTGCTTAGCGTCTGAGATCTGATGGAATAAGGCTTTGAGAAGCCGGTATGGCCATAAATTTTGTCAACTTTCCCTGGGGGTGTATTGCTAACTGTACGCTCTGCTCTGTCTCAGGCTTTATTAGGTTTTAATCTGTGTTTAAAGATTAAGCACAATTTTTTCCCGAGGACCGGGGGTGGGGGGGTGCGAGTGACTTTTTTTCGCTTAAAACACGCGGTGCCTGCATTAACTAACCAATTTTCTGGGCACAGAAGCGCTGTGCGCTGTGCTTGAATTGCGTAACTAAATTTCAGCGTGAGAAATACCATGTGTGGCGTGTGAGCGTGTGAACACGTCGAATTGCGTGTGTCACACTCTCGAAGCGTGAGACTTGAGCCCTGTTTAAAATCAAACTCCTAAACACAGTCGTGAGCATTCATAGATCACAGGCTCCTGAAAATGTGTTGTTTAAATCCATTTAGTGTTTTTTCCTTAGTTTTCAGACAATCTTAACACTTTTTGACAGTGTTTTATAATGTGTGCATTGTCTAACCGTGGTAACTCCTAAAGATTCCGCCATTAGAGGTACATGTAGAACACCCCCAGGGTGATATCACTCCATTAATATGTAAAGATTTTGGAATGGACTGTTAGGATCAAACTTAACATGGAAGTCAAGTATATTATGTACACACTTTATTAATATGACCCTAACATGGACCGGTGTCATGACAGATGTTAACATTTTAATGTTGAAATGTCTTTCTTGTATTACAGTCAATTTCTCCTTATTCTTATAGAATATTTTGTAAAAATGGAAAAACAGTCTCCCGAGGGAGGCGTTCAGGAGGCATCCGAAACAGATGCCCGTGCCACCCTCCCTCGGGAGGTGTTCCGGGCATGTCCCACCGGGAAGACCCAGGACGTGCTGGAGGGACTATGTGTCCCGGCTGGCCTGGGAACACCTTGGGGTCCCCTCGGAGGAGCTGGAGGAAGTGTCCGGGGTGAAGGAGGTCTGGGCGTCCCTGCTTAGACTGTTGCCCCCGCGACCCGGCCCCAGATAAGCGGAAGAAAATGGATGGATGGAGAAAACAGTCTCTGTATGCAAAAAATTCAGCCACAACAATTGTGTGTTTGTTTTTAGTTATTTGTTTGGATGTGTATGCTCAGTATTTGTGTTAGACTATTCAACCTAATTTAGTGGAACTAATTATACGCTGATCTTTTACTCTATTATTTTAAGGAAAGTCTGATCAACTTCTAACTTTGGAAAAACATCATTTTTTCAACTTAAGAGTATGGTGCCAGATGGTTCCCCTTGGTGCCTTAGAGGGGGCTTACCAATGATTCTGCTCAGATGAGATGCTAATTTTACATAGCACAACGTAGCACGGGTCTGAGTCAGTTGGATGTCCAGATGGAGTTAGTTAAGAGCAAAGCAACAAGCCCTGAGCCTTTCTCGTTCTCCACATGCTATGTGCTAACTGTGAGCGCTCACCTCGGGCTTCAAACATTACACTTAGACTATGTTTTTGGATGGAGGAACAGAGAGACGGTGTCCAATAACGATAAAAGAACATGCCAGACCGGTGAGTGCATTAAAAGTCAAGTATTAATACACATGTGGAGTTCATTAGATTAATCCTAATGGAACATGTGTGCCTTCTGAAGCCTCGAGTGAAGGACACAAAAACATGAACACTGCCACTGATATAATGATACTCAAGATGCTTGTTTTACATTGAGAGCACAGTAGTAGTAGAAGTAGTAGTAGTAGTAGTAGTTATAGTAGCTGCTTGCCAAAGATGTCAAGTGATCTCAAGTTTTGAGCGGGGTCGTGCGTGAGACTGGGGGGGGGGCAGTGAACAATTTTTCCCGAGGAGCGGGGGGGCTTCAATTGCGTGCGAAATGCTGTGTCAATGCGTGAGACTTGAGAGCCCTGTGTAAATGTTTGTCTAAAGAGCAAACTTAAACTACAAAGCAACTAATGAGAGTTATATAAATGAAGTTATTACCTGATGGTTCTCAGTTTGTTTTATCATCTCCTCCTGTTCAGTCGCTGTCCTTATCACTGAGTGCGCACTGCACTGTCAACAGTCTGCCCAACAACAGAACAATCTATTTTCTGATTGGCTGAAAGGGCGCGGCGCCTGATATCTGAGATTTTTTTCCGGGGAGTGGGGCGGGGGGGAGCGGGGGAGTTTTTTTCGCTGAAAACGCGCGGTGCCTGCATAAACTGAGCCACACAGACTGATTTTCTGGGCACCAAAAAAAAATAAATAAATAAATAAATTCAGCGTGAGAAATGCCATGTGTGGCGTGTGAGCGTGTGAACACGTCGAATTGCGTGTGTCACACTCTCAATGCGTGAGTCTTGAGAGCCCTGTAAGATACACGGTGCAACTTTTCTGGTGGAGGGTCCGCTACCTGCTTGTCTCCATGGAGATGTTATTGCTTTGCTTGGAATGTATAGCATTTATTCAATACGAGTGTCTATTTCTCAAAAATACTAAAATTCCTTAAGAGAATAGGGGCGACTCTCCACTGCTGTAACCTGCTTATCTCCCTCGTGATCAATGTTCCCCCTAATTTTTCATGTGTCTGAGCAAACGCACTAACTCCCTGAGCATTCCTGGGATCCCCGTGAGCAACATCCGACATGCACACTGTGGCTATACCAGTATCACACCTAAGATCACAAGTTACATATCTTATTAATCAAATTACTGCAGTTATTTCCGTTAGATTACGTTTAACATAACTGTTTTTTTTTGTTTTTTTGTTTTGGCCCACATAGAATGACAAAGACAAAAATCTTGTTGTTAATGAGCTTTGTATATGTTGTTTGTCAGTGTGAGGGTACTGCTGTGGTCAGTGATTTTTTTGGCCCGCAGCGCAACTACGCAGCGCAACTACGGTCATACTGAAGAAAGCGAGCTCAAAATGCAGTCGAAATGTATCTGTTTGTAATTGGCTTGTCCCTATTGCTTGTGCACATTCACATGTGCAACCTGAATCTGTCGGTTTGGCTGTTCCGTGCGTCAAACCAGCGCTGTGTTTATCAGTTCAGGTTAGATTTTATTTTATGCACTGCAAAGAATTTGCGCACTGAACCTCTGCGCAATGCACACACACACCTTAGAGGGAACATTGTGATACATAGTTTTAGTAGGTAGCGGACCTTCAACCAGAAAAGTTGCACAGTGCACCTTAAAAATAACTAAATACATAAAAGTAGCTAGCAGTACTGTCGGAGAATCAGGTACATTTAGGATTTAATGGCTGTTGGAGAATTTTCCTTTCCATGGACTGTCTGTCCTGTATATGATCATTTACCATATTTATTTTCAGAAACAGGTTTGATATTAAATGCAATGCAAAACCATTCAGTGAAAGCTGTGTGTGCTGGCTTGAGTCCTGTTTTCGAGCACACAGCTGTTTGTGTGTGACATTCCTTCTAACGACCCTTCGTTAACTTTGCACCTCATGTGGCCATTATCATCGAATAACAGGAAGTTAATTTTCCTGTTCTTAAACTTCCCCACTTTTTTTGACCAATGACCTTTCAGGAATAAGGGGTCAGGGCCAATTATAAGCAAGCTGCTAATAGCACTTTAGTGAGTCCAGATGTTCTTAGTCTCCATTAGTCAGTGCACGCAGCAACTGACCACAACAAGCTGCACCACTTTCCCAGTCTGAAGGCACAAAGCTAACTTTGTACGCCAGGAAACTCCAAACTTCTGTTTCCATAATTAACGTCTAGCAAGAGGTATACATAAGCATTATGAATTTAAGAGGCCCTATGTACAAATCAGATGAACTCCATCAAATTTTACATTCCCCAAACTATCTAACTACTAGTTAGTTTGCAACCCACTCTTTACAAATACTTAAAGGTCCTATTACACAAAATTAACTCTTGTGAGGTTTAAACCATATTAGAATGTTGTAACTTCATCAAAAACATACCCGGAGTTGCGTTTTGTTTCATTCACACAGGCTTGAGTAATGCTGTATAATTAGTCAGTCTACATCTCCAAAACTCATAATGCTCTGTTCCACATTGTGATGTCATGAAGCAGTTAACATGCTACCTTTTACCTTTTGTTCAGTAGAAACTGGCAATCCCTGATCTGAAATCCTGCACTTCCTGTATTACCACATGACATCACAATGTGCAACAGAGTGTTTTCATTTCAGAAAAGAACTCAGGCTAAATATGCAGAGATTGTGTGTTAAACATGTGTGAAAGAAACAAAACCCAACCCCGCAAGCATGGAGTGATGAGGAAACAGCATTATAACATAGATTTCTATGTTTCTATAATGCTGTTTCCTCATCACTCCATGCTTGCGGTGTTGGGTTTTGTTTCTTGTTGTTAGTCTCCTTTAAGGTGAATACCTGTTGTACGTGTGACCAACAGTGAGATGATCAGTAAAGCTGTTGAATTGCAGACATGTCAACATTTATGCTTGAGATGCAATTTGGATACATGTCTCCCAAAGCGGTACATAGTTTTGCCTTGCCTGTTCCATGGAAGCTCTTGGGAAAAGTAATAAAGTCAGCAATAAACACGACTACCAGAGTTTGTGTTGAGGAGCCGCGTGCGTCTGACTTTGTCTAAACACACGTTGCAGAAGCAGATAAAGCATGACGTTTGACTTTCTTCTGTCCAAACAAACATCCCTGTGTGTATTTAAAGAATAAATAGGCCACAGAGCAACAGCCACATACATGGTTCCTCTACATAATGTCCCCTGGAACTAATCTTTTTATGTTGGTCCTAAAACAATTCAATATTATGATGATGATGGAACATTTTTTTTCTCTTGTTGGAGAATTTGCACGCTGCCTTATTGGTCATGATCTCTGAGCTGTGACTTTAGACATTTTCACACATAACAGTACCAACAACCAGTGGTGGAAGGTAACAAAATATAAAAATAAAAGTACAATACTTAAATACAAATTGTAAGTATTTTTAAGTAAGTAAATTTTACAGTTGATACTTTTTACTTGGTTTAGTCCTGGTTTAGTCCCGGTTTAGTCCTCGCTTAGTCCTGGTTTAGTCCTGGTTTAGACCTGGTTTAGACCAGGTTTAGATCTGGTTTAGTCTTGGCTTAGTCCTGGTTTGGACCTGGTTTAGTCCTGGTTTAGACCTGGTTTAGTCTTGGTTTAGTCCTGGTTTAAACCTGGTTTAGTCTTGGTTTAGTCCTGGTTTAGATCTGGTTTAGTCTTGGTTTAGTCCTGGTTTGGACCTGGTTTACATTACATTTAAGAACGTGCATCTGTACTTTCTACTCTGCATCTGGACTGAAAAGTAAAACGATTTTTGAAATGGCTGAGACTTAAATGGCTCATTTAATTTGCGTTTCCGTCCCAACTTTGAGCAAACCAAATACACAAAAACTGATTTCTAAATTAAGAAATCACTTAAGGAATCATTTAAGATCTTCTAAATTCTTTATCAAAATCACTACATTTCATACTTTGTTCTAAAAATCTCTGCTGGATAATTTTACTTTTTACTCTATATGTACATTTTTAAACAGGTGATACTTTTACTAAGTTTTTGCTCCTGTATCTGTACGTTTACTCAAGTAACAAAAGTGTGTCCACTACGGCCAACAACTAATTCTCTACTAACTATATAGTCAGAAAAAAAACCTGTCCCCCTTAATCACATTCACACACCAACTGTGGCTTAAAATGGGTTTAACTGGGTTTATTAAACTTAGCATAAAAATGAACAATTAAACGCCACAGTATTACTAGGCATTATTATTTCAAGTTATTTCTCTTGTGCGTCAGTAAAGTTTGTCAGAGAATAAAAAATGTTTCCCAACAAAGGCAGGGTTGTACATGTACCAGAAGGTTCCTGGTCTGAGTCCCCAAAGTGTAGCCCCAGTCCACAGTTCCTACTTTGTGTAAATATGCGTCAAATGGGGACTGGAACCAAAAAAAAAAAAAAAGTATCAGGAAATGAAAAAGCACTTAAAAAAGCAGCACTTAAACCTCTTTTTGTAAGGAATAGAAAATCCATGTGACAGAAACATAACTGTGACCAGGTGACGGCCCTAACTTCTGTGTGAGACTTCCAGACGTCCAATCTCTCTTTAAAACACAATAGGGCAGCACTAATTTCCCTAATATTTGGATACCTTTGTTCACGCTTACACTCGCACACCACATCAAAATTGGGAGTAAATCCGGGACTAAACCTGGACTAGACCATGGCTAAATCGGGACTAGAACAGGGCCAAACCAAGGCTGTGTCCCATTTCTCTGTGTTACCCCTTCATCTTGCCCCTACCCCTTGGTTTTGCGCGTTCATGTGAGGACAAGGAGTGTCTCGATTCTAATTTTGATCAAGGGCGAGGACCACCACCTCGACCCCTTGAAAAAAAGTAAGCTTTCGACCAGACTTGGAACGAAGGGGTACGCCTACAAGCTCAGGCAGGTTTTGGGATCAGGATGGCAGCGTCACATCGACCAGCCAAGGAGTCTCATAAATGTGTTTTCAGCAGTTGTAATTATCGATTAACAGTTTAGCATGGTTTACAATTATGACGCTTATGTTCTACGTTACTTTTAGTGAACTGTTGTTGCGGTTTTAATTGTAGTGATGTCTGTTTAGCCGACGTTGTCGTTTTCATCGAACTTTCAGGCATAAACAAGCTAGTTTTTATTTGTCGAGCTGAGGTACCCGATAATCCTTCACATTTGTTTACGTTTGTTTGCGTCAAGTGTTGTCGCCTCTGTAGACGTAGCAGCCAGGTAGAGGCAAGGGATGATGACGCAAATGGTAATCGAGTGGTGTCCCATTTCTTAGGGGAACATTCGTACCCCTGGCCCTCTCAGCTCGGTATCGAGGGGCAAGACAAAGACGTAGATAAAGGGGAAGAGGTAAGACAGAGTAATGGGACGCAGCCCAAATCTCAGTGAGTGTGACTTCATTTCAGACTCAACCCTGGGAAAGACTTTACACAAATCGAAAAAGTCTCTCCACAATTCCTATTCCACATCACTTTAACACAGTTTGACATTTCTCATGCAGTAACAATCGTTGTTTCTACTCTGGCTTTTCAAGAGTAGTCCAGCAACCATTTATGTGCTTTTGTGTTTGTTTACTGTGGTTTGCGGGTCATAAAAATAAAGTCAGCTGTACTCTCTCATTCTCCCTCTCTCCCTCTCTCGCTGTTTTTTCTCTCCACACATCTCACTTGGCTGCCTGTCAAAGCTTGCGAGTCTCTGGAGCGTCACACCCTCTCCACGCTCAGAGCTGGAATTAATTGCAGGCTAAAAAAGCACCTAGCAACTCCCCTGGCCGCGCTGCAAAAACACATCAACAGGTTGTCACTTGTGATCTCCTCGTCCAAACGGCTCCTATAAGCTGACACAAGAAAGTGATACAGGCCTAGAGGAATGCGCGTGACATCAGGAGGAGCTGTGTTAGCCCGTGCAGCGTGCTGGGCTATAGCTCACGCTGAAGAGTGTTAGCCAAACTGGGGTGCAGAGTTGCAGATGATCAATCTTTGTGCTATTTATTAAATGACAGGAGGCTCAAGTCGCCAGAGTCAAGTTTGACTTCATTTGTTTTATACAGTGGTGGAACGTAATTAAGTAAAAGTAGTAAAGTTCTGTACTTAAAGGGCCCATTTTACGTTATTTTCTGATCTACTGTATGTTGTAATGTTGTTTCTTCATCAAAATATACCAGGAGTTGTGTTTTGTTTCATTCACACGTTTGAAACACAAATCCTGAATATTTAGGCTTTCTTCTCTAGAACTGAAAACACTCTGTTCCACCTTGTGATGTCATGCGGTAATATAGGAAGTGATCAGCTTTGTTTTTAAACTCCATACACCTTCACTAGAATCATTTGGATGATTTCAACCAAGGATTTTCTAAACTTTACTGAACAAAAGATAAAAGGTATACAGAGACCACTGCAAAATTATCAGTTTTTCTGATTTTACTACTTATAGGTATGTGTTTGGGCAAAAGGAAAATTTTTGTTTGAGTCTATAAACTACTGACAGCATTTCCCCCAAATTCCAAATAAAATATTATCGTTTAGAGCATTTATTTGCAGAAAATGACAAATGGTCAAAATAACAGAAAAGATACACGTTTTCAGACCTCAAACAATGCAAAGAAACAAGATCAAATTCATTTTAAAACAACATAATACTGATGTTTACACTTAAGAAGAGTTCAGAAATCAATACTTGGTGCAATAACCCTTATTTTTAATCCTTTATGTGTGTAGTTCTGCTATAACGTCAAAGGTGCTATATGTAACTATTCTGGTCCACACATGCTTGTCTCTATGGAGATGTTTCTTTGATTGGAATGTTCCTCAGTATGGCATTAACATATCCATCTTGCATTTATTGTCTCCATGCTGAAAAACATTTCAAGCAAAGAAATGACAACTCCATGCAGGTGGAAGACACTCCACCAGAAAAGTTACATAGTGCAACTTTAAATTGAAAACGCAAATGGATAATAATTGTCTATGTTGGCTCAGTTCTGTTGAGAAAATGAAATAAAAGTGGAAAAAAGTTAGCACAAAAGAAGTATTTTCTGTAAATTGGAATCTTCATGCACCCCATAGATACGCCCAGAGTGCATGGAGAGTGTAGGAAGATTCTTGACAGGAAATTGAACACAGCTTTATAACGCGATGTGCTCCAGGACATTGAAACGCTGAACTCTGACATTTCTTAGGTCACATTCATATTCTGAAGGAGCTTAGTTTTTTTGTTGTTGTTGTTTTTACCTGTGACTTTGATGGAGAGAGCGTTTATGCAACACAGATGGGAAAAAGTACCTGAGGCCAAATGTGCTTGAAACCGACTATGATATTCAACTCTGAAGTGAAAGTTTTGTTTTTGAAACCACATTTTGTTTTTTTTCCCCTCATCATCATGATACATGACATGTGGGTTACAGCAGTTGGCATGATTCTTTGTCTGTGCTCTTGTTGTTGATAGCGCATCTTGTATGACTATATTCCATACAGTTACTGCAGTCATTTGTACAAATGTTCTTGATTTTGTGTAAATATAATGTAAAATACAATGTAGGCCAGAACATTCAGATCTTATCTCTGTATCTGTTCTGTTTGTGGTGAAGAATGTCTTCTGTGTCAGGATGTGCAGGCATGTGTTTATGACTTAAAGACAATCTGGAACTCCTTCTGGAAAAATCATCTTGTTTTTCTTACTGTTTATCTATGAGCAATGAAACAAGTATTCGCTGAATCAAATTAGCAGAACTTGGAAAGCATGCAACGTGTATTTTTAAATACAAATACTTTTTGTAATTTTGGAGTAACTTCATTTTTCCCAACCTTTTCCCTGTTTTATGTTTATTTTGCTGATTAAATAATGCATTTATTTTAAAGGTGCACTGTGTGACTTTCAGGCTGGAGGGTCTGTCACCATGGAGATGTTGCTGCTTTGCATGGAATTCTTCACAGCATGATATTAAATACAATATATAACTACAATATATAACATATAACTACAATATAAAACAATTTATAATATATAATATATGATATACAAAATATAGGTAATATTGTTTTATTGTAAAACACCTATAAATAAATAATAAGCTAGTTTAGTACCACACTGTGGTACATTCCAGGGAAAGCAATTTCCCTAGTATATCTCCATAGACACAACCAGGTGCTGAGCGTGTACGTCAAAAGTTACACAGTGCACCTTTAAGTGTAGATTATACAGTCAAATTTTATAATGGAACTAGCAAGGGAAAACTGTTAGGGTTTGTGGATTAATAAATTCAAAGTTCAAGTTCAAAGTCAGCTTTATTGTCACAAACCATATGTACAGGTTGTACACACAGGATTTGAAATTGAAGTGCTCCCTAGGCCCACAGTGAACATAAAACATCTGATAAACAAGAGAATAAACACAATGACTAAAACGTCACATATACCCGTAGCTAAAGTACAAGACAATAAACACAATGACTAAAGCGTCACATATACCCGTAGCTAAAGTACAAGACAATAAACACAATGACTAAAACATCATAAGAGATAAAATAATCATAAGAGATCAAAAGATTCTCAACAAGTAATTACAAAACTATGGTTTCATTTTTAGTTTACTATGCTTTCCTCTTATTACTGTATCATGCATCGTCTTTGTTGTGAATTTTACTGCTCCCATATTCTGACAATCTTGCTAGTAACCCCCAAAATATAGCACCTCATTCTGTAATAGACCCTATGGTATAAATCAGTGTTTCTCAACCAGGGCTACAAGTACCCCTAGGGGTACGCGAGCACATTGCAGGGGGTACTCGGCAGTGTCGCTGCCAGGCGCAGGGGGAGAATTTTTTTGAATTTTTGAATTCTAATTTGAGTAAATTTGAGTTAAAGAAAAGAGAGAAAATGCCTGAGAATTTAATTTTCAAATAAAGGAGATGAAATAAAATGATTTTCATTTAATAATTCATTGTGTCACATTCTACTTTTGGAGAATTATCAACACGTATGAGTGAGGGGGTACTCGAGGTATGACAAAAAGGCTCAGGGGGTACACAAGACAAAAGAGGTTGGGAAACACTGGTATAAATTACAATTCACTTGCTCATTACTAACGGTATCAAATATTTTTGTATCCAAATCTGTCTGCATGTTTTCCAGGAAGCCGTCTATTGCCCGAGGCCTGAGTCGACCCCTTGCTGCTGTAATTGTGTATTCATTAAAGTAAGTGAGGCTCTGAAGTCCCTCTGATAGCTCCGAGAGTATCAGGCAGTGGGCAGACTCCGCTCCAGGCCATCCTGAAGAAGATCGCATCTATAGCTCCATTCATGGAAGTATTTCTGAGCGTTTGAGAAAAGGCTGATCGTGAGGGGAGCGGGACACAAGATAAGAGAGAGGACTAAGGGAAGGAGACAAGCTAATGGGAGCGACATTTCCCATGGCAGAACAAAGCAGCCGTGCATCTGCAAAAACACAGTATACAATCTATCATCAGGAACGTATTTACAACTTTAACATGGTCAAAACCAGGGTATAGACCTGAGAAAGTGATGGTTACAAACACTGAGATGGAATGACAACATACTGTAGACTTTGATCTGCCCCAAGACACTGTCCATGTAGTATAAAATGGACAGTATAAAACATTGCATTCATTTTTACCATATCATTTTTGATATTTTCAAATATTAAAAGACGTCGCTGAGGTTAACCAACTACATGCTAACTATTATTCATAATAAGATAAGATAAGACTTTAATGCAGTTGTTTTAAGTCCAAAAACGTTTAAAATGCAAGATTCTGATAACTTTTAAATAACTTTGCGGTTTCTGTCGTTTCAGAAACAGATTTTAAGGATCAGGTCTTGTGGTCATTAGTTACTACGTAGCTGATTGTTCCCAAGTAATATACATATACATACAATCTTAAAATATACTTTTTTTTTTTGTTCAGAAAGTCTTCAATCATTGAACATTTCTTGACCTGTATATTAATCTGTGATATTTTGGCTAGAGCACTATCTCTGCTCTCCACATGTGTGAAATTATTGCGAATTGTATTGACACCTTCTGTAGTTTATGACAAAAACAAAACAAAAAATACAACTATCTTTGTGAATTTTATGACCCCACATCGAGAAGACTAATATGCAGTAGTAGTAGTAGTAGTAGTAGTAGTAGTAGTAGTAGTAGTAGTAGTAGTAGTAGTAGTAGTAGTAGTAAGAGTAGTATGCTATACCCTCTCAAAAACCTGTTTTGTCTGGAATGAATCTCTTGGAAGAAAAGTGCTTGCTTTTTTAACCTTCTCTTTCTGAAATAAACTCTAAGTAGGTTTGAAGCTGCGGTCAATCTGTGGTGGATCTTTTATGAGACCAGTGTTCATTTTGTGGATATATCTGACCAATGTGAGGTCCGCTTCAGTATAAATGTTAAGATGGGCACGACTCAGGAGCCCTTCTTCCAACCAGGGGAAAAAGTTACATTTCAATAAAACATTTCTTTGGTCTCTTGTTGAATAAACCTTATATTTCTGTCTTTTTAGACAGGTAAGATTTAGTTGTGAATGACTTCTGGATAAAGAACACTCATAAAATGTATGCATTCCCTGCCATCTGTAATACTTACTTTTAGTTATTTCCAATACTGCTGCTGTATTTTGCTATAGTCATAATAATTACTAACCTCAAGACTTTCTTCGATAGGAAACCAAAAGTAGAGATTTCTGCTGTCATTGCCAAAACCTTTTGAGCAAATCCTTTAGAGTCATTCTAATCCAGCGGTGGATAACTTCATCTTCAGATTGGTGGTTTTGCAAACACACAGCTCTGCAGATGCTGTTACACTGTGCCATGTTCCACATAACCGGGAGGTTTATTTTGGCTGCTGTTTGCCTCAATCTGAAGGACTTAAGTGATCGCTATGAGGGTATTTCATATCAACTGTAATCGTTGTACAGCCCTTAGTACACTTTATGATACAATAAAGAGCAGTAAGTAAAGGCATTTACGTCAGATGATGTACACTAAATACTAAAGCTACCACACAATTATGAACTGTTTCTAAACCAGACAAACCACCTCAGAGTTTTCCAACAGGCTCACGTTATGCAAACAGTGAATGTGCTGCTGCCCTTTGCTCCTCTGCAGGGGTGCTGCTGGTTTAAAGGTACACTATGCAACTTTTCTAATGGGGAGTCTCCTAGTTGGAGATAGTTTTCTTTTCCCTGGAATTTTCCACAGTACACTTATCTTGTTTGCTTTTATTCAATTACAGTTTTCTCTTTTTTTCCATTCCTAGTGTGAGTGGGGTCACCTCTCTACAGATCTGTCCTGTATCTGACTTGCATCTACTTTTCTCAATGGAGACAGATCATTTTAATGCCTTATTGTTGAACATTGTAGTTAAAGCAACAGCCTCTCCATGGAAACAAGCAGGTGGCAGACCCTCCAGCAGAAAAGTTACATAATGCACCTTTAAGTGCTTAAGATTCTTCTTACCCAACTTACAACCCTATGATTTGCTCCAATGTCAATACAAAACCATAGTGGAAATTAAAATGTTATAGGAATTGTATTCAGGAAGTGTGCAATGAGGCAAATCATTTAATCAAAACACCAGAACAAGCTAGGCTAATTGTGCTCTGTTAGTGGAGTGGCATATTACAGAAGTTTGGTAAGGTCTGGTAGAACTATAATACTAGTATATTTCAAAGGGCCTGGAAGCCATGAGGGAACACTGCTCTTCTGCCAAATAGTGGCTGCACAGTTCATCTCTCAGCAAACGCAGCATGTCTCACTTACACAAACCAACAGAGACCAGTGAGAAACAGCTGAAGGCAAGTTCTCCTACAACATATATACAAACAAGCTAATTCCATTTAAATAAAATGATACATGACAAATTAGAGAAAATGGTTATTGCTAGAGTAGCTTAGTAAGCCTGACTTATTTGGCTGAGTTGGCTGAGGCTGAGATTCTCCCAACCTTGACTTTAACTGTGGAGACTAATGTTTTTAACTGCCACTGTATTATTCTAAATGATTTCCTACCATATTATATCATTGTTCCCTCATCAAAAACAAAACTGAAATGAATTAAACATTTTGATATGCAAATATAGCACATACAAAACAATGAAAGGTAACATGGCTAACTAAATATGTTATATGGCAAAAGGAGAAATTCAATTTGTCAACTGGACAAAAGTTTATTTGGTTGAATATATTTTGTTACGTTACATTTGGAAGAGCCTCGAAACGTATTCAACCAAATAAACTTTTGTCCAGTTGACAAATTGAATTTCTCCTTTTGTCATGGATTCTACCTAGACAACTGAGGGATTCTACACACATCTAAATATGTTATATGTTAACAATTAATACCCCACAGGAGTATAATACCCAACTTAAAAAGAAAAAAAAAAATCAGAATTAAAGAGGGTGTAAAAACAGCTAAGACTGGAAAGTTACTTTACAAAGGGTTTATAGGGCACAGAATGAAGTCTGTTCAACTTGAAAATCACTTAAAAAAGAAAATACATATGGCTTCAATGATCAAGGCAAAGAGTTTGGAAAATTATACATTATAATGTGGAATTTTCTTCTAATATTATCTAACACAAGCTGAACGCATATTTTACAGTGCTGTTAAAGTGCTGGTCCCTCGGCTGAACAAACATTTGGACCGTTCCCAGCCCACGACTGCTCACAGGTATCTCATTAGGATCTTTTCTTTGGCTGGTTAACCACCACCAAACATAGACGGCTTGGCTTTGCTCCTGTTAAAGAAGTGGTAATGTCAAGATTAAACATTGTGGTTTCCAGCCAAAATGAGGCCAAAGCACGTTCGCCAGCTCACACGCAGTACCACACTGCACACACACACACACACATACACACACACACACTGTAACAGATCAAACAGTGACTGCTCAACCTGCTCCATAATACTGTGCAATTAGCCCTTGTGCGTTTGATGAGGATCTCTTTGCCCCTGAGCATACTACATCATGTATTTTCCCACTAACCACCCCATCAACACACACACACACACACACACACACATATACACACACCCCTCGCCCAAGAGGCAGAGCCCTCAAATAACCTTTATTTTCACTTTATTCGACTTTTTGCTTACATGGGCAAAAAGCAAACAAGTGGAAACTACAGTCTTTGGATCAATCATAACCCAATTCCAGGAAAACAATTACACTTTTGAATTTTGGCAATGATTCTTTGCTGACTGGCTGTTTCATTATTGTGTAAGAATTTACAGTGAAACTGGGGGAGTGGGGAGAGACAGGAGTAGGACAGGAGTATAACCATGATTTGAACAACTCAAATGTATATATCTAATATATAACTGCAGTATTGTATTTTATTAGCATTCTTTATTTATTTATTTTAATTAACTCTATTTTATTATTTTTATTTTATAGTTAAATGGTTTGATTTAAAGGTGCACTGTGTAACACTTCTAG
This sequence comes from Paratrypauchen microcephalus, assembly GCA_036785185.1. Classification (NCBI taxonomy): domain Eukaryota; kingdom Metazoa; phylum Chordata; class Actinopteri; order Gobiiformes; family Gobiidae; genus Paratrypauchen; species Paratrypauchen microcephalus. The sequence goes on along the minus strand of JAVJIX010000105.1, from coordinate 2,985,098 downwards.
CGGTGGGTCCGTCACCCGCTTGTCTCCATGGAAATGTTATTGTGGAGTAGTATTCCACAGTATAGAATAAATCTATAATGAGGGAGACATGCAGGTTCCAGCACTACGCTACATTAAAGGTCCCATGACATGGTACTTCTTGATGCTTTTATATGGTGCCTTAATGGTTCCCTAATACTGTAAATGAATCCTTCTTCAAAATCAACACTCAGTGCATGAGAAAGACACATGTACACAGTCAGAGTCAGAATATCTCTCTCTGAACACCTCATTCTGGGCCTTGTTGCTTGAATACAAATGAGAAGGACACAGATAGGTTAGAGGAGTGGGTGATGGGGGGGGGGGCAAATGCGCCGCTGGTTCTTTGTTCTTTGTGCGCTTTCTCCCACTTCCGTGTTTTAAGCGCAGAGGAAGAAAGGAGAGGAATTTCAATGAAAAAAACACATTTTCACAGAAAATAAAATTAAACCACTGCTGTTTCAGAGGTCCAGAGGGTCAGGTAAAGGACTTCCGAGCCTAGAAACACTTGCACGTGCCTCAAGGCAAATAAAAAAACGCATTTCGCATTGCGTAGCTTCTTCGCGGTCCAAACTCTCTGGGCGTGATTTCCAGAGACAGGGGGTGGACATCCAGACGGTGGTGGAACTGCATTTGCATTTCTTTTTTCGATGTGACGTAACATAGTTGCCTTGTTCAGAATCGCCCGTTTGAGCTGTGTTTTTTTCTAACGCAGAAAAGGATCGCAAATGCTCAGTTTAGACATTTCGCAACTTTTAGCCATGGGGGGGGGCCTAAACAGGGTAGGGAAGCTCACATTAACGTTCAAAAACCTCAGAAAGTGAAAATTTCATGCCATGGGACCTTTAAAATTCAGATCTGTGGAGAGTTGCCCCTATTCACAAAAGGAATTGTTGTATTTTTGAGTAATAGAAACACCCACAATTAATAAAAACTACATGGATATGTTTAGTGTCATACCACGGAACATTTCAGGCAAAAGAGATCTCCATTGTTGGTGTCAAATATTTGTTTTCTTTTCTTACAGTTTTACTCATATTCTGAATTTATACTAGATTTTTTCCCCCCAACTATTTGTTAGCCATGCTGCAGTAACACAAAGGTAAATTCCATCTCCTCAGCCTCTCTGTTGCCTTGTGCTGATATGAGGGCTCCACCTGTGCTTTGGGGACCCGGCAGGAGGCTGAGGACCAGATCTCCTGCTCCATGTCAGATAGTTTGATTAACATTCCTGGTTTGGGCTCGTTTAGACCCTCTGTCGACAGGTGGGCTGAGGGCAGACAGAATAATTGGAGGGAATTCTGACTGTGTCCTTCATCACCACCAGTAATGAGACAGGTGAAGGAGCGACCTGGAGCTGCATGGGAACTTGCCTCTGAAAATTCTTAGCTCCCAAACAAAAGAGAAAGACAGGCTTTTGTCTCAAACATAATGATCAAATGTAGATGTCGCCAAGAGACTGGTGCTGTAGTTCTTTTCAAATTCAGTTCGAAAGAAGGACTTTTTGTTCTTCTTTTTTCGAGACCTTGGGTTCAAAAATCGTGTGAAAGGAACAGCTGTTGTTTCCCTTTCTACAAATAAAGGCCACAGACCCCATGCAAGATGATACACCATTGAGGGCGGCTGTAAAGCGAAGCAGCCACGCAGGACTCAAGCAGTTCAAGCTATAGGTAACTATGCCAGAACGGGAAAGACGATATCTAACGCCCCCAGTTTAGTGCCCAACTCTAGGAGTGTGTTTAATCAGACATGGTGGTGATTAATTTATTCACCAGCGCTGCCAGGGGGGAGGTGCCCAACAAATGAGTGAAGAAAAGCAGAGAGAGGGAGACACACAAACAACAAGGCACTCTGCTCTGTTTTGCTTGCACTCTGCTGCATGAGGGAGTGGGCTCATCTATCTCCTCGCTGACAGTGCTACTTAAAATATTATGTGCAAATGTGGAAATTATCAGCATTTTATATAGCGCTTTTTTGTGTGTGTAAATGTCACCTGTTTTCAGAGATATTATAAAGTTGCCAAAGGTTTTAATCTTATAGCTCTGCATTCTATTTAAACACTTTGCTGTCACTTAAGTTGCTTTATTGTCAATATATGCATTGGTACATCTCTTGCTTGCCTCCATAGAGATGTTATGCTTTGCCTAGAATGTTTTGCCAGAAGTTACATAATGCCCCTTTAAAGGGCCCATATTACACTATTTTCTGATCCATGTTATAATTTTGTTTCCTTGTTTAGCTGTGTTTTGTATTGCTCACACATAATTAACACACAAACCCTGCGTAGTTAGACTGAGTTCTTCCCTCAAACAGAAAACACTCTGTTCCACCTTGTGATTTGATGTGGTAATACAGGAAGTGCTCCACTGGGTTTTTAAACTATATATATGATTTCATCTCTCCTAAACAAAAGGCAAAAGGTAGCTGTTATCTAACACTACATGACATTAAAAAGTGGAACAGAGCATTTTGAGCTTTAGGAAAGCAGACAGACGAATAATAAAGGATTACTCAAACATCCATCCATCCATCTTCTTCCTCACACATATGTTTATGAAACTCATTGTATATTTTGATGAGGTAACACCATTCTAAAGCTCACAAGAGGCAGTTTTGTCTTTAACTAGATTATACATGATGCATGCTTATAACAGCCCTGTTTGTAATAATCTTGAGTTTGAAAAGCAGGGAAGCCCATTCGGTTGAAGCGTGCTGCCCATTCTGCTGCAACTCACCCATGTCTAAATATTTACTCTCCTCAGATCCACTGTTTGAGCGCTCGTGTTTGTCTCGCACCATAAATAATCCTAAGAGTTCATAACTTTCTCCGTGTTGCCATCCTGGACCACGTTGGCACTTCTGGAGCAAACCACCAACCAGGCAGTGGGATTGCAACATGCTGTTTGTCAGAGAAAGACAGAGAGACAATGGTGACACAAACTCTGTCTATTTTATCAGAAAATAAAACTGAGAGAAGCTAATGCATATGTTTTGGAGAAGACATCTTATCAGAAAAGCTTGGTTAGTGGAGTTGGTGTTGAAAATGTTTAAAAGTTTACATAACACAAAAAGTAGTTGCAATTATTATAACAAGGAATGACTCAGTGAATCATCAGTGGTAATTTTCCTGCCTGTTTCAGTATTAGTAAAGCCTACAAAAATAGATCTAAACTGTTTTAATATTCCTGATTTGACACTGTAATATAGTTGCAAGAGTGACTTTGGTGAAAATTGTGTCTTTCTATGTTTTCATATATCTCCAGTGTATGTTTGAGTACGTTTGAGATTCTTGAATAGTTTTTATTTCTCTCACTCTCATATCCTGGCAGTCCTTCCATTTCCCTGTCAGAGTTTGGTCCTGTTCACTTTCACTCTGGCTCCCGCTCCTCCCCCAAACCCACTATGAGCTCTGTGTCTCTACTCCAGACATGACAAACTTCTGCTGTATCCGCCCGCCTGCTCGTTCCCTGCACTCTCTGAGCAAAAACACACCTTTTCTCTTTTAAATGCAGTAATGGAGCTCTGCAATAATCCAGATGTAGACTGGCATTTGCAGAAAGGGTTGCCTAGAAGAATAGCAGTTCAACTCACGTTCCAATCTGTGCAAATCATTACTGTGTCCTTGGGCAAGACACTCCTGATGGAGAGGCTTACAGAGTGTGGGGAGTGAATGAGTAAGGTCTGCAGTAAAAGTACTTATTGTCCTATTTCATATCTACAAATTCATGGTACCACAGTGGCTGAGCTGGCTAAGATCTGGGTTTGACCACTGGTCTGTGTGAACTTTGCATGTTTCTCCCTGTACCTAGGTGAGTTTTCACTTTCACCTTCGCTTTCCCCATGAACCTAAAACATGAACAAGAGGTAACAAATCCTCCAAGGTGGTACTGACCTAGCCTAGCACAAGATCTTTTTCCTTGATTTCATCAGTTGTAATTTAAGGGCTTCATGGTCCCACTAAGAAACAAATGTCAGGATGACCATCTGTTCACATTTCACCAGTCAATTGTCACTACATGTCTATAATCGACAAGCTTTGAGCTGTAAATCTATATCAGTTTCACCTCCCTATAGGAAACATGCTATCTCTTCTCCGCAGGCTTCACTTCTATCAAACAGACATAGTTCATCAAACTGGAACAATGCCTGGACATCTGAAAGTGCATTGAACTCTACACAAAGGGCTCTTTATCACACACAATTGTGAGGCCTTCTTCTGCCCAAGTGGGATTATGTTCATGATGTGTTTGCCTCATGTCACTGCACTTTATTACAGCCATCGTGGTTTATTCTTTGGCTGTTTAGGAGTCAGACCTAGAGTGAGACAATGAGATAAAATAATAACTAATAACTTGTTATTATAATATATTACGATGTGTGAGCTACTGTATCCAAGTAATTTCTCTTGTGGATCAATAAAGTTTGTCTAGGTCTTAACTAAACCCTAAATCCCTTAAAATGCTTCAGTTGGTTCTTTGTTCAATTTCAAGTCTGTCTTCATACCGGCTTTTGGCCCATACTTACAAGGTCTAGCCAATCTTAAATGTGACATAAATGTGACCGAATGCAGAAAAATAAAACCGTTATTCATTTTTTAAAACTTCAATATTTTTATGACCTTTTAGAGTTGGCTAGGTTCAATTGTGATTAGTTTATTAATTTATCATCTGTGACCTTAATTACCGACAGTGACCAATGTTGGTTCACTTACATAATGTCTAGTAACAGTAACAGTAACAGTTGAAGCTGCATTCATCCAGTGGACAAACCCACCCAGACTTGAACTCACAGTTTAACAAAAAAAAAAACAATTTTCCTACTCTACTCTGCCATTTAGACATACATTTGATTTGATTCTCTTGAAAGAACTAGAAAGGCTGCAGTGGACCAACATACTGATGTGTCAAGCTGCGTGAAGAGTCCCTCAGAGTCAAGCATTTCCCATTGACAAATCATTTCAAAAGACATCAGTTTGACATTTTGGCTTAAATAAATAAACAAGGCCATTTTGTTTACCTTGGTAGTTACTTCAAACGGAGTAATGACTTCCTGTTGTCAACAGAAACACTTCCTTTATTGCCACTTATTGCAGTTCAAACAGAGTCTGCAGCTGAATAGCACAGGGCTGCTCCGCTCTGTGTTTGCTCTGAGGATTTCACTTAAACATGTTTACAAATGCCTCGGCAGGGAGCACAATGAGCAGAAGAGGGGATGAAAGAAGCATTTTGTAACACACACAGGACTACAGAGGATTATTCACTGATCTGTTTGAGTAAGAAAATGACATAATCTCAGCAAAATGAGACAAGGTAAACAACATAAAACTATAGAATAGAGCCAAGAACACAACTGAGCTCATTGAGGGACAAATTTTCTATTGTAGCACAGTGAAAGGACACTGTGGTTGAAGTGACTTGCTCAAGGACACAACATGCTCTTGGACTGAACCAAAATCAAACTAGCAAATACATTTTAAAAACCATGTTGAGGACTGACATATTTCTGAGATTATCAAAAATAGTGCCCCACCTTTTTCAGTTTGTGTTATGTAAGCCTTTTGGGACACCACTAAATGGAGGAGCATGTTCTAAATGAACTCTGAAGCCCTGGGCCACAGCTGTCTCCTCATTAATTACCTGAAAGCCCCAGTTTGTGTGTGTTTAACAAAGCCACATCAGCTCCATATTTATGACCTACAGTCTGTACTGTGCAGAGCTGCTGCTGCGCCCCCTCCGCTCTCAAAGGGGAGGGCAGAAAGGACCAAATGAATACGTGGCCCTGGGGGTCAGCTTAATGGAGTGAGACCCTGGCCCCTATTGACTTCCACAGCCCAACTATTAACTCCCCACAACTCCAGCTCTGAGCTCATTATTCATGCGGCCTATAGCTGTTTCTGTTTGTATGTTTTAGAGTATTGGGTTAACACTCAGGTCACCACCAAAATCAGTGATTTAAGTTCTTCAGCATAGTTTGAGTGAGAACTATAAATAATACATGCACAGAGGTGTGAGTAAACAGCACTCCGCTCAGCCTGTGTTAAAGTTTACAGCATTTATGTCATTAGCACTCAGGCTGATGTCAACAGCACTGTGGTAACAGAGGTTTTCACAGCAGTGCACATTTGTTTCTCACAAAACACTCAAAGAAAACTGGTTTGTGTGCTGCATTCTCTGTAACCTCACATGTAATCAGAACACCTGCAAAAGATGCAAATCTCATAGACAGTGATCTATTATAACATAATAATGAACTCTGTAATTCAATGACTCACATGAATCGTTCACAACAAAAACTATACGCATTACAAAGCTTTTATCACTGAAAAGTTTATATCAGTGCTATTTGATATTCATGTATTGACAGAAGAGAAAGTTTACTACTTCCCTTGCCCAAAGTCAGTGTGTGTAAGTGAGGTGTAATCAATAACCAAAGGCTGTTTCTTTAAGACAAGCCCATAAATGGTGGCTCTTTAGGGCAGTGGAGTTTTCCTTGGCAGGTCAGGAGTGCCATTGAAGTGTGAATGGGCTGCCATGGCAGATTACACTGCACAGCTGTCCCCCGACCGTGGAAATTAAGTTATGCCCCGTGTCAGCAAGTTTTGTGTTTTCTTCTCTGTCTCTTTCTGTGTCTCTGTCGTGCCCCTCCCCCTCTTCTCAGCCCCCCTCCCTCTGATTCAATCCATTGTGGAGGCCTCTCAGAAATGCACAGCTAGAGTCTTCAGAGCTAGAGGTGGCTTATGGGTAATCATGCTAAAAATATTTCCAAAAACGTAAAATGTTACAGATCCATTTCCAAATCTGCACTAGTTGTGGAGCGCTGAGACCCAGGTGTCCCTCTCTGGCCTTGAATGAGGATCTTGGCCTGCGTCCGCCCTGCGTCGTGTTTTGTTTATTTGTGGCTGGAGTTGTTTGTGTTGAAGTGGAAGTGAAAGGCAAACACTGGAGCTGGTGCAGAGATGTGTGAACATGCTGTGAATGGTCCCCACTGCCATCACACAGATTAGATAGAAGCTTCATGGCTATTACCGTCTAGAGAAATAATATTGTTTCTTTTTATGGATTCCCTGCTTTGTTTTCTTTCATTTTCTCTGTCTGTGAAACCAATCACTGCTCTGTTTTGCAATTTTTTATGTTTTTTGTCATCATGAAATAGCCTAATTAAACAATCATCTCCTGTGTCATTCATATCCATCTCACCTCCATCTTAATAGTTTCCCATTATGTGCTGTAACGTTTCATTTTTTTGATCACCAGCCTCCCCATGCACTCTTCATTATCACTCCCAGTATTATTTCTAATTAACTAATTGAATCAAGTATGGATAATTAAAGGGCTTTTCACCATGCAGTATATTATAAAGCAGCTATATGTAAAAAAAAAAAAAAGAAAGAAAGAAAGAAAAGGAAAAACAGGACCAATTAAAGACATTTAGTTGAATGAACTATGCGGAAACAATTCTTCTCAATTATTCAAGACAATTGTTTCTCTGTCATGGTTCAACATCAAAGTGAAAGTAGGGTCTAACTGGGCAGAGCAAATTGTTTAAACATGTTCCTCACTGATGGTTCAAAGTCAGGAACAAGGACTTTAATGATTCGCATGTAGTTAGTCCTGTCTCATCAAACATCGATTACAAAATACCTTTTCTCTTGTAATGCGGGAGATGGAGTTTGGAATTTGTTTTGGATTATGTGTGATTTTCAGGAACAGGATCCTCCCCTCCTCTCCACGGCTCACATCCTGAATCCATCCGTGTCGTTAGAAAAGCAGAGATCATCGATTCTGCATCTCTCTCATTAACTGCCCTTTAGACTTTAGAGAAAGCCTTGTTGTTTTGCTCCTTTCTATTTCAGCTGCCACTTTGATTTCATCATGCAAGACCTCTGCTGAGTTCACCACCCTTTGAAATGAGAAAAAGGCTCTGTAATCCAGTTACTCGAGCAGCGGGCCTGGCTCCTAGGGTCCTGAGAGAAAACCTGCTTCCTAATCCCGCTGTCACTGGCCCTGTCGCTGTTCGTTTACCTGACTGTTTGTGGCAGGCATTTGATACAAGTTCTGTTCCGAATGCGTCTTCTCTGCGTCGGACAAGAGGCCACTGCTGTTTTGTTGGTTGTGTTTTTGAATGTGTAGTTTGCAAATAGCATACAAAGAAAGAATAGATGAGCAGAGGAGGGGTAAATCAAATATGTTGTACTTCTACTTCTTACGGCTACTTACACTATTTTATTTGTGTTTTTTTCTGCTTACTTTCTCCATTCATTCCAAATCCTGCTACTAAGATATTATAAAAAAGTAAGGCTTGAAAACAGATTTGTAATGTGGATAGAATTCAAGGTCAGGAATATGACAAATTATACAACCACAAAAAGCGTTAACAGATAATGGTGGCACCTGAAGCAATTTCTTGTATAGGGTGAACGGTTTTATATATTGTGCCAAACAAGAGGATTTAATTAAACCAGAATTTTATTTAAGACAAGTTAACGCAGGTCCAAACGTGGAAAACAACAAATCCAGGAACATACTGAGATGAGCCTGAGGGCTAAACTAGTCATATAACGCTTATCAATCTCTGTTGGGTAGAAAACAGCTTTAGATCAACAAACTATACACTCATTAATTTACACACAAGGCTCTGTGGGTGAGGTGTCTTGCCCAAAGCACAATGTCAGCATGATAGGTACAGGAATCTAACTGTCAAGTTTGTGTTTGAGGGTAAATTCTTTCTCATCTCCAATCCAAAAACACATTCAAGCTAGAATATGAGGATAAGGAAATCATATTTAGAAGATCAACAAATAACCCTCATCATCCTACTGTTGGCAAACCTGTTTCATGCTTTGGCAGGAGCTCAGAGGGGAGTCAGAGGTGGAGCTCCTTCCAACCCAATACCCTGTGGTAACTTTAAGGGATTATTTCCAAATCCTTTTAGATGAACTTTCCATGTGAGTGCGTCTTTCCCCTTCTCACCATTCCAACTGTCCAAGTGTTTCTGCATCACTTTCTGCACAGCCCTCTGTGGAGCTGAGGCCCAAACAAACGCCTGTGAGAAATACAACACGCATCCAAGGGGCTAAAGGAGATCAGCTAATGGATATGGTGGCGTATTACAGGCATACGGCAATCTGTGCAATACTTAACACCCCATCAGTGCCATTCTGTAGAAGATTCTAGGCAAAGCAAGAAAATCTCCATGGAGACAAGCATGCAGAAGGTTCCACCAGCAAGGTTACATCGTGCACCTTTAAAACACAATGCAATTAATTTATCCAGGTTTGGGACTGACGTGAGAAGTATTTGCTTATGTCTTACTCATACACATATATATAATATCAAATTTCCCTGGAAACAAGAAGGAGGAGGCCAGATAAGAGCCAGGTTTGTGGAGATGCAGGTCAAATCAGTGCAATAAACACAACAAAAACATGCTTTTATTTTAGTTCACAGTTTCTGTGGCTTTAATTCATTCAAGAGGGGAAACACGATTATAAGTGCACCGGTGATACAAAGGTGATGTAGGGTAAAAATGGGTGAAAGAAGGTGCCCTTTTTGCTCCAACGCCAAATGATCACAGCTCAGAGTGAGGCACAGTCGATGGTGGAGAGACCTTAGACACACTCAAAGAGCTGGAACACAAACACAGTTTGTATTCCAGCTCTTTAGTGTAGCCAGCGCCCTGTACTTTGCTGTGGTCTGCTGGGGGAGCGGCACCAGTCAAAGGGACACTGGGTGGATTGACAAACTGATCCATAAAGCTGGTTATGTGATTGGCTGTGAGCTGGAGACATTTGTCACAGTGAGGGACGGGAGGACACTGGACAAACTGCTCTCCATCATGACCCTCCTGCTCACCCACTGTACCAGACCATAGAGGGACAGAGGAGCTCATTCTCCAATAGGCTCCTACAGCTCCGCTCAAACAGTGAGAGATACAGGACTACATTCATACTATACTCCATACAACTGTACAACAACTCACCCTTATGTTACAGATAATACTCCCTACAAGTATATAACCACTCACCCTTATTTAACGGATAACCTTATGTCTTGTCAATCAACATATCATTGTTGCACTGTCTTTCTTGTCTCTTGTATATAGCTGTGATTTTATATATTTATTACTTATTTTTCTATTTTATTTTGACTGGTACATACACACTTAAATAATTATGCCTTTTTTGACACCTGTCTCTTGCTCTCTTTTTTTTTTTTTTACTTATTTCAAATTTATTATTACTATTTATTTTTCACTCGTTGTTATTATATTGTGATAAGTGAGCTACTGTGTTGTGGATCAATAAAGTTTGTCTAAGTCTAAGTATAATAAAACCCTGAAGCACCCCTCCCCCGTCAGCGAGAGGCATTTCACTGCAACACTATTTATTATTGTACTTTATGTTCCTCAATACATACTTTCTTAGTACACAAACAATATTTGTTAAATTTATAGCACTTCAAAAGCTATTGTGATGGCAGTGGGTTCAAAGTTCAACTTTTATCTGTTCGTGAGTTATTGCTTTTCCCGTTCAAACTTCTCAAACTATTTATGTCACCTAATAATGACTGTATTTGTCCAAAGAGATAATTAATTATTACATTAGACTATGTTTTAATTATGCAGTAATATATTTACTCATTTATAAAATATATAGAAATACACATTTGCCACATGTTTGTGCACAGTTTATCATTTTGTATTTTGACACAGGTTTATTTCGTGAGATGATTTGTTATGCACCTCATTCACCCATTCATATAGCACTCATATAATAGACTAATCAACACATGCTGGGCTTTTCCTAAGTGCTCAAAAGTGCCTGAACAAATGCAGGAGGTGAGAAAAGAAAACCGTCATGGAGGAGGAGAGGAGGAGGAGTGGGCTTACACTGGGCTGCACAGTACACTGCATACCGACAAGCTAAACACGGATTCAAACCAGGATACAACTTTCATGGTGAAATTACAATGACATACACACATTTTTGGGTTGTTTATGAAAACTGGGATAGAATTAACTTACTTACTTATTAAACTACCCAATGAAATTTAGTTTTCAATGTTTGTGAATGATCATATTTACTATTTATTCAAAATAGACCTGGCTAGGTGGGACAGGCAGTGGCTATCATTGCATTAGCGTGCTTGTCATGTGTTTTTCTCCTGTTCTTTCTGGCTCCTGCAGCAGACCGTTCCCACATGCTCTCCTGCCGCTCGGCCCTCCAGAGGTGTCAACCAGCCTGAAAGAATGAAGTGCCTCCCCATTGTGCGACCCAACTATTATGTGCTTAACATTACCATTACAAAGACGCCACTCGACTTCTCCTCCATCCATTCACCACCGAGAGCTCTTGTCCTCCTTCTAATAAAACATTTTGCATCGAATCATTGATTTAAAGCCTCTCCACAAGACATGCTGAATAATAATAAGATAAGGATATCCTAGAAGTATATGATAGCTCATGCGGAATTTGTCAAATCTGAACCAGCGGTAGCAGAGCCAGTGGTTATAAAAATCCAGGATACCTGAATGCTGGTGGACAGGGCATAAGAGGGTGCTGTGCTGATTTATGGTGACAGTAGCCACTGACAACAGCAGGCTAAATCAAGATATAGGGGTCACTAGGCTATCAGTCAACAGAGCATTGTAAATGAGCCCATTAAAAGTGCAGAAAGGGGGGCAGAGAGCAGTGTGTGGAAATTAACAAGTCAAGCCTGCAGATGTTAGGACAGATGCAAAATACCTGGAAAATACTTCACAGTAGTGTAAATACAGCATTCCCCATAAACCAACACACAATGTGCTGAAATTAATGGATCAATAAATAATAGGACTAAACTAAAAACTGCCTCAGTACAATAGGTATTTCCGTTAAATACATTCTGACTTGCACAAAATGGTGTTGTGTCATACAACTGCTTACTGTAACCTTTATAAACCTTAAAAAGTGGTCATTTTGTGTAATTTTAAATAACAAATTTCAAAGTATTTTAAACATATTTTATTGCTTGATGGCAAAATGTGTTTGTTACAATTGTAACTAGAAATCCACATTACAAAAAGCATACAATGCTTTTCTGTCAAAATATCATCCACACTAAAAATTTGCCATTAAAATAATTTTATATAAAACATAGCTTTGTTTTCTGAGAGCATACGAGTGTAACAGACTGGTGACACTCACCATAAGTTATGTGACTTTTAGTTGGGGTCAAGGCACATCTGTCACTAAGAACAGACGGACAGAACTCACAGTCCCAATATATCTTCAAGTTTTCATTATGCCTTCTATAAAAAGTATATCATTAAGGCGCGTGTACAGTAGATTTAGACATTTCTTTCACTATAGGCTATTCTTAATAAATCATCTCATAGCCTAAACATAGATTCTCTGGGCAAATCTATAGCCTCTATACACATATATACAATGTACATAATCCTTGAAGAGAATATACAAAATAAGTTCCCTTTAAAGCTGGAATTCTCTTTTCTATTTACATGCTGCACATTTGGATCTTACGGTAATAAATTACTGTTTCTCCTTAAACTCTACTGTATTTACAAGTTCGTCTGTTCCAGCATTAAATACTTATTGACCAGGTAGGCATCAGTCTATGATATAAATGTCTTTAGGAAGCTTGGCAGTGCTCAGCATGGATACATCCAATGACATTGGCACAGACAGCTGTGTGTGGACACTGTTATCAGTCCGACTGTGTGAGACAATGAAAGCTTATCACATAAGCAAAGTGAAGCAGTGAAGTGGGCTCGATAAGAGGCCTACACAGCCTTGTGGTGTCATTTGCATAGAAAATCTCATTATGTGATATCCTTCACTCCGTAGTCCAAACAAGGCGATTCCTTCAGTCCAGAGGCCTTTTAACTCCTCCAACCACAGGTCATGGAGCGGCCCGAGTGGAGACGGCCCTTTATCCGGACAATACCGGGGGCACGTCATGACCCCAGGGATTAGACGAGGGCCAACAGAACTAAAATGGATGCCAGCAGAGTGAGGGCGCAGCGCTGAACTGACGGAGCCGATCCGCTGTCCAGCTTCTCATCGTCCTCGGGCTCATCGTCGTCGTCCTCACTGTCTGGATCTATCCTGCGGATCCACCCGCTGCTCTCCTCGCGCTCAGGCGGAGAGTCAAAGCACAGAGTTTTCATACTGCCTTTAACAAACTCACAAATGGCCCGCTCCGCGCCATCGCACATGCAAGTGTCCAGTTGCTGGCCCTTGGGTATCTTACGCATGTTGGCAATTACGTTGCGACAGGCTTTCGAGCACACAGCGCCGCTGAACAGCTTGCTACAGTGTCTTAGGTAGTCGTGCATGGTGGAGCTGCACTGCTGGTCCCTCTCGCACTGGCGCCGCGCTTCCGTGCAGCCCGTGCTGGTGGTCTTGGGCAGACAGGGCTCGATGGCCCGTTTCGTGTTCACACACGTAGCGTCCCGCGCGCAGCTGCAGTCCTCCAGAGCGGGTCCGTTCTTAGTCAGGTTAAGTTGTACCAAAGACGAGATGCAGTGACTCGGGCACTTTCTCCTCTCCCCGTTCAGCACCGGGCCACACGCGCGCGTGTAGTGCTCGTAGGCGTAGTTACACTCGGGCTCAGCTTGGCAGTTCATAATGGCTTGCCAGCAGATGAGTCTGCGGCCACAACACGGCGTGAACAGAAACAAACAGGAAAATAGTAACAGTAAATGGCCGAGTGGCCATAGGGAGCCATGCGTCCGCAGCAAACACACAGCCATTACGCACTCACAACAGTGTCATAAGCGGTCGGCTTGTTCGCTAAGAGCGGTCCGCTCCGGGGCCCGATGTTGCTGGGAATGGGACACCCAAGTCAAACCTTCTCCATTCGACCCAAAAAGCACCGCGAGCCTCCCGTTATCCATACATGACTGAGTGAAAGTGGAGCACGCAGCGCTAAAGCTCAAAAGTCGATCATCAAAAGTTTTCGATCAGCTCATTCCATCGCTGCGTTCGTGAGCTCCGCCAAAACACTGTTCAATTCACATCTCCCCTTCCCTACGTCCGAAAATCCCGACCTCCGTAGTTCGTTTGGCCCTACGCAAGCTTTAACGGGGTGATCCAAGTCGTAGGAGTGCAAACAAACAGCGCAGAGAAGAAAAACAAGGGGCTTGCGGGTTGCAGAGTGGTCTTCGCTCAGTCCCCCGTTTTTCATTTGTGTGAGTGCTGCTCAGCCCCCTCTCCACACGTCTCCCAGTCACTCCCATTGGTTGGACACTTGTTGTGGGTTTCCACGTAGTGAGGGGCGGGAGTTGAGGGGCTAGGAAAACTCACCCGAGTAACTCCCAAAGCGCTCGCTGTGTTTCCAGGAAACATTTATTTTAATTTTATGCAAATAAACTCCCACTAAATACACACTCAAAGAAAATGGAATGTTCTCTATGCGCTTGTACATTGAGTTTGATGTAACATGTAAGTAATTGAGATGATGTAAATAATAAAGTTTAAGGTATGTCAACAGAAATTAATTTCAATGTCCATCAATACCAACTTGTCTATATTTAGGTCCATATATCACTTATTAATTGTACAGGCCGTCTTAATGCATTGAGAGCTGGTTAACTATTGTGGATCTGGTCACTGAGTCATCCATTTTCACCAAGGGCTCTAAGTAGAACATAGTTAATGCTATGCCAATCTGAAAAGCACATTTTATCTCTCTCAACAAACTCCAGTTTAAATTTCTGTTTCTCAAGGTTTTAATAGTACCAACTTGCCAATATTCTCGTACTTGTTGAAATCTGATTCATGAGATGGTGGTTTTTGAGGGAGTCTTATGCAGATTCACTGGTTCTGACAGAGCCGACCTCAACCACAATTCCCACCATCAAAATTAGAATTTTGATTTTAAGAGAGGTTATAAAAAGGTCAAGCTGTAGTCATTATACAATTATATATAATTATATATTATATATATTATCCACGTCATTATACATTTATATTTATACTATGGAAATTCAAAACATTGTGCATGTTTACTGAGTTGTTTTATTGCAGCAGGCATGGAAGATCAACAATGTCTTCCTCTGGGTTGAGATTCAAACCTGTCTCCTACAGGCTTTTCAAGTGGACCAGTACCATTCTTTATACCATCCGCTATTCAAACTGCTCAGTCAGCTACTAATGTACACAGCCTTTTGCACTTGTGCTGCTTCCAATCTCTCATCCTCTGTTTTTAATGTGTGTGTGTCCATGTGTGTGCGTGTGTGTGTGTGCTTGTGTGCGTTTGTGTGCATGTACATGTATATGTAAGCCAATAGCCCACATGTTGACTCTCGAGCAGGAGGATCGCTTCTGCTTCTGAGGTGGTTGAGGGAGTCAGAGGAGGAGAGCGGTGAGGGCACAAAGCCTGTTTGTGTTTCTCATCTCAGGAATGTACCTTTAGGCTTGAGCCGTGAGCTTCCCACTGAAAACAATGCACTCAATGTCAGTTACGGCTGGCTAACGCAGACACCACTGGCTCTGCTCCAGCGTCACAGCTCGTCCAACATGATGGATACAGGGAACCCAATCTCTCTAGCCACTCTGCCTCGGATATCTGCCTTCAGCAACCTGAAAAGTACTGAACAAAATACACCAAAACAGTGTATACATAGCAAACGCCATATGAGTTTCTTGTTTACGATATCTTTCGAGCTCGTACAGCTACTGGAAACAACCTTTGTTTTCAGAAAAGAAAAGTTCACTGAAGTCTTTGGCTGCACTCTGCCAAGATGGTAGAGACAAGCTCCAGTCACACACTAAATTGGTAGTTTTGTGGTGGATGCTCATGCAAAAGTATACATATTATGTTGCCAGTGCCAGTCTAGACCTAGTATCTTGCCCAAAGGCCCAACAACAGTATGCACTTAAACTTGTAAACCTAATTTGTATAAAATGGTTTATGAAGTGAGGTATCTGTTTCTCTGAATCTTTTTTTTTTTTTTTGCTTTTATGATGCTAAAACACTAGTACAGTAAATGAAGCCACAGGTTGGCCGTTTTGAATAATTTGCATTAAAACAATAATCATCAGGCAAAAAACGGCTTTTGAAAACACTGGCAGGAGTTGAAACTACAGACCAGATGTGAAGCACGAGCACTGAGCTATAAAACTTTATGCCACAACAGTCTCATTAAGGGACAGACATCATGATGATTTCAAAACACACAAATGCCAGTTTTTGTATCAACAAAGCAGTAAACAACTGTTTATTGAAAATAGCCTGCTTTCAATTGGGAAAACTATGGCACAAATAAAAGACAAACCCATCCCACCATCCCAAAACAAATGCATATGTCTTCAGATTCAGCTAATGAAATCAACTACCAAAAAGTGGCTAGGGACATTAGGGACACAAATCAATCAAAATACGACTTTAAAGCCCCAGTGTGTAGGATTCGTGGCGCATAGGTGGATAGTCGCTATTGCACTTCCTGTTTTAGCTACGGCAGATCTCGAGGGTCACCCGGGCGCGCCGTAGCGCGGACAGTTCGCGTACCGGCGCAAGAACCGCGTGCCACTTCTGTATACATAAAACGCGGTCCCGTTCACTTTTTTTTTTTTTTTTTCGCATGAAAACACACATTCCCGATCATGTACCATGACACTCTACACATCAAATGAAACCTTACAGTCTCCTCTTTTTGACTATGCAATTCATTTCCCGGCACAACAATCACTCCCCGAGCACATGGGGCTTTTATACGGAAAAGCACAAAACGGAAAAGCACAAAGCTTACATTTGAAGGCTCTGCCCAGGTCAAACTCAGCATTTCACCATAAGCTTGGTCTGAAATCTGTCCGTAAGGATCCAGCGAATAAAATCCAGTAAAACAATTTAGTCCAAAACATGTGTTAGATCCATTACAACGTGTGATCCGGCAACATGCTTGTCGTTGTTTACCCAAAACCACGAGCCTTGCTGAAGGCGAAGGTGGAGCCCAAATGTCCTTCTCCGGCTCTCGTATTCAAAATGGCTGCTTCTATATGGGGAAGATCCCCCTTTTATGTGACTATATCTAAGTCCAAAAGAATACTTTGATTTCATGATGAAAGTGAAAAGGCTTGAAAAACAATGTATTTTTGAATGGGTATCTTCAATTTCGGTATTTAACGGGTAAAAATCTTACACACTGTCCCTTTAAGTAAGCTAATGATGAGGGAACACCGTTATAACATGGGTACAAACTCAAAAACTTGATGTCCTCTTTAAGATTTTAAGATTTTAAGACATTTGAAAAGAAAGTCCATATGAGGCCTCACATATGAATACAAGATGTTGATGCTGTGCGTACATGTGCTATGGGGTCTCTGGCTTAGAGAAAAGGGTCTGAATCCCAGAAGAGCAGGTCAGTAAGAGTGGAGGAAATATCAGAATACAGGAAATGAGTTGGCAGGAACTATCCATTCAAATTACTTCCTCTTTAGGATTTCAGAAAAGCGATAAAAGCCGGAGATACATTTTTTGGAACAAACCCAAATGTGATTAAGGAATCATTTCGGAAATCATGTCTGCAAACTAGTTTCCTCCATCTACTTCCGGGGTTTAGTGTCAGCATCATAAAAAGTCATTACAAGTCAGAAAATCTAGTCTATGCCACCAATACAGCTGTATCTATGGGTCTTGTTTGCTAAAAAAAAAAAAATGTTTGAGGAACTAAAAATAATTTCTTTTCTGGTTTATTTTACTTTAATATGTAAGTAAGAAAGTGTTGTTTTGTGACTGAATGCAGGTGGATGAAGTACTCAATTTTGCTACTTAAGTAGAAGTACAGGTACAGGAACAAAAGACCACTCAAGTAAAAGTCAAATTGAAGTAAGTAAAATGATTAAAGCACCTGTTTAATAATGTACTTTAACGTGTTGTATTTTTGCAGAGAAATTTTGAACGATTAAAGCCTCAAATGTAATGACTTTGATAAAGAATTTCGCTGAGTTTAAGTGACTTAACTAATTTCTTAATTTTTTTTAGCTGATTTTGTGTATTTGGGATGTTAACTCAAGTTAAATGTGCTAAAAATAAGTCTCAGCGATTTTAGCAAGTCTCAAACCATAAAGAAAAGTACTTTTTACTTTTTATTCCAGATCTAAAATGTAATGAAGTAAAACGTAAAAAGTACCCACTATAAAATGTAAGGTACTGATACCTAAAAAGTATTATACTTTCCACCACCGACTGAATATAATACAGTAGTCCCTTGTTTATCCCTGTAGTTATTTTTACGTTCTAAAAATAACCCGTGATAGGCGAAATCCGCAAAGTCACCAGCTTTATATTTTACAATTATTCTACCTGTTTTAAGGTTGTAAACGCCTCACCACACACATTATACACTTTTCTCAGACTGGTATTAACATTTTCTCACATTTCTCTCTTGTTTAAATAGATTTTCAATAAAAAAGCACAGTATTATAGAATGAAACCAAAGATCCAAACCTGTTCTGAGGCTCTAAACATATTGCGTGTATTTCACAGTTGCTCTGACCGAGCCTCTTCCTCCTGACACCGCTCCGCTGTGGCGGGTTTTGGCGGCACGGTGGCTGAGTGACTAGCACTCATGCTTCACAGCAAGAAGGTTCCGGGTTCGATCCCTGGGTCGCCCAGGCCTTTCTGTGTGTGTGATGAGTGCTGGCAACCCAACATGAACTGTAGACAAGGAAAGGAAGACAAGACAGATTAGGTTTTTCACTTGCAAGCGGAGGACGATCAGAGAGAAAGCCCAGATCACAAATGCTCTGGCCACAGCCTGCTCTGAGCGTTCTGGTTCTCTGTGCCTTCCGCTGTGTATTTATTCAGTTTTTTACAACCCTAGTTACATGTGCAGCCCTGCTCATAAAGGGGTGGGGGAACACGTGGCAGGACAGCCGACAAAACATAATCATTAAAACCAAAACATAATCATTAAAACCAAAACATAATCATTAAAACCAAAACACTTGTAAGATAATTCCAGATATGACATCTCTCACAGGGACAATGTCACTGTGACTTAGATATTGGAGGAGCCAAGCTGTCTGCTCACGTCTCCCCTCAGATATCTGGCATTTCTGCAACTCAAAACATATGATCACATATGTGATCATATGTGATCACATATGTGATCACATATGATCACATATGTGATCATACAGATTCTTTAATCTTCATTTCTAAAGATTAAAGAATCACAAAAGTTAATAATATATATATAATTATTCCATCACATGGTCTGGGTTCGATCCCCGGGTCGCCTGGGCCTTTCTGTGCGGAGTTTGCATGTTCTCCCTGTGTCTGGGTGGGTTTCCTCCGGGCACTCTGGTTTCTCCATCAACCCAAAATATGCACCATAGGTAAAATCCTCCAGCTGAGGTCCTGACCAAACCGAAGCAAGAAGATCATGGAGATGGTCCCCGGGCGCAGTAATGTGTGCTGCCCACTGCTTCTAATAACAGGATGGGTTAAATGCAGAGAAGAATTTCTCCAGTGTGAGATCAATAAAGTCACTTCTTCTTCTTCTTCTTTGTCGGGAAGAAAACTTGCAAACATACAGAACTTCAGTCACACTGCTCGCGATCAAACATTTATATAAATCTGGTCAAGTGAACAAATTCTGTACTGTACAGGAGCCACGGCATGGAGGAGAATGACAAATCGGAAAAGGTCTACACTTCCTTAGCCACGAAGCGAGGCCACGAAAGGTGAACCGCGATATAGCAAGGGACCACTGTAATTTGCTACTGAGGCGCACTATGTGAGTTTTCTAGAGGATGGCCTTGTCCCATGAAAATGTTTTTGCTTTACCTAGAATGTTTCTTAGCATGGCATTAATGAAATCAATCTTTTATTTATTCAATTAGGTGTTTTATTTAGAAACCATATACTTGGTTTTGATGGAGTCATTTGCTTATCACCATGGAGATGTTCAAGTTTTTTTTTTGTTTTTTTTAATTATTATCCTTTATTTATCCCTATAGGGAAATGATTCTGCATTTGACCCGTCCCTTCAGGAGCAGTGGGCAGCACATCTTTCATCTCCATGATCTTATTGCTAGGCTTGGCCAGGACCTCAGCTGGAGGATTTTACCTATGGAGCATGTTTTTGTGTTGATGGGGGAAACCGGAGTGCCCGGAGGAAACCCAACTAGACATGGGAAGAACATGCAAACTTCACAACCCGGGGATCGAACCCAGAACCTTCTTGCTCAGTGAAGAATAGAAGATGTCCAATCCTCTAAGAGCTTACATTGAGTGTCCCTTAAAATTTTCTGTTAATATTCTACTATAAGTACAACTTTGCTATAGAATTTAGTTGTCAACAAGATTTCTGCAGGTCAAAACTGTTCAACGGAGTAGCCAACTTTCTAGGTACTAAAAATAACAGGATCTATGGGTGAACCCTTAGATGGCCTGTGCCTTTCCCCCAAACACATAAATGGTTGAGATGTGAAATGAAGTGTTGTGTGGGCGGGGTTTGTTAATCAGTAAGATTAAAGTCATCCATCACGTCAGAGCCCAGTGACCCAAGTGACCCTTTAGCCACAGTCCGCTGCACCACAACTCCTCCACTTTGAACTTTAGCCTGTCAGCTCAGGGCAGCATCACAACACAGGAAATACACCTCAATAACAAGTGAGCTATTTTCAAACCCGTTGTTAGGACATGGTGAAGTTGTTGTTGCAGTACCTTTTAGTCTAAGTTCAGGATTTTAGGGACTGAAATTATCACGGTTGATTTGGTTGTGTACCAAACCAACCGTGATAATGTCATTGCTGTGTGCTGTAAACTGGATTGTAGAAAAATTTGAATCAGTTATTAAAGGCGCTGTACTGTCTTAAAACGTAAAATTCAGAAGTGGTTCACATGTAGTGGTCCAAGGTTATTCCTCGTTTACCTTATGCCTTCCAAACATCATAATTATTCACCGCAATGACTTTATAAGCACTTTTCCCAACTTTCAGAGGCTAGAGGGGATTTTAACAAGCACCTCCTGATTATCGGACCTAGATGTTTTATAATTAGATGCAGACAGCACACACTGGGCATATTTTGACCTCAAGAGCTGCTTATACAATACATCTGTACTGAGGCCAGACTTATATTGTTCATAAACCCAGAAAAAAATCTAGTATAATCTTATTATATGTTATAATGTTGTTTCCTCATCACAAACATACCTGGAGTTTTGTTTTGTTTCATTCACACATGTTTAACACACAAACCTAGAGAAGTACTGAGCCTAGATATTTAGGCTGAGTACTCCTCTCAAACAGAGAGTGTTCCGCTGTGTTTTTAAACTCCACACACCTTCACTAGAATCATTTTGATAAATTCAGCCCTGGAATTTAATGTCTCTACTAAACCTAATGTAAAAGGTGGCTCTATTTTTATTTAGACACGCTAATAATAAAGGGTTACTCAAATGTGTGTTTTTGGTGAGGTTCACAAAAGAACATTTTGCATAATATAGGACCTTTAAGTACCCAACAGAAGTAGAAAAGTGTTGCAATAATTAAGATAAGATAAGATAAGATAAAATAAGATAAGATAAGATAAGATAAGACTTTATTGATCTGACACAGGAGAAATTCACTTGCCACATTAGCTCCAGGCAGTTTAGTGCAAAAGAAAGTTAGAACAAAAAAGTGCATGCAGACAAGATAAGTAATAATAATAATAAAAATAAGTAAATAAGAGAATGTAGAAAAAAAATATTTTGAGCCTGTTAGAGCCTTAGTATACATATGAACTACAGTGTGACCCTAACTCTAAGTAAATGAGATGAGCAGTGAGTGAGGAGCAGAGAGGATGACCAGAGCTGACTCCAGGTGAGTGGCCAGGCCTTCTCCTCACAGCAGCAGGAGCAGCAGCTGTCCTGGGACATGACTCCTAGTGCCTGTTGTTTCAGATCGTAGTCACACCAGCACACATGGAGCAGCTCATAAAGAACTAACCCCCTGACACAAACATATGACCTTAATCCGCAACATGAGAGCACCAAGAAACTATTCGACTATATAAAACACTACAAAGACTGGAACACAATCAGAGTGAGTTCCACATGTGTGCCACATTCCTCTGCTCTTCATAAAAGGCTCAGCTTATTAAAGCGAGCAGTGGTGTAGGTTCCAACAGCAGGGTTTGTTTGTGCAGATGAGACACTTGTCAGTGAGTCTGTCCAGCTAACAACAACAACACACACCTGTACCACAAACAACCAAGGCAACTGTGCTGGAGCTGCTGGCGCATGCAGCCGATTGCAACATGGAGTTAAAACTTGGCTGCGTTTTGAGTTTGTGTCCAAAAGTTTTTTTCCTACTTTCTTACACTTTTCCATTGTACTGTCCAATAGAAAACCTAAAAATCAAAGGTGGGTAAAGCAAGCAAGTAAAGTTTATTTATATACCACCTTTCACAGACAAGGAAGTCACAAAATGCTTCACAACAAGAACACAAGAAACATAAAAAAACACACAATTACAATAGAGTCAGTACAACAATATGGCAGTCATAGCATTTGAAAAAAAAAAAGTAAAGTACAGTAAGCAGTTGCATTTACTTAATTAAATTACCTTCCAGAGTAGTTTTCAGATACTACACTTGGGAAAGATAAATGTGAAAGTTTTGGTTACTCTTCCAAGTAAGTTTACAAGTAACAAAAGCTTTGTGTTTAAAATAGTAAATGTCTTTTGAAAATACCATATTGTAGGCATTAATTGTACTTTCAATTTCATTAAATTAAAATTATAATTCTGATGTTATGTCCAGTTAACGGCTGCTTTACACACTTCTGTTAAACGTTTTTATTACTATAGCTGTTACCCTCTCACTGCTCCAGCGATAGAGCTCACTTAGGAGATTTGACCCTGAAACAACCCAGACCAAGACGAAAGGCCCCTCATGTCTCTCTCTCTGCGCTGTCACGGCCGCCTCCTATAGAGACGTCAGCCCGAGCAGAGCACAGGGGAATGTGTAACTCTAGCATGCTCCTCCATTTGGCACCATCCCCAGTTCCCGGCTGGCGCAGTTATGAGCCCACTTCACACCAGAGTAAACTGTGTATTTAAAAAGCCGTCATTGCGGGACTAACACTGGCCCTGCTGTAGGTTGTTAGAATAACCCAATGACACAATGGTTTCTTTTCTAAATAAACACATGTGGGTAGGCAGTAAGAACTAACTTTTTTCCACTACTTCTTCTTCCTCCACCCCTCCTCCACTGTCCCATCTGTAAGCGCTCTCCTCTCCCCAGTGCACATGTCTAAGAAAGGCAACAGGCGGCCGGGGCAGCTGTTACAGAGGAGTGATGGTGCTGCTCTGTTCGCCTGATGAATCCTCTTGTACGTTTTCAGGACCCCCTCGTTCCACTCTCTCCTCCCACGCTCACATGGAGGGAGTCAGCTCTACACTGCTGGTTTCATAGTTTGTTGCAAGAAACCTGAAATAAAGGGGTAAACTGGTAACTATATACTACAATGTTGTGTAGTCATGACCCAGACCTAGTATGAAGACTGGATCATTAGTACTGGTATACTGTAGTAGTTATAATTATCAGATGAAGGTTACCTAAAACATTTTCTGAAATAATTGAATAAAGTATAACATCCAAAGAAATTAGTTTTGGAATGGAGGCCTTATATTTTTGTGCAACTTGCTACTGAAAAGGATGCTTTTACGTTTTACTGTTTATCATACGGGAGTAGAGTGTTTTGTCCACTGACCCGAAGGTTGGCAGTTCGAATCCCGCTCTTGACATAAACATCATTGATTGAGTGGCCAAATCCACTGGCCCACAGGTGCACAATGTTGCCATTGTGTCCTTGGGCAAGACACTTAACCCCCTAGTCCCCAGTGTTTGCATACACTGGTATATAAATGAGTCTGTGAATGGTGAATGGTTGATGTAAAGTGCTTTGAGTGCCTTGAAGGGGGAAATGTGACCATGACCATGACCATTTACTTTTTGGTTGAAGTCAATTCCATGGTGACTTGGTCAGTCAGTCTCTTTTCCTCTAACCAAACTCAAAATCCATCCATTAACATTTTGTCACACTTAGATGATATAATTGATAATGATATACAGCTCTGGAAAAAAATAGGAGACCACTGCATTTTTTCCTGAAATCAGCATCTCTATATGTATTACAGCCATTCCATTCCAGCGTCTGTTGAATTCCAACAAAAACACAAAGCTGAGCTACTTCAGTTCTTGCACCAGGAGTGGAATAAAGTCACCCAGGAACAATGTGAAAGACTTGTGGGGAGCATGCCAAGACGCATGAAAGCTGTGATTAAAAATAAGGGTTATTGTACCAAATATTGATTTCTGAACTCTTCTTAAGTGTAAACATTAGTATTATGTTGTTTTAAATTAATTTGATCTTATTTCTTTGCATTGTTTGAGGTCTGAAAACATCTATCTTTTTTGTTATTTTGACCATTTGTCATTTTCTGCAAATAAATGCTCTAAACAATAATATTTTTATTTGAAATTTGGGGGAAATGTTGTCAGTAGTTTATAGACTCAAACAAAAATGTTCCTTTTGCCCAAACACATTCAGTACCTATAAGTAGTAAAATCAGAAAAACTGATAATTTTGCAATGGTCTTTATTTTTTTTACAGAGTTGTAAGTAGCCTCCATTTTACCACCACCGCAGCAGCAGAACCATCAGTCACCTCAGTCTCTCCATCTTACTCCTGTCACCAAAAATAGTAGAAATATTAATTATTTTCGACATACTTGATAATGTAGAGGTAAAAATAAACATATATCATTCATAACTTTGACCTAATTTCTCCTCAGTCAATTCTCTTATAATATTTCATAGTTTCACATTTTGAATACGAGGCATCCTTTTGAGTATTGGTCACATTGGTAGGAGTCGGGGTTGCCTTATATATAATCGTCCTCAAAGTGACTAGCTCCCAGCGTTGTCTGCAGAGTTAGGAGTGCATTCCCAGCTGGTTGTGCTGAGCTGATAAGCCAAACTTGTGCTGCTCCCCAAATCAAAAGCACATGTCTGACACTGAAGAGACACATCTATCCCGTGCACTCCTCACTCCACAGGCTTCACCCAGATATTTACGATTCACCCACATTCTCGGAGTTGGTGCTGCTCTGGGAATGCCAGCTTTAACAGATCTGAAACTGTTTGCAAGATGTGATAGTGGTGAATCTATTAACATATGTGGCATGCGGTCATATTGATGTAGAAACGTCACTATGATCACAACATAATGTGGGACGACATTAACTGCCATTGAAGAAACAAACAGCACTTGGTTTTAGCTGTAGAATCTGGCAACCCAAATCAAGGAGTTAATATAGCTTTCTGGTTGGATTGTCTTGAGAACTAAATGAAGAACACAGATCAACATTATACTATTTTTTTACATTTTATATTATTATTACTTTCGAAATATCCAGTAGAGGAAGTAAAAGTAGTAAAGTACTGTACGTTTTGTTTTTTTTTTAGGTATTTTTACCTTACTTTAGATTTTAGAGTGGATACTTTTTACTTTTACTTCACTACATCTGAGAGCAGGTACCTGTACTTTCTACTCCACTACATTTTTAACAGAGCTGAAAAGTAAGTACTATATTTATTATTGTTTGAGACAATAATATTCAAAGAAAAACTTTTTAAGTACATTATTAAACGGTTTTATTTATTTATTTAGTTTTATTTATTGAGTTTTTATTCTCTCCAGTATTTGCATTCAAGTAACAATATTGAGTGCTTCTTCCACTACTGCAAATATCAAGTCATGTTTTAGGAAAGGTGTTATACAATTCCTAAACGAAACTTAAGTGTGTGTACGGAAAGGGAAGCATTCGCAAAGTAGAAACATGTCACCACAAGACCGAAAAAAACAGGATAGTTTGTTTATGTGCAGTGCTGAGCTTCCTGGTTTTTATTGAAGTCATCTCTGCCTCGGGGTGAACAGGGTTTGATGGCAGACATAGTGTCAACTTGACTGGCAGCTCTGATAGCGAGGTGTAAGGTTATCTGAAAACTATGCACCAAACACAATAAGGGCAAACCCGCAAGGTTTTGATGTAGGTCTGAAAATGCTGTTGGTTAATTTGGCTTACTGAGACTTTTAAGACTTCTACTTAGTTCAGACAAGTAGGAAAACATTTACACCAGATGTCCCTCTATTATTGAAATGTCCTATATTACACAAAATTAGCTCTCGCAAGCTTTAAGCCTTATTATAATGTTGTTACCACTTCAAAAGTATACCTGGCATTGTGTTTTTTGTTGTTTCATTTACACGTTTGTATAACCCTTATTATTATTATTATTATTATTATTATTATTATTATTATTATTATTATTAGTCTGTCTACATCTTGAAAGCTGCTTCACCTTGTGATGTCATGAAGCAGTAGTCAAGACCTTCAAGATGGTTTATTTGTCATATGCAGGATCAACACAAGGTTAACAATGCAATGAAATGCTTAGGATCAGAAGAACCGTTGACTCGCTAAGATAGTCGAGAAGTACTAATAGCATGCAATAAAAATACAAGGGGAAAAGTAATTTAAAAAGTAATAAAATATAATAAAATACAAAAGTACAGGTAGGATTAAATAAGGTGTAAGTAGCGTATTTCACAAGTGGTAATACTGCTCAAATGAATTTCGTATTGTACATAATATAATATAGTATATGTATTGCACGTGGATTAACAATTACTTGGAAGTGTATGGAGTTTAAAAACGCAGGGGAGCACTTTCTGTTTTACCACATGAACTCAAAACTTAACATTAGTCTCACACCATTCACACCATTTAAAAAGTACAATTATGCCAGTGTATGTCAAATGATGTAATCGTTGTTGTGTCGCCATTTAAACAAGCTTGGGACCAGTACACTAGAGAATACCTGATAAATACATTTAGGGTCAACTTCAATGCACTAACTAACTTTAATCTGCCGTCCACATTACATGCACCTGAAGGTAAAAGCATGTTTGAAGTGACTGTTTTACCACAACACTGTGAGTGAGTGTGTGTCATATATAACTGCACAGGGGCCCCAGACACACAGAGACAGATTCATCACAACAAGGGACCAGGTCAGAGCCCGGTGATCCATCAGAGAGACGCAGGGAGACACTAGCACCCTAAACACGGTCAAAACGACAAGGTTAGGGCTCCATTCACACAATTTATAGCTTTTTTGTTATTCTTAATAATTACATCACCTTTTTATAAATTTGTTTTTAAAAGCAGTGACACAGTGACGCAGTGAAGCAGTTAGCATTTAGTGTATAAATAGTTACTATGCTTAAATCATTCTTACTAAACTAATTGTTCATTATAAATTGAGTCTCTCTTCATGCCTTTTTTAAGGCTTATTAGGTGTATTTTAATTTGTCACTACCTTTTCCTGTATGGGAGGGATAAGAATCTGCTATATGTACTGCTCTCTGATGCTATTGCTATTGTTATTATTATTTTGTACTACTGAATTTATTTGAAGGGAAATACAAATTCATTTGTCACTGTTAGTGCCACTACTGGTACAAAATGTAACAAAGGAACAATTCTATGCATTTAACACTTCCATATGTAGCATGTGTTTTGATTCACTAGAAGATATTTCTAAGTCAGCATTAAAATAGCACAATGAAGAACTGAATATTATGTGTGCGGTTTAATAATGTCTAGCAACTCACACACACACACACACACACACCACATAACTAAAAAAAACAAAACAATTATTTTGATATCTGTGCAAAATGGCCTTTCAAGTTTGTCAACAAAGTCGAGCTTTGTCTTGCGACAGCCTCAATAATAAAATGCTGTAAAGTTGAACAGGAATATACATTTTCAGACTTCTTTGAATACAATGAGGTTATTAAAAGTGGTTCAGCATGCATTTCAGATATGTGCACACTATTGAACTTACATGACCAGAATTAACAGAAACAGAAATAATGGGTGAACTACAGGAAGTGTTTTGGACACTTGAAGCACACGTGATGCTGGCATTCTATTTTCTGTTGGGGCAAGCCAATCATTTTGTGTGTGTTGTGTATGAGTGTATAACAAATTCAGTGTTTTGGGTACAAATCATCTTGGTGGGGTGCACTACATGTTGTCTGAAAAAGCATAGACTTTGTTAGGGGGCCCTGATGTTGTGTTTGCATCTGCCAGGCACTTACCTTTTTTGGGACAGTTCTATACTTTAACTCTAAAATTTATGAGCTATGAGTTATAATTTGATTCCATAGTCCTGCCTTTTTGCATTTGTTTTGAACTATGCATGTCTGACAAACCTGATAATTCATTCCCTTAACTCACTCAAATCTTTACTTGGCTCATTTTTACTGCATCTAACACTTTGAGGGCCGTTCTTCAGGCAGGAATGAGAAGTATTTGAATTTGTGGTCAATCCTTTGCTCTCATGTCCAGTCCAGGTGTGCCCCGCAGAGACGTCCAAAAGGGTTACAGGCAACAGCTCTGCTTTACTATGTGGGTGTGGATGTGCACCGGCTTGTTCAGTCACCTCATGACCCCAAACATGCCTGTCAAAACCTCCAGAAACAACTACATTTTCATTGTTACTCAGGCAAAAAAAAAAGTTCCCAAATATATAGTTGTAAAATGTAAAATAGTGTTATTAATCAATCATTAATTTGTTTCCATTGTTTAATGCATATGTTTAATGCATATGTTTAGAAGCAACACTGTGGAATTTTCTGGAGGTGGTATGTCATCTGCATGATTCCATGAAAATAGAAAATTAAACCCATACTCAGGAATATTGTCCATGGAGATATTTATGCCATACTGTGGAACATTATTGTCAAAAAAAACAACAACAACACTGGGGCGTTCCTCCAGGTCAAAGTAAATTTTGTGGAGAGTCAAGCTCACTGTAAGAACAGAAGAAAAACTCAACACATAACAGTATACAGGGGGTCCTCGGGTTACGACGTAGATCCGTTCTTAAGACGCGTCGTAACCCGAATTTCGTCGTAAACCGAATTTTGCCTTTGATCTTCCAACCAAAGCACCAATAACCTTTCCATCTCAATAATTAGACCACTACGCTGCTTGGTTATCACTGCCGCTTTCATAGGAGCAGATCAGAGCCCACATCAGGTACTTCCGCCCACATTGGGCACACACACGAGGCGGTCTTCTTCTCCCTACAACCACAACAGAGCGTATTCTTCCGCCGTGCGCCGCGCGCCGTTCGCGTTTGTTTACATCTCTTACCACGCTAAACCGCGTAAGACGGAATGACGCGTAATATATACATATTTTTTTTAATGGGGGCGCGTTCGTAACCACGAAACGTCGTAACCCGAGACCGTCGTAACCCGAGGACCCCCTGTACTTTTATTATTTTTATTAAAAAGTTATGCAATGGGGTTTTAAATTAAAAAGAAAAAGATGAGCAATTAATAAAGACATTCTGTTTGTTAACTTGTATAACTTATCATTAGTTATGCTTTTAGAGAAGTAAAACAGTCAAGTGTCCATTTTCCATTAAATTAGACATCATAGTTCACTTTTGTTCTGGTCAAAATGAAGCAAATACAGTAAAGTGCATTCTTTGAGCGGATGAGATATGAGTGGGTTTGGGGCCCTGTATCCCGCCTATTACATACCAAATCCATCATCTGAGGACACTGAGCAGCGGACACTGGAAATAATAGCAGTCATTTCCTGGACCAAGTAGCAGACTCTGCTGTCTGTCTCTCTGGAGTCTGATAGTCTGGGCCCATATACACAAGACAAGCTCACATCTATCCCCAAATACTGAGATCCATATGGGGCAACAGCACAACAAACTGCTCCTTCTTTGCCAGACCAACTTCAGTTTCAAATACAGATAAAGAACCACAGCACTGGAGTTATCTGTTAGTGTGAAGCTATCTTAACGTCCCCGACACAGAGCTGGATAATGTCAACTCCAGCCTCCTTCTTTTATCCTTCAAAGCAATTACAATGACATCACTCAGGTACTCAGTGAAAAATACTGACAACAATTGGTAGAATGTAAATGTAGTAAAGTACTGTACATAAGTATACATTTTATGTATCTGTACTTTACTTAATTACA